>JAHWFO010051686.1:1510448-1539742 GCA_023313115.1 Rhysida immarginata | reverse complement strand
CAAACTTTTCCTCCATTGTTGATAGCAAATGATATTCCAAAACTTCTTGGTAAGCTTTTGCATTAACAGTTCCTTTCACCACACACTTATTTCCTGGGCTACTTGCTGTCATACATCTCCAGATCATGATTCCAGCAAGAAACTTAACACTTCTCTTGAGGCAAACTGGGTAAAACTTTTCATTAGGTAGTCTCCAAACTTTATCGCCAATATTGTCACCATAGCCAATACAACATTTACTTTCAACCGAAAAAAATCACTGATTCCCAGTCCTGAACAGTCCAAGTTTAATGTTGCTTAACCCAATGAAGTCAAATTTTGGCTTACCACAGTGTGATGAGAGGTTTGGTCTTGGCTTTCCGTGATACATATCCCACCTCATTTAGACGACGGATTGTTGTTTTGCTTGAAACGTGCACTGCATAGGTTTGCCATTCATTTGCAATCTCTGATGATGAAGCATTGCGCATTGGTTTGCAGATATTTCTCAGTTTTCTATCTTCAGCCATGGTGGTTGCATGTGGACGTCCACAACGTTTGATGTTTTTAATATCCCCTGTTGCTTTATACTTATTCAAAGTGTACAGTACAGCAGTTTTACTGACACCAAGAAGGCCTGCAATGTGTCTCTGTGAATAGTTTTCCTTTCCCAGTTCAACAATTCTTTTTTTTTTATGGCTCTCGACAGTTCTTTGCCATGACCCATGTTTCGTGCGAAAATTATTACGAATAAGTGATTAACAGAAATTTTTTCGTAGAAAAAGCAAAGCTACTTTACATCTGATTGACATATCGGGTCTGACTCATTGTAAGAGGGAAAATAATTCTAAATTTTGAGTATGGTCTAATAGTTTTGTCCTCAAAATGAGGTGGTTTAATACTTATGTCCATGAGTGTTGTTTTTCATCAATTTATTATACAAATTCAAATTTGTTTTGTAAGCTGCAAGTTGCATTACATGTACTAGAACAAATGTACATTCTTGCAATATTTTTGTTTTATTTTCCATTTCCAATGCGTTGTGCAAATAAAATGTTTTCTTCCGAACCCTCCATTAATATTAACAGTGGTCTAATACTTTTGTCAGGGGGTTGTACACATGAAAACCTTTTTTTATTTATATAATATGCTCTGCATGACTATCACATTTCGATGCGTGTCCTAAAATATAAAGAATAAAATGTTAAATAAAATAAAAATAATAAAATAAAAATAAATTAAAATAAAAATGGTTTTCCTAAAAAAAATAGGACACCCTGTATTTTAATTTAAATTTCTGATAACGAACTTATTTTTCATAAAAATATCGTTTAAGAAAACTGAATAAGAACCATTAAACAACTTTGTAAGCCTGTAAATTTACTATAAAATACAATAGAAAATGCATTGAAGATGTGGATTTTATAAGCCAAAATGCTGTGTTTTGTCGCTACATAAAATATTTTTTAAATTGTTTAATTAAATAATGGATGAAAAGCAAAAGATTGAGGAAAACGATTTCTTCTCCAAGGTTTTGAACTAATCAATTTTTTCATATTAAGAAGTGAGAGAAACAAAATTTTCAGTGTTTTAAAAATTAAAGTACTTCGAGTTAGATCACATAAACAGTAAGGAGGAAAGTTCTCTTCCCCTTCTGTATTATGTAGGACATTCGTCATTTAATCTCTCCTCGATCATGTTTTATTAACATCTCTCAAAAAGTCTTCCGAGGGAGTAAAGGAAATCCAAATAAATCGTTTTAAAACTTTTCTCTGCTCTTCCTCCACCTCCGCAGTTGTACGTTAGGAGTGCATTGGGAGCAGCTGTTGTCTCTCATTAATTCAGCAGACGAGTGTTTACGCTTAACCCTTTCCCTATGTGGCGTCTCCATTGTCTTCTCCTTCTGTCCCTCTTTCTAAGAAATCTTTCCTCATTTGTAATACAGAAAACATCTTTAACACATTGCACGAGAACATCCGTATATCTTACCCCTTCAGCATGCTTCCCATCTATCAGTCTCTCTCCATTTATTTCGCCTGTTTGCTTTACATTTTTTTTATCATAAATTTGCTCACTTCTCGGTACTTTAGTGTCAATCAAATTCGACTATGTGAAAGCTAATGTAATCTAAACTGTAATAAAATATTGGTTATTTCAATTGCAGTAATAAAATTAAGCAGAAATTATATGGAGTTTCTGGTCTTTACTGAATATTAATATAAAATTTCGGAAAGTTTTAATGGCAAATTTAATTTTTTTTAAAAAATATTTTTATATAATTTTCACATTGAAAGCTCTGGGTATAATTTTTTAAATAAATTTGGTTACAACTTAAGGCTCTATTAATTTTTTTCTGTGATAATAGTTCTGTAATACTTGAATTTTTATGTCTTGGTTCGATGGAGCAAGAGTTCTACGACAATAACGCCGTCTCGAAATAAAGAGAGCAAGTTCGGCCTTCGTTCGCAAGCACAATTTGATGTAAAATTTTGATCTTGGATATTGGAAAAACAATTTGAAAGAATTTAATGCACAATTATTTCTAAAGTCTAGCTTTCAGATAAATGAAAGTTTTTGAGGACACTAAGTTAATACAATAAAATGGAAATTCGCTTACTGGCGAAGCTAACAGAATCAACACATTCAAGTGGTGGTCATTCAAATTACAGAGTAATTGCTAAATTTAATTTTCGGCAAACGGGAATGACTCATGGGAATTCTCTCGTTAACGATATTTTGACCTAGGTTACACTAAAGTTTTAAAAACAAACAACACCTTTAACAAATGAAGCCGCATAGGGTTATTTAAAAAGACAGAGCAGATTTCAAATATTTATTTCGAAGAAGCTGGAAAAGACAGAAAAACATTCCGCACATCACTGAATAGAAGACGATTCAAAACTCATCTACAATTTCCATTCAATGCCATACAGCAGTGCTGTTTTTTTTGTTTGTGATTAAAAACTTGAAGTGCATTACTCAATCCATTATTCAAGTGCAATATGAATTTCACCGTTGTACAGAGTGCAATTTCAGCAATCTAAGTCGAAAAAATTCTGATTACAAGTATATAACATAAATCTTTATTGTTATTTCTTAGATATTACAAGTGAAATAAATAAGGACGGAAACGTTAAATTCAGCAAGCTTTTTAAAGTATATCATGGCATTCCGTCATTAATTAAGCAATTTTTATAATTCAAACAATAGAGCATTTGATAATATTATGATATTACTGTAATACTAATACATAAATGCAAAGTACGATGGATATATACTTTTACTATTGGAACCGTTACTTGCATCAATTGCTAGCAAATTTTTCATTTATTGATTTATATGTCTTTTTTTTGTTTTGTTTTTGGAGATTCCTGTAAACTTGTCTGATATATGAGAGGTCTATTCAGCGATTCTGCATATGTATCTTTTTTTTCCAGAAATCGTTTTTGTGAAGTTTTCTGTATTATTTTTCTTTTTAATAATTTTCATTATGATAAAAAAAACGAATAATAATCATTAAGCAAATTAACGTATTAAATTTTGTTTGCAGTGTTTCTCTTGTAATTCATCATATCCCCATTTCATAATTACATTAAAAGCAAAACTTTCAGATAAATGCCGAATCTCGTTGTAACTACAGCGTTGTGGCCTTATGCCACACGCTCTGAAATGTTTTGTTGGCTGGCCAAGTAAACTGAGTGGCCAAAAGTCATGGGAAGATACTGGATGTGATGTTAATAGCGAGTCGCTTCTTCGCAAGCCCTCAAAACTACAGTAACACCTCGATACATGGCTCTTTGAGGTGTTGGGATCGTTCTGGAGAGAGCCCATAACTTAGCGTAGCCCATAACTAACCTTAAATGAGCCACACTCTTGCCTGAGCAACCCTGTTGACATGCAGGATCTATAACTTCATGAGGCATACGCCACACTCTCATGTGTCCATCAGCTCGATACAACTGAAACCGGAATTCATCTGACCATCTACACGCTGACACTTTTCCATGGCCCAGTGACGATGTTTGAGGGCCAATCGTTGAGGTCTGTGTCGAGGTGTCAGCAAAGGGATACGAGTCGGTCTCCATACAGTCCTGGTAGAAATGGGTTTCTGACTTCTCACATTCAAATCGCCGGCAATCTTACTCACATCGATCGCCTGTCGATCGCCCCGTATGGCTCTGCTGAGGTAACATGACGTCTGTTTGTCAAACATTTGTGGTCGTCCTGTGCAGTGGTTTACTCGTGTGAAAATATTGTCTCTGCGATATTGAAGATCCACCCAAGACACTGTTGAACTCGGAAACCCGAATTCTCGTGTAATCTCCGATATGCTATGACCCATGCGTCTTGCACCGATTATGATCCAATATCTGTAACAGACTGCTTAGACATCGTGTCTACACAAGCGCCATACACTGCATATGGCCGCAACTTTCGGGAGTCATGCACGGCACATCTTCAAATGGGATAACCCTTCCCGTGTTTTTTGGCCACTCACAAGGAAACTACACGAACATGTATCTTACAGATTTCCATCAATAAGTTATTAATTGAAAAATAAGTTATTCATCTAAAACTACTATTGATGCTTGCAAAATAAAAAAACAGTAAATATTTTTTTCTTTCAAAATAAACCAAGAAAACGAAAACGTTTGAGCACATATAATCAAACATACCCGCCATTGTTAAAGTGGTGTATGTGTATTATTGAGCTCTCAACTTCTTTCTTCCATTACTTAGTAATACGCACGAATCCACTTCACCTGAAAGCAACGCTATCGCTTCCAAGGTATGCTTGTGCGCAAAAAAGTGCTCGTACAACTATGTCTATGTCCCTTGTCAGTTTATAATCATGGAAATACTTGGGACAGCCTTAAAATCATATTCAGAATACGTGTTTTCGTGAAGCCAAAAGCATGAAGAAAGCGCTGACAACGCCTTTCAGTTTTTTTCCCATTTGCTACTAACTTTTCGGCAGAAATTTTATAATTTACTTTTTAAGTTCTTTAGAATAGTTTCAGAAGGTTTTCCAACAAACGAAAAGCACTGATTGATAACATCCGTAATGGAGCGTGGCCACTGAGAGAGAAGGTATGATGATATAACAATGTATTACGTTTCTATGCGGAGGCCTTCTCTCTCCGTGTTCACGGATGGAGACATTGAAGGTAGGATTTCTCAGTTCTTGTAAAAACACATGCAATCAAAGCGTCTAATTTCGACTCTTTTGGATTGTCGACTCAAATATGAAAGTGACAGTGTCATCCTGTGGAAAAGGGAAAAAAGAATTTGTTCCAAATGTTTCGCAATTTTTTTTTCAATATTTAGATCCTCAAAAGCTTTGTCTTTAAAATCTTTGCAGAACTCTAAAACTAACGCGTGCGATAAACTTCCAAAATGGCTTACACAATGTATAAAACAAACACTAAAACACTAAAAGCGTTACTGGTTAGAAAAGACCACACAAACTGCACTTTGAAATTCGATCAAACTTTAAATGGAGCTAGCGTCGCTCATAGATAAAATAAAGCTGCAGCACTGAAACGTGCCGGTAGGTTTTAAAGCACTGGATAAACAAATAGCGCAAATTCCCGGAAGTTGCCTTTTATGGAGCTAACATCAGCATGTCAATTTCGAGAAAACAATGCTATTATTTCTAAATTAAACTTTAATCACATATGTGCAACTTTGTTTCATATTCTGTGAACATCCTCAGAATCAAATATCTTGAACTGATAGATAAGTTTAAAAATTGAATTATTTCCGCCATCTTTATAAAATTACACATTTCAACAAAGAGCCGCCTTGCCTTAAGCAAATTTACGAGTGGCCTAAAAAATTCATAGAAGATCCTTCACCTTCGGCAGCAAAAAAAAATGACAATCCCTGTGGCATCCCATTTTCCTATAAACAAGAAACAGCGTCCCGCAGTAGCGTTGAATGGAACTTCTAGATTTCTATCTTTTAAAATTTGTTTTAAATAAGTTTTTGAAATGTACCTCATCTTTTTGAATAATCTTATATTTGAATAATCTTAGCTTTAAAGGATTCAGTAAGAACACATTATTGCTTTCTAATTTGTCTTGAAATTAATACAACAATTATTATTCAAAAGTTATCCTTAGTTTCAAACATGGAAAGAGTGGCGTTAACAGTTGTCAATCAGGAATTAAAGGAAAATACAATATGTTCAGTAATTATAAGAAATAGCCATAAAAACTGAAGTAACGGTTAATTCCGGTTTCTGTGTAACTTTAAATTTGTTATGATTAAAGCAAAATTTTACGATTAATTCTTGAGGGGCAGTATCATGAAAGACATTCTAAAGTCAATACGCGTAAGACCGTATGACAATCGATGAAATCAGCCTTACGGATGGGCATTCTTCGCTGATCACTTATTTCACCCTGTCCCGTAATTATAATTTTGTAGCGCGACCTTTATCCTGCCATTGGCTGGCTCACCTTTACTGTTATGTGCTTTACCGCGCTGTTGCAATTTACGCAATATGGAGGTTCGTTAATTAGAAACTTGACATCGCCATTACGTCGACAGTCCTTGCTATTACGTCCGCGGGATCTTTTAATGGGCAATACGCTACTAATGATATTGCTCTTTGTATCCCAATATGATATTAGTTTCTTTATAATATAGGTCACCTGGAGTCTACAGTAATTAATAATTTAAATTAATAATACAACTAAGGGTCTTTCTAGAAAACATAGAACTATTAACTCACTTCTTACTGCGATTAGAGCTTCGCTTGCATCGTCAGAATCGAGCGAAGCTGATGCAATAACTTTTGCCTCGGGAAATTGCTAGTCGTTGCTCTCGATTCCTCGTTCGTATTTCTCTTATCGACACTATTACCGTTTCTGAGACTTGTACTATGGAACGTCGTTATTACACTTGCCATAGGTTCTGGAATCCCAGGCAATTTTTCCGATTTTGACTCGGGGTTTCTTCTCTTGGCATATCAGTTTGCCTATATACGTGTACACTGTATTTGACCTTGGACCTCAATATCATTTCTCTCTCTCTCTCTCTCCCTCCTTCCCTGCCCTTTCTTTTGCGTCTATTGTGCTGTCGTGTTTTATTCCATGTCGTTGTTTTCTTCCTTATTTTTATATTTTATTTTTCTCTTTCTGTCTCTTATCTCCTTTTGCGCTTTCAATCACTCTATCCCCTTTGCCACTTTTCTGCAGAGATCATTTCTACTTCTGTAGTTCTTCCGCTTAAATTCGAAAATTTTTCAGATGTTTAAGAATTCCAAGATTAATTTGCCATATAGCTTTAGTTGTACATCATTGCACAAGAGAAATGTGTAAGGAACTATAAACATATGTAGAAATAAACATGTCCTAAAATGTTTCTTCAAGGCCTTTTGCAGAGAGAACAGTGGACAAAATTTTTACATACTCGTTGGATATATTAAACGAAATGAGAGGAAGATGTTTTAATGATTACAAAAATTAGAAATGCAGGAAAATATGGCCTTTGATACCAAAGGATACTACATTAACATGATCAAGATACGTATGTGCTTGTGAAATGAATCAGAGAGAAAAGGAAACATCGTTATTCAAAGATGTTTATTGCTCTCAGATCATCTGGTGCATAAAACATATCTCATACAGCCGACAGTTGCTGCAAGAAAATGCGATGTGAATGAAGTTACGGAGTTCATCAGAGGTGCTAGTCAATATGTTCGTGATTGTTCAGGCAAAATGACATTCACCGCGCAAATCGATTGACCTGTAAAATCGGTTTCCCTCCCTCATTAGTTTTATACCAGTAAGACTCGTCATGGTTTATATGATACCCAAATTATACGGTATTTGATCGCTTAAATGAAATTGCATTTGCATTTTGAAATTGCAATATTACATCTCTAATACACTATGAGGAAAAGATGATTTAGTTTAAAATGCATAATTTAAGATTCCTGCTTTTTTTGGAACAGAAGAATAGTGCAGATTTATGATTGTGTAGATCTACTTTAGACCTAAATTTAAATTGTCATAAAATAACAGAGACAGAGTCTGCTTCTGAACTCACTGCCGGAACTTAACATAATATTAATTGAGAGTCTTAAATTGCAGATAAATTACAGATTGAAAGTTTAAGCTATGTTTAATGTAAATTAAAATTCAATTACATAGAACATATAGCCCGATGGTTATTTCGGGTCGAAGCCATCTTCAGGGACTAACATAAGCTAGATAATAAATTTTTATAATAAACAGATATAAATATTTGAAAATTAAGAATAGGTAGTAACGAATCTTGTGTAAACAATAACCGTATTATTAAAATTTACAAAACTGTATATTATTGAGAAAAAAAATCACGTAAACTTAAACTTAGAACGTAAAAAAATTTATCTCTTTTAAGATTAAATCTTTAATTTGTTCCCATAATAGGGCAGCTAATAAATAATTAATTTTTAGATCTAGCAATAAGAAAAATTCACTATACAAAACAGAGTAAATATTATTGCTCATCGAAAAAATTTAACAACTAGCAATTTAATCCATAACTCCTCTAACCACACATGCTCCCACAAAATGGCAGCTTTCGAATCTCATATAAAATTGTGTGAACTTATTTTGGATCATAAATTTATAGAATCTCAAAATATTTTAAAAGATTTAACTTCAACATGGTTAAAAGAAACTCACTAACAATAGCAAAAAACCCTACAAAGTATGAACATGAACTCAAGTCTTGAAGAAAAAACGATATTTATTTATCTTTTAAACTGTATGGAATGTGGTAAATTTTTTATAGGAAAACAAAAAGTTCAAAATTCGTTGTAAAGAACATAATAGAATTACAACAGAGATAATAAATCAGCATTTTATAAACACATTTTACATACAAAACATCAAATCCCTAACATTAACGAAACTTAAAAAGTATTAAGATGTACTAACGACTCTATCAAATGCGACATTTTAGACACTTTAGAAATTTATGGAGCCAAAAACTCACAAGTAAATGAATTATGAAATAGCCAGCAAGATCTGGAAGCTTACCTAGTTATATAATAAAAATATAACAAATTGAAGACATAATGATATATTATTAAAATTTTTTACTTTGTTTTAAGTCATTGTTTCCTTAACAACCCGGTGAGCACAAGGCATTGGATATTTGTTGGCGCTTTGTTGCGCTCTGTTGACCACATGGGGAGAGTGTTGGCAGTTGGCGCGCTGGTGGTGGCCTTACTTTAGTCCAACATATCTCAACCAGTATTGCCAGTTGGCGCGGCCCTACTTTGAGCCAACACGTCTCTCGTAACCAATGTTGTTAACTCAAAAAATTTTTCCCGCTAAAACAGAGCTAAAAATCCACCAAAAATCAATTGAATTCAATTGTAATAATGAAATGAAATCCGCTAAATTTAGCGGATATTTGCATAATTTTTGTGTAATAATCGCTAAGTTGCCAACACTGCTCGCAACTCCAAACAAAGCGATTGCATACAGGGAGCATTATGAAAGTAATGCGCATTTTCTGGGAAAAATAGGTTTATTGATCCGGTTGGTATAAATGGTTAAAATTCTTCAAAATAGTCTCCTCCTGCATCAATACACTTGCGGAGACGATTCTGCCACGCCTGGAAGGCACCCTGGAATTTCTCGACTGGAATGTTTTTCAGGAACCTTGTAACATGTTCTCCACCGACTCCCAGTGCTTTCTCTTCAGCTCTCTCTTCAGTCGAGAGAGCAAAAAAATGTCACACGGAACCAAGTCAGGGCTGTAAAGAGGCTGGGGCACAACGAGGGTCTTGCTCCGGGTCAGGAAGTTGGTGACGACGAAGGCCGTGTGGCTGGGGGCATTGTCATGGTAGAGCTTGAAGACGTCTTTGATGTCAGTTTCTGTTGCATTCTTCCCAAGCCGCACCCAAAACTTGATCGCGTACCGCTGTTCCAGCGAACGCTCCATCGTGCTGTGACACAATCGAAAAACAGACTTCGTGCGAAGACGCGTCCTACCGCTCCTACTGCTCGGAGCGAACTGAGACCGGGCGCGTTTGGAAGGGCAGACCCCCCACCACATTATTTGACCAGTCCGAGCGCGCTGCGATGGATAGTCGCGTCACAGTAAAATTATGTGCATTACTTTCATAATGCACCCTGTATATCAGAAAAGGTTATCAACTAATATTACTTATTGGAATAGGTTTATTTAAAATATTACTTTAAAAACTTAAAGAACAAGTGTTAGATTCTTTCCAACATTTCATTATATGAAAATATACTTCAGACTAGATGATATGTGCAGCATTGCTCGGTCTGTTTGTTTAATGAAAGTTTGATGGCGTTTCCCTAGCGCCATCCCTTGAGTAAACAAACAAACATAAACCAATATATATTATTTTTACCCCCCCCCCCACTCCCACTGTGGGGGCATGTAAACCTTACTCTGAACCTAACAAACATAACGAATGAATATGAGCTCAATCGGATAAGTGATTCAAAAGTTTTTAGAACATTTACAGACGCACCTTGAACATGAATTTTTATATAGAGTACTAGGTGATATGCCCGGCGTTGCTCGGTCTTTTTGATGAAATTTTGATGGCGTTTCCCTGGCGCCATCTCTTGAGTAAACAAACAAACATAAACCAAGATATATTTACCCCCTCCCCCCATTTTGGGGACATGTAAACCTTACTCTGAACCTAACGAACATATGGTGCGAATATGAGCTCAATCGGATAAGTGGTTCAAAAGTTTTTAGAACATTTACAGACGCACCCTGAACCTGAATTTTTATATAAAGATAAAGAATACGCGCCTGTGATGCGCGTGAGGCAAATGGTGACCTCTTGATTAGGACGTCAACGGAATGAGATGAAGATTTCTGGTTCGAGTCCAAGCTGTGGAATTTTCTTTCCTGTTTTCATCAATAATTTTTAACGAATTTTGTTTTTGTTTACATTTTTTGTTGAAAATTTTGTTTAAATTTCTTAACTTTTATCAATATTATTTACAATGTTGGCTTAATATGATGAAAGATTGTTGATAAAGTATTAGCTACCATGTAGAAAAGTGTTGGCAAAATTTTGGCCCAATGGTTGCTGCCAGGCTGGCTTAGGCGGAACGACCAACGTAGACTCCAATTGTATAAGAGAAATGTCTTATAGAGCTAATGTTTTACCCCAACCATCGGGCCAACAGCTGGCCGACACATATGTATTCATTGGAAACATGCAGTTTAAATTGAAGAAATAACTCTTGTCCACAAAAAATTGGTTATTACTTCGAATGCGCATTTCGACAGGACATTAATAGGGTACTGAGGAAAGAAGCACTTTGTACCCCCAATTTTTTCGCAATTTTGTTTTATTTTTACTTTCATAATTTTTCGGGTATTTCCGTTAGAGGAGCTTCCCGACTCTGATTGGTCCTGTAATTTAGTTCTGATTGGTCTTGTAACTTGTATAAGTTTTTTGTCATATGTTTCGACCTTAAAATTATGTGATTTGCTGTTTTAATTTCCCATGAGTCATCTGAGGGTACAAAGTGTTTCTTTCCCATTATTATCTTGTGTATTCCCTGAATGATGACCACAGTGCGGTCGGAATGCTCATCGAATACGTAAAAATTGTTTGTGGACAAGAGGTATTTCTTCAGTTTAATTGTTCTTATCCACAGTTGGTTGATTCTTCAAAATATACAGTTTTATAAATTTTAATAAAACAACTATTGTTTACACAAGAATCCATTATTACCTATTGTTAACTTTCAACTATATTAATTAGTATCAATATTCATTTTTTCAAAAATTTATTATCTTAGCCCCTGAAGATGACTTCGAGCTACAATATATCTTCTGCAAGGTTCGACAATTAATAAACGAGTCTGAGGCTGCTTTGAACGTTCAGCCACGATGATGCGTGTCTTCGATCTATAAAGTATCCTTGTTGCCATATGTACAAGTTGCAACAATAAAGTTGCGTGCGCTTATATATTTTCGAGCTTCAATCGTATTCAGTCATTAGTTGACGTTCAAACATTACACATGGAACAAATGGCAAACATTAATTTCTACTTTAAACTTGGCAAAACCGCTACGGAAACTTACAAGTTGATAAAACAAGTGTATGGTGATGCTGGAATATCTCGTGCACGTGTTTTTGAATGGTTCGCTAAATTTCCTGATGGGCGGGAAGAGCTGAAAGACGACGAACACAGGGGTCTTCCGAAAACTGTTCGAACACAGGAAATGATCGAGAAAGTGAGAAAACTTTTGTTAAGTGATCGGCGAATGACCCAGAAAGTGATGGAAGAAGTCTTAAACATTAGTCGAGAAAGAATTCGCCTAATATTGACAGAAGATTTGGGCAAAAGAAAACTGTGTCCTTGGTTTATGCCACATTTCTTAACTGATGAGCAAAAAGGCACGAATTCATCGCGGACGCAGATGCCAACCCGAACTTTCTGGATTCAATTGTTACAGAGACGAAACCTGGTGCTGTCAATATGGCGGTCCCCAACATCCCCGCGAAAACAAATATTCCGGTTTGAAAAGTCAAAAACAAAAACAATGCTCATCACTGTTTTTGATAGCTCTTACATTACCCATAAGGAGTTTCTTTCGCCTGGACAAACAATCAACAAGGAATATTAAAGGGAGATTTTGCAGCGTCTGATTAAGAGTATTCATCGATTACGGTCACAACTTCGTGCAGAAGGGAGTTCTTTCTTACTGCACGATAATGCCAGACCAGACACAGTGTCACAGAAATCTGTGACTTCTGCTGTTCGACTCGAAGCTTCAAGCCAAGCTAATGGGTCTAAGTGCGCAACGCCATCTGCTAAGACAAATGCAATCTATACAAAATAGATTATTTGTCAATGAAATCAAATGGGATGTGCGTAGGCGGAAAAAAAGGAAGCGGCGATGTGGTGTGTTCAGTTGCGAAACAAAAGAGGGAGAAAAATGTAAAATTGACGGGAGAGAGAAGAGCGGGAATTTCAAGAGAGAGGACGAGAATAGAGCTCTCAACGGATCTCATACTGAGCAAAGAAGTGAGACGTGAGATTCCTTATTATCTGAAAAAGGAGATTATGTGGGTCAAGACTCGGCTGGAACTGAGAAATTTATCAGCAGCGTAAATGCTCTTAATTGTGGTGTAAATTGTGCTCTTTTTCTTGGAACTAATGAAATTACTATTACAGTTGATTCAACGAAAATTTTCATTTCCTCTCAGCCACGGCTCTGGCGTTTCCTTCTCGTGTGGAGCGACGTTACTTCAAGAAAAATTTCTCCGAGACTTTTCAACGACATTTTATCATAAATGTTTGCGTAGAGTTCGGTGCCTTTCCACAACGTGAATGCAGAGAAATTCTTCTTGCGTCTGGCTTCGTTGAAAACGTCGTGTGCATAGGAGAGATAAGTATTCTGGAGTTATTCCCATTGGTGAACCAATATTATTCCACAAGTGAATAGACCAAGGGTCGTACTGGCTAATTGCACCATGGACCATACGAGCCTTCATGAAAGAATACCTAGGCTCTATCACACCTTCCCAAATGTAAGAGGATATATAGCATTCTCCTTACACGTTTCGTTCCACCCACGCCCGCTCTGTCGCATGCTCTGGCTTTTGTAGCAAGCAGCTTGCTTTAATGAATTGCAATTAAACTAAATTAATTTCCGTACAGTTAATACTTTCGTGCTCTGTTCAGGCGTATAGTTTATACTTATGCATGGTTTTTGTATATCGTTTCAGCTTCGGCTGGATAAACAAGTGTTAAAATCTTTTGTATATCGAGCGTCGCCGCCTTCCTGTGTTGAATATGCGGTGAAAATGATTTTCCTTAAAGAAAAGTATTCTTTAAATTTTGAGGCCGATGATAATTTATTGATTGTTTACCGAGCCAAATTGTAAGCCTAAGATTCAATGTTTGTAAATTTGAATGAAAGCTATTGCTATAGCTTAAAGCAGATAACTATTCACTTACTACTTAATTCTGTATAACTCAATCACCAAAAGTCATGGCACACCTGCCTAATACCGTGTTGGGCCCCGTCTGGCCCGGATAACGGCGGCGACCCATCGTGGAAGAGAGTCTACCAGTCCCCGGAACACATCTACAGGCACTGCAAGCCATGCCGCCTCTACTGCACTCCATAACGATGCCAGAGTGCCAGAGTAAACCGTCGTGGCTTCCTGCTCCCAAAGCCTGCAGCTGCCAAGGTTTGCCGAATTGTCGTCACGGACACAGTTGTGGGACGTTCCTGGTTGTACCGCATGGTGATTTGGCCCGTTGTCGCCCTTCGGTCAGCAAGCCGGGTGAGCCGGCGAACATCTCTGGCATCAATGAGGCGTGGGGGACCTGTCCGCTGTACGACATGGGTATCCCCTCGTTGGGTGTACTCTCGATAGACCCTTGCAACGGTTGTGCGAGAAAATTGCAGGGTGTTGGCTAGATATGATATTGAGGCACCCGTTCCTCTGGCACCAACAATCATCCCCCGTTCAAATGCGGATAACTCTCGGCGTGCTGCCATTTCTGCAGGTAGTTTTGCTTACAATGATTGTGTGATATCAAGGAGTCCGGTGCACTTGCATTCCGAGATTGGAAGCAGCGGGGTCTGTCTCATTACGGACAGGGAACCTGATTGGAGGGGTATGCCGTGATTTATGGTGAGTGAGTGTAATATAATAAGTTTAAAGTTACGGAATTTGCTACTTCAGTATTTCCCATTGTTAATCTTTAACATATTTTTTTTTCAATTTTTGTCTGTCTTTTGCCTCGTGTTATAAGGTACCTTTATGCTTCAGTGAAACTTTTTCAATGAAAATTTTTATAAAACATATATATCTGTTTCCGGGGTGTCACGGAAATCGATTCCTCAAGTGATTTCCGGCGACACTGGCTGTTATTACCGCTCGCGTATATTCACCCGTTCGAAGGCGGGGGAGGAGCGGGGCAGACAGTGTCGTCACAACCAACACCACGCAAGAGCCAATGGAGATCAGAGGAAATTCCGTGACGTCAAGCCGAAGCTTTCTTGGCGGGAAGATTCGTCGGTGGAAAGGAGAGCGAGTACGACTTCAAAGGGAAAACACCTAAAGTTTCCCGGACCGGCACGAGAACGGAAAGGACTCTTTGCTGTCGTCCGTCAGGTTGGAGAGCCCCGAGACCCGCAGAGAGTTAAAGGAGACGACGTGGCCAGCCGTCCTCAAGCTTGGCTGAAACGAGATGCGTTCAGCAGGGAAGCTCAGCAGGGGAAGTTTCTACGGAGGAACGACTCCATAGACGGGAGCGAGACAGCGTGCCGGAGTTCTGAAAACGAACCAAAAAGGTTGGTGATGTATCAAACACTTACGGTGTCCACAACGGCCGCCGTAAGTTGCTTTGCTCTAATGTGCAAGAGTCCGTGTGAGTGGTCTTCGACATTTACGGATTTACATGGAAGAGAGTGTGAAGGACGTAGAATGATTAAAGGCTTCTTTCCCGCCGGGCTAAATGCCTATCTGTCGTCCCAGTATGGTTTCACATACCTCTCCTACTAAGTAAATGAGAGCCTTCATGTTTCATAGCCGATGTTGATGAAAAGTAAAATTATTGTATAAAGGTTCTCTCCTTTGTTGTGACGTTTGGTTTTTAAGAGGAAGTGTTAATTTTCTATTTGTTTGAAACTTCACTTTTAAGCTCAATGTTTTGCTTTATTTCCTCTCTAATGTAGAAGCCGAACTTTCAGACAAACTTTCATCCGACAATTTGTTGCTAACTGCGTAATTGTGTATTATTACATTGTTTGAGAATTTATTCACGTAATTATTAAGCGGAATAATTTTCCAAGCGTACTGTAGTGTTTGTAATAAGTATCCTAGGAAATTTTAAGGTGTAAGCTTGGTTTAATTATTGTTATATTTATACGTGAACTTTTTTTGAATTTGGGCAACTTAGTGCTGGATTCTACGCATCAGACTTTTACGCTGTTTTGACTCATTTAAATGTTTGGACTTGGACTAATTTAGAATTTCTGGACTTGGACATTATTGTTTATTTATCGTGATATCCTATTTTGTGATTTATTTATGATATCCGGAAAAGTTGAATTTTAACGCCTGTATTCAAGCGTAATTGTAATGAGAGACCATGTCAAGTGCTATGTATGAATTATATTACTTTCTAAGGAAATTGACAAATGGTTATTAATATTCAGTGTTATTTAATAGTTAAGTAATATAAGACTTTGATTGACTAGGTTCAGCTTTGTTCTAGTCGTAATTTTTGATTAAGAAATTTTATATCAATTTTTGATATTTACTGATATTTGTGATCTTGTACTTGATTAAGTTTGCGTATCTGAAATTTTCAGATCTTTAACTATTTAAAGGTGAATCCTTTTAGTGTCTTAATTCGACATGTATGGTATGAATTAATTTATAAATCAACTATTGATATTGTGAGATATTGAATACTGTAGTATTTATTCTGAATGTAAGATTCCAGAATTTATCTTTACTGTTAGTTATGTTATGTGTTATTGGCATTCTTTAATTTAGATTTCATTCTAAATTTATGTATTTTGGGAATAGCAGTATTCATTGTTATCGAGTTAGAAGTCTAGCTCATTACTCCCTTTTATTAAGATAATTATTCATTGATTTATCTTAATTTGTTTCATTGCATTTTTGTTATTAAACTTGATTTTTATTTTTAAACCTTACCCTGATAACGTGTTTCATTTTTAATTTCCACTGCGTACATTCAACTCTGTTTTTACACGTTACACGGGGGTTATTTATAGCATTTATCCACTGCGATAGGCCCTTTTCTTCGTGACACACAGCAGTGCTTGTCAAAGAGTTCTTAGCCACTAAAGGAATTAAGGATCTTTATCACCCTCCGTATTACCAAGATTTGTCTCGACCAGAGTTTTTCCTTTTTCCAATGGTGAAAACGAGTCTGAAAGGACACAGATTTGAGAATATAGAGGACATCAAAAAGAACGTTACAGCCGAACTTGGAAGGGTTAAGACGAAGAACTTTAAAGCATATTTCCAAAAAGAACGCTTCAATATGTGTGTACGTCAGATGGTAACTACTTTGAAAAATATTAAACCCATGACCGGTGATTGTTTATTGTCTGTGCACCCATGACCGTTTCAGTAATGTTATGAGTAAATGTAATCAACTAGAAGAGAAATGTAAAGAAAAAGCTCATAACCTTGTGTTAAAATTTGTTAATCATTGTTATCAAATAATTATGTCGATGGTTCAACTGGGGTTGGGAACGCTTTATGGGAAACCGCTATTGATTTTTATCTTTGCCTGTCTCCAATATTCTCTATTCACTATCGAGTGAGAACAATCCCTCAGTTCATTCCATCCACTACCTACAAATATTTATATCTTCACTTTCTGCTATCTTAAACTTTATCATGTTTCATATTAACGAAAAAAACGCGAAAGAATTTTTTTGTGAGATTGATCAAACCAGGGACTTTCGGGTATCATCTCAATGTTCAGATCCACCATAAATAAAGAAGCTTTAGGCTATCTAAATTTCTTAATGCTTGGCACAGGAGATAAATTAGTAACAGGCTGGATTTAGCTTTGCTTAATGGCATATATACAATAAAAATTGATGGAAAAGTTTTAGAAGGTTCTTTTCATCCAGACTTCTAGGCGTTAATAAAATTAAGATGAAAAAAGAGGGTTTTCTTAATGCCTCAAAGAGAAATATCCTGCAATGAACTTAAACATTAATTTAAACCGATTCGCGCTACAGAAAATTGCAAAATACTATATCTTTTATGAGCTCATTGTGTTATAACCATCGTATGTTTATCTCCCTGAATTTTTATGAATATGAATAAAATATCAAGCGAGTATTATTATTTCTTTGTATAATTAAATCAATTAACTTGTTTCAATCTGAATAATGTGTTGCAGTATTACTAAATTAAATACTTGAAAATTTGAAACGTATAAATTATACTACGTAATTAATTTATCAGTGCGATTATGGAGTCAGAACATTTCCTGCAAAACGTTGCGAGCGTCCATGCTATCTCTTGTTTGTTAGCAAAAGAAGTTATTGAGCCAACCTATTTGATGGATTATAATATTCTAATAATAATTACAAGTGTCCCATAAATAGAGGAAAAATAAGATACAGAGCGCATTCGCCTGAGCAGTGAGCGATTTCGAATGCCAATTTCGAGGCAAAAATAGCCTACTGCGATTTGGGGACGGATGAGAGCGAAGCAGCGGTGATTACAGCGCAAAGACCGTGTCGCTTAACATTTCAGGAATATAATTCTCCATAAGAGAAACTGTTGTTGCGAGGAGTGGCATAAGGAGATAGAGCGCTCAAATCCCTCACTAAGGGGGAGGTGTGGCCTGGTGGGCTTTCACTGAACACAACTTCTGTGAAGTTAAGCTACATCAGGCACGGCTTGTCACTGGATGGGTGACCATCCGTGATAGCCAATCTTTACGCCCCCCCCTCCCCGGCTGTTGTGACCATCATACAGCAGTCGTGAATCCAGGTCCAACCACGGACCTAACTCGTCGGCCTCTGACTATACAGGCCTTGGATGGACGTATTGGATCCAATTAATTAATAATAATAAAAATTTTAATACTCCTGTATGATAACCATTAGAATTTAGCGTGAAGTTTCTTTCAGCACCAAGAAATGGCTTTAATTTGGTAGCAAATCATGGCATTACTATTTTGGGTGTATATAATCACTGGAAGTAGTTGCCGCTCGAATTTAGTGCATCGTAATAAAATTTCTTTTGGTCCTGTGATTTTTTTCACGGGTGAAAACTCATAATTAGTGCGACAATTGTACGCAGAGGTTTCCAAACGATATCTCCTCAATAATGAAAACGTTTCAACGTTTGAATCTTGAGATTTGATAAGAAGTAATTGCATTGCTGTAATACCTTGTTTCCACGAACCGAAACTAGATCCGTAACGCCGTGGAATCGAAACTCGTTTCGTTCAAACTCGTTCTGAGAACTCCTTTCGCATCGCAGGCTCGCACTCGCAGTTGCATTTTGTAAAATGGCTGAGCTGTGATTGGTTTGGCAATTCTACTTAAAATATATAAATTATCATGCTGATAATTAAGCTAATTTATTGATTAGTAAGCAGTAGATATTTTAAACGAATAAATAGAGAAATATACAAAATTCTACGCCTTTGTTGAGTATCCATATTGATAAGCCAGAATGCATTGCATACTGCACTTTCAAACAATGCCATCAAGGCAGTTAACCATATTTAAAGCTTCAAAGAATTTATTATGTTGTAAGAAATTGAAACTCGATTATAAAATAGATTCTAAAAGTATTACACAATGCAAATAATAAGAGATATACACGCTATTCTTAATCTACAGTTATAAAATATTGTATGACGGTATATCTTCACACATACCACAGTAATAATAAGATTGTTAAATTGAACAACATTTCAATGGTACTGAATTTTGATTTAAAGATATAATAAATCTACTGGACAAGGTAAAAAATGAAAAGAAAATAAATTTTAACAAGATTTTTAGCGGATTTTAATGACTTCCAGCGGGTTGCGCAGATTTTATGAGTGAAACATCATACATTTTTATGCAACGAGTTTGTTTTCTCTTGGGAATAACCCTGAAGAAGTCGTAGTGAATTAAACGCTATATAATTAGTCGAATTTGGCAAACAAAGCTGTATATATTAAACCAACCCGAGCGAAGCCGAATACTTACTCTAGTACCACATAATACTTCATGTACCGAAATAATTTTCAGGTTGGGATATTCCCATGTATTTTAACAATTTTCATTTTAAAATTTAATATAAAACTGATCGCCACACTTTTAATTTTAATTTTTTACTTTTTATTGCATAAGTTGAGACAAACCGATTTAAAACAATTCTAGGTGCCTCTAGTTTTTAGTTTTTAGCACTTCATGGAAGGAGGCAGTCATTGTGTTATCGTCGAGACCAAGCTGCAGCCGATTTCTCACAAAAAATTCCATAAGTATTATTCACTTTAAGTTAAATATGTCACCAATGTCCCGTGCGGAAGATAGAAAGGTCTTAGATCTACTATGAATATTGTAATTTGATTGGTATGTCGATGGGTTGGGTTCATAGCAACAAGTATTGCATGCCGCTATTTCTGTGGTGCTAGATGATGTTCAAATTTACCATTTTCTATGTCAAGATAAGTTTCATTGTGTATCCATTTAAAAGAATGGGCACATGAAATCTGCATAAACATTTCCCATTAATATCTTTTCCGTTTTACTTGATTTGCATGTAACAACTAACAGCCAAAACTTGATATCAAAAGTCAAAGAAAAGTTAAGTACTTGTCTCATTTTATGCTGTAGTTTGCTATGTCCCGTCTTAGGCTCTTGCCACCATAAAATGGAACATTGTTAAATTATAAAAGCCTATAAGAAACTTCGGATTCTTTTGGTATTTAGTGCCTTTAAGTTTCCTGTATTATATTAATAGATTCTGTTGATTCATAAATTACGATGACTTTTTTATTTTTTTTTCAATATTTAGCAATTCAAAAAAAATATTTTCTTGAAAATGTCCCAACTTATTATGCAACTCACCCTAAATGTGTGTGCTTTAAATATTTTTTTATAATTTTTTATTTGTTTCTTTATTTTTTTAAAAAAACAACAACATGCTTTTATATGATAACTACAAAACCAAAAAAAAACTGTGGAAATCATTTGAACAATGGCAAATGGGTGAAAAAATGATTGAACGAACAGACAGATTAAAATTGTGAGTTAAGTAAAAGTGTATAATGAAAATGCACAAAAATGCTGCTTATCGCCTGCATTTGTATAACATAAATTTTTATAAAACGCATCATATGGCTGTCACAAACATATACTTCAGCCGTTGGCAACATTTGACTATATAAATACGAACATTTTGTCTGCCATTTATAATTTGTAATCACATTTTGTGAAGTTTGTCCTGTAAATAGTGATCTGAGTGAAATAAAAGAAAATGGAATAATATAATAAATTGACGTCTTTCGAGGATAATAATTTCCAGAAATTCTTTCGAGAATCCAATAACGATGTCCCTGTTTTCCAAAACATTATGTCTGTTCTTCCCTCTATTAAATATCAAAATTTACCAAAATATTCAAACGAAGTATTTTTAAGTAGTTGCATTTTTGGTCAATTTTGCTCTTGAATAATGAAAAAAAAAGAAAATAAAAGGTCCTGCAATAGAAAAATGCTAGCGTTTATAATATAATACAATTTCTGTTGGGGATAATTTTTAGACTACTATTCTCTTTCCACTTCAATTTATTCAATAAAATTGAGAAAATCCCAACGAAAAAATAAAAACAGAAAAAATAAAAATAATATTAAAACACACACATCCCCTCCCTATTTTCAATGGAACTAGCCACCTTCCCTATTTGCAATGGAACTAGCCACAAGAACATTGGCAATATTTTATCATAAACAATTAATATCAAAATTTATTAACATTAAAAACATTTCCATAACATTTGTTTATGATAAAATATTGCCAATGTTCTTGTGGCTAGTTCCATTGCAAATAGGGAAGGGGTGGGTGTGTTTTAATATTATTTTTATTTTTTCTGTTTTTATTTTTTCGTTGGGATTTTCTCAATTTTATTGAATAAATTAAAGGGGAAAGAGAATAATAGGCTAGCGTTTATTGCCTACTCGTTTCGAAGCAGCGCAGGGGTAGTCGTCACCTGCCCTGATGATGAAGTGTATGCGAAACGCGTATGCAATAAACGCTACCATTTTGCTACTCCAGGACCTTTTTCCTTTCTTTTGCGAAATATTTTCCCTAATACAAATTAATTTATAAATAATTCCCTTTTTTAGAAGTTAACAAGTTAAACCGTGACCACCTTTTCAAGTATCCGTGATATATAATTAATATCATAATTTCGATTATTAATTACAGGCACCGTAAATTTTCTACTAGATTTTTCCTCAAACTTTTACATGTGGTTGCAGAAAGCTAAAAATACGATTATCGACGGGCGTTGCAGCCGCTTGTTAAGCGGAAATCTGGGATTTCCAACAAGTCATTTCAATAATCGACTGTCATGATTGCTTCCTGTTTTCAAAATGTCTAGAAAAAGTTTTGAGATGATCGAAAGTTTATGGTGTTACAATCCGTAATTGTTCTAGAAAATGTATATAGTAACCAAAAGCTTGATATTTACAATCAAGAAAAATTGCTAGAAATTTCAGGAATGATAAGATTAATAATAGGATGAGCTAACTGCAGTTGCCAATTGTATCCTGTCACACGGATAATTTATTGGCACTTAGAAAACATTAACAGAATATATAAAAAAATAAAATAATCAAAAACAGTAATTAAAAACACAAATCAATAACGACGTACTAAATCCTTATATTAAAAGAGGTTAAGCAGCACGTAAACGCGTGCGCGTGTGACGTTTCCAATCTGAAATGACGTAGCATGTTACAACGTATGTTCACGTTCCGTAGCCCACGAGAAAGACCGGCCCTGGCCAACACCTCCTATAGAGAAGGCCTGCGGACAAAAGATGTATACATTGTTATCGTATTTCTACCAATAATAAGCCCTAAATTTGGCCGCTTGATGATGATGTAACAATGGATACACCTTTGGTCCGCAGGTCTTCTCTCTAGGAGGTGTTGTCCTGGCGCGGAAAAGTCACCTGGTCATCTTAGTCCGAATAACAATGTAACCTTCATTGTTTCCATCTTGGATTTCAATAATCAGCAATTTTTCGTTTGTTGGAAACAATGAAGGTTACATTGTTACTCGGACTAAGATGGTCAGGTGACTTTTCCGCACCAGGGCAACACCACCTAGACAGAAGGCCTGCGCACAGAAACTTGTTGCATCATCTTCATCATCAAACGGCCAAATTTAGGGCTTATTATTTGTAGAAATATGATTAACAATAGCCGCTTTTGTGTGACGTAACAATATATGACGTTTCTGTGCGCAGGCCTTCTGTCTAGGTGGTGTTGACCAGGGCCTGTCTTTCACGTGGGCTACGTTCACATTCCGAGGCCAACGAGATAACAAGGCCTGGAAGCGAAAGTCACCTGACCAACTGGGTGCTAGCAACAATCCAACCCTCATTGTCTCCATCTTGGATGTTAACAATCAATGTTTTTCCTTTAGTTGGAAACAATGAAGGTTGGATTGTTGCTAGCACCCAGTTGGTCAGGTGACTTTTTCACTTCCAGGCCTTGTTATCTCGTTGGCCTCGTTCACGTTCAAAGTCAACTAGAAAGACAGGCCGGGGCACTGAAAAGTCTCATGACCAAGATAGATCGAGCAACAATTCAATATTCATTGTTTACAACAAACGAAAAAACACCGATTGTTAAAATACACGATGGAAACAATGAAAGTTGCATTGTTAATAGACCTATGGTCAGGTGACTTTTTAGTGCCGGAGCCTGTATTTCTCGTTAGCCTCGACCAACGCCACCTAAAGAACAAAGCTTCCTGGCCGCGTCATCAAATTTAAGCCCACAATCCAACCTTCATTGTTTATACCAAACGAAAAAAACGCTGATTACAACAGGTTATTTTTTAAACACTAAACGTTGGATTGTCGGCACAGATTTGATGATGCTAATCAGCAGGCTTTGTTTTTAAGGTGGCGTTGAGCCAACGCCACGTAAAGAGAAAACCTGTTCACTGAAATGTCATACATTGTTACATCATCAAAGAGCGAGATTTAGGTCTTATTATTGGTACCATAAATTCAATAAGCAACCCTAAATCTCGCTCTATGATGATGATGTAACAATGCATGACATTTCAGTGAACAGGCCTTATCTTTAGGTGGCGTTGGTTGCGCCAACACCTCCCAAGATCGCTCTAATAAAGGTCATGACAAGGCCGCCATTTTGCTTCGATCTCAAGAAATCTAACTTAAGAAATTTGCTTCGAACTCAAGAAATTTGCTATTTAAAAATATAAGTTCGTTTAAAATGACCGATTGCTCAGCTATAAATCGTTCTGATAGCAGAGATATTAGTTTTCGATTGTTTAATTTGATAGATCGATCCGCCATTTTGCTTCGAACTAATGCATGATGGGATACCTTGTCATAACCTATATTAGAGCGGGCTTGACACCTCCTAGAAAGAAAGCCAAACAACTGAAATGTCTTACATTGTTACATCATCATATTTCGACCATTGTTAATCGTATTTCAACCAATAATAAGCCCTAAATTTGGTCGACTTAAGATGATGTAACAATGTACGACGTTTCAGTTGTTTGGCTTTCTTTCTAGGAGGTATTGGTTGAGTCCACACGTTAACGTGAACATATCATGTCACATGCAACGTCATTGCAGACTGGAACACAGCCAACTAGAAAGACAGGCCCTGACCAGAGACAAATGAAAGAAAGAGACTGGCAGTGCCCTATTCATTTCGCTGAGCGCTACTGGTGCGGAAGTGCAGCATTCGCCATGTTACGATTGGCAAAAACCTCAGGCGGCATAGGGTAGATGCACCAGTAATTGACAGTTTAAGACATTACCGTGAAACGAAATTGTGTACGGAAATCAAATTGCATTTTGAAACTTTTCTAGTTATACCATTAAATTGTAAATACAATGTAGAATGTGCCAATCTCTAAACAGTTATTATATCTTTAAAGGCTATTAAGTTATTAAATTTTTTCCTAACTAATGCATGAATCACCAGTAGTTGACAGTTAATGCAACAGAAGTTGAGAGGCAGTTGCACCAGTAATTGACAATATTTTAATTGCACATTTTTATTATATATTAAAAAAAAAATTGACAACATTCAAAAACAGCTGATGAAATAAAGCATTTTTAAGAATATGTAAAATATTTAACATTAAATAAAATTGTGCTTTTTAAAACTTAAGTTGTTCATTTAGATCTTTTATCTTTTTTTTCCTTTGAAATAATGAATTAAATCAATCCACTCCCATGTAGAGTGCAAGGACCATAGAAAATGAAGGACCATAGTGCAATATCATCATATATTAGCCAATAAACTGTTCTTAGAAAACTTGATTTTTGACGATTGTTCTCCTACTTGCAATATTCATCCAATTCATCTTATGCTAATTCTTATCATAGTAAACAGAATATCAGTAGCAGTTTTCTTCTTGGAAGATAACTTGTCCTGGGCTATCTGTTAATCGTCTCTGTGACAAGATTCAGAACCAACAAAAAGAATCGGCGAATAGGGCCTAGAAGATTTATGTCAAAGTAGATGATCTAGAAATTGTCGGTGAAGTTCTTATAATTGACACACCTAGGTCAATTAACGGAAATTAAGAAGTTAGACTTAAATCCATCATGTTTCCTTTATTATTACCCTACATTCTATATCACATTAGTATGTTTTTTTTCGTTTTTTTTAAACACAGAAATTATCAATGATTGACAGGTTATGTCAATTACTAATGACACAACACATCTGGGTTTCAGTACCTGACGGTGGATTAAAACAGTTAACACGTTGGTTATCTGAAATTCTGTTACTCCTAGAAGTATTGTCCATTGATCACATAAAAAGGTTCACGTAAAATTAATAATAAATATTACATAACATTCATGAAATAAATTCAAGTAACCAAACCCTCGCGTAGTGGTTCATTACAAGGTTTTTTCGACTCGGTAAGGCATTGAACAATCAACATGTGTTTGCGGCTATAATAGAGAGCAAAGTTGCTAGTTTTTTACTGTTCTGGGAAGCCAACTACATTGTTAAATACGAGGTGGCAACACCAGTCCCTTTTCTTGCCTTGTTATTTTATTAATAGCCTTTAAGTCGTGAATTGTCAATTACTGGTACATTTAACCTATATTCTCAATGTAATTTCAACTGTTTTTGTAGATGATTTCTGGAAATATTAGTAAGCATAACCTGTTTTCTGATTTTTTAAAAAAAACTTTATTGCATTAACTAACGATAACGTATACTTTTAATGACTCCAAATTGCTGCTTCAATGCCTAACGAATTTTTAAAAGACAAATATTTTTAAATTTTAACTTAAAAGAAAAGGAAGAAATAATTCTCAGTTCAATAAAATAATCAATTTATTAATCCACATATTGTAACAAGCAATTATTTGCGACTGTTTCACATCGGTCTCGCTAGCTCAGTGGTATTTAAAATATTCCAAATGTAAAAATGAAGTTAAATTATTTCAGATATTTTCATATTTTAGTTCTATATAATATAAACTATAAGAAATAATAACTTTATATAATTTTAAGTTTATAAAATAATTTCATCATTAATTTTATTATTTCTCTGTATACGTGTATCATATAATTACACTTCCGTTCTCTAAATGAATATGCTTGTAAATAATGTCTATTTATTAATTTTTAATTGCATTTTATTCATTTATTTATTATTTATTAATATTTATTCTTAAATATTGTTAATTTCTTATTATATTTTATTGATTTATTTATTAAATGTATCTATTTTATTTCCTAGATAACAATAACACGAATAAATATCCAATATTTTCTTTATTAGTTCAATTCTTTATTTCAATGCCAACATTAAATAAATCAAAATTTGAAAGTAAAGAGTTTATGAATGCAATTTACTTCACTAAGCTATAAAATTGCGAAAAGAAGTGACGTCATTTATGCATGTTACGTAATGACGTCAGTTTCTCGCGATGCTCGTAGGAAACGATATCTGAGCGATACTTTTGCTTTATCCCACTACACCAGAGGCCACTGCTATCACAAAGGCAACAATAGAAAATGTGTTAACGTCATATCTCGTTAGTATTAAGGATCTCTGGTGACTATCGAAAGAGAAGGCCTCCGCATTGAAACTTAATACATTGTTACATCATCACAGTACAAATTCAAGGCTCATTATTGGTAGAAATACGAATAACAATGCACTATGATGATGTAACAATGTATTAAGTTTCAATGCGGATGCCTTCTCTCTCGGTGGTCACGCCCTGACCAATACCACCTATAATAAAGGCCTGACCGCTGAAATGTCATACTCCTAGGGCAATTTACATCACCTCCGTAGGGCATTGTTAATCGTATTTCCAAGTAATATTGAACGACGTTTCAGGACCCAGGCCTCTATTATAGGTCGTAATGTCACATGCAAGGTGACTTAAATTTTAAGAAACTATCACACAAAAGGTGATTTAAAATTAAGACTGTCTAAGTTGTGATCGATAGTGGTAGTAAAAATTTTAATCAGAAAACATTAATGAAAAAACGCTAAAATTAAAATTGAAATTGCCGCAATTAAGAAAATAGTGTGCCTTTAAATGTAGGTAGAAGAAAATCAAAACTATAGAAATGTTTGTCAAGCAATTTATTTTGAGGATAAGAAAATTAAGGAAAGGATTAAAGAAATCAATAGTATTCACTAAATAAAATTAAATAAGTTTAGCTAAATACAATAAATCTGCCAATTACATTCTCTATTACATAAATAATAAAGCCAATTCAAGTAATGAATTCCAATTAATAGTTTAAGTCTAAAGTTTTTACAGTTTAATATAATTGAAGAAATATAAAATTACAATTATCAATTCACTAAGCTTTTTTAAAAAAATAAAGACTGAGTGAAAACAAATTAGAAAATAATCATATAAACTTATCCTACAAAATAGGAACAATTGCTTGCATGAAAAATTGCTTGCTTGAAAAATGATAGACATGAGTTCAGAATTCTGAAACGAAATGATAAGCGAAGGTTTCTGAGGAGAATAAAACCTAGCAGAAAAGCCAAGACCAGAAGACATTTAATGTCTAAGATAATCACAAAGTGATTGGTAAATAAATGGACTATCCACTGTTCAGTTTCAAGTAAAAGCAGTATGTAATTGTCAAACACTGTTCCAAATCTAATATTTCAGGTGAAAAACTGAGAATTAAATATAAATTAGGTACGTTAAGTTGTAACCCTATTTAAAAAATGTATGTTTCATGAAAAAGTTTCATGCAAAAGTGTAAACACTGAACAACTAAGTTGTAGGGAAATAATGTGTAAGATAATATCACCAATACATAAGGGTTAACTCTTCTGTTTTAAAGCCGAAATAAGCGGAAACAGTAATTAAGTGCAAAATAAACTTGCAGAACTGCAGGAAAATAAATGGTTTAACCATTATAGAATTAAGCCAAGGAAAATCATGTCTAAGCAAAGTTTCAATAGTTTTCTAAGTGAAATTAAACTTGAAAACACAGAAAAACTTTCAATTGAAAGTTACATAAAATAAACATGACTACTTTCTGCCAAATATTCAGTCATGCCTTAAAATTGTAAGGACAAGAAATCAAAACTTAAAACCCCTCCATTAAATTGTAAAGAAAAGTGAAGAGTAGAAGAGAAAAGGAAAATAAAAATTACATAATTTTGGAAAGGTTGGGTGTCCTAATGAATAAATTCCTTATCCCAACGGGAATTAGGAAGCACACATCAAAGTGTAATAAATTGCTTAGTGAAAAACCATTAGGCAGTTCGACTTGGAACGTGAAATAGTACACCTCGGAAAAGAGACGATTTGGGTTTGTTTTTTTTTAAAAAGAAAGTAAAGCATTCCGCCCATTTAATAGGCTATGATTAAGTTGCCTAATCACATCATTGAAGAATAAACTTTTCAAATTAAAAGAAGGCCAAATTGTCCGAGTCAAAGTTCTTTTAGAAAAGGAAATGTCCATCTCGACGGAGGTAACTAACTTAGAATAAATTCTTAAATATCTGTTGATCGAGGAAGTGTTGATTGTAGAAATTCTAAGTGGAAATGTTCTGGTTAGCTGGGCTATGGCACCTTTGATGTGGCTGGACGGTGTTAGTCTGACAGGACAGTGGTGGAAGTAGTGAAGAATGTTTTGTGAAGCTTGGTTTTATAGATTTAGACAGTACCTAGTCACACGGCTAGCACTAGCTCGCGATAACAAAGGAATATGCTGTCTCACGCCACTTGTTTATGCAAAATATAAGAACAGTAACATATAACAATACATATGAAAGATATCATTGTTTACAGAAAAAATAAAATCTTTGGAATGAAACATTATCTGTTAAATATTCCTTAGATATAGAATTAAACCTTTAAAATGATATACAGGGTGGGCCGTAAGTCGCGCACCAAAGAATTACGTGAAGTGGGATGTGAAACAATGTAAAATCAGCAAATAGCGAGCATTTTGAGCATTTGTGATTGTGCCAGCAACGTGTTTCTTAGTTCATTGTTAAGCTTGGTTTTAATAAAATAACGTTTATTATTATCAGAATT
>JAHWFO010051686.1:1484207-1510048 GCA_023313115.1 Rhysida immarginata | reverse complement strand
TATTTATTAATATTTATTCTTAAATATTGTTAATTTCTTATTATATTTTATTGATTTATTTATTAAATGTATCTATTTTATTTCCTAGATAACAATAACACGAATAAATATCCAATATTTTCTTTATTAGTTCAATTCTTTATTTCAATGCCAACATTAAATAAATCAAAATTTGAAAGTAAAGAGTTTATGAATGCAATTTACTTCACTAAGCTATAAAATTGAGAAAAGAAGGACGTCATTTATGCATGTTACGTAATGACGTCAGTTTCTCGCGATGCTCGTAGGAAACGATATCTGAGCGATACTTTTGCTTTATCCCACTACACCAGAGGCCACTGCTATCACAAAGGCAACAATAGAAAATGTGTTAACGTCATATCTCGTTAGTATTAAGGATCTCTGGTGACTATCGAAAGAGAAGGCCTCCGCATTGAAACTTAATACATTGTTACATCATCACAGTACAAATTCAAGGCTCATTATTGGTAGAAATACGAATAACAATGCACTATGATGATGTAACAATGTATTAAGTTTCAATGCGGATGCCTTCTCTCTCGGTGGTCACGCCCTGACCAATACCACCTATAATAAAGGCCTGACCGCTGAAATGTCATACTCCTAGGGCAATTTACATCACCTCCGTAGGGCATTGTTAATCGTATTTCCAAGTAATATTGAACGACGTTTCAGGACCCAGGCCTCTATTATAGGTCGTAATGTCACATGCAAGGTGACTTAAATTTTAAGAAACTATCACACAAAAGGTGATTTAAAATTAAGACTGTCTAAGTTGTGATCGATAGTGGTAGTAAAAATTTTAATCAGAAAAAATTAATGAAAAAACGCTAAAATTAAAATTGAAATTGCCGCAATTAAGAAAATAGTGTGCCTTTAAATGTAGGTAGAAGAAAATCAAAACTATAGAAATGTTTGTCAAGCAATTTATTCTGAGGATAAGAAAATTAAGGAAAGGATTAAAGAAATCAATAGTATTCACTAAATAAAATTAAATAAGTTTAGCTAAATACAATAAATCTGCCAATTACATTCTCTATTACATAAATAATAAAGCCAATTCAAGTAATGAATTCCAATTAATAGTTTAAGTCTAAAGTTTTTACAGTTTAATATAATTGAAGAAATATAAAATTGCAATTATCAATTCACTATGCTTTTTTAAAAAAATAAAGACTGAGTGAAAACAAATTAGAAAATAATCATATAAACTTATCCTACAAAATAGGAACAATTGCTTGCATGAAAAATTGCTTGCTTGAAAAATGATAGACATGAGTTCAGAATTCTGAAACGAAATGATAAGCGAAGGTTTCTGAGGAGAATAAAACCTAGCAGAAAAGCCAAGACCAGAAGACATTTAATCACAGACAGAAGATAATCACAAAGTGATTGGTGAATAAATGGACTATCCACTGTTCAGTTTCAAGTAAAAGCAGTATGTAATTGTCAAACACTGTTCCAAATCTAATATTTCAGGTGAAAAACTGAGAATTAAATATAAATTAGGTACGTTAAGTTGTAACCCTATTTAAAAAATGTATGTTTCATGAAAAAGTTTCATGCAAAAGTGTAAACACTGAACAACTAAGTTGTAGGGAAATAATGTGTAAGATAATATCACCAATACATAAGGGTTAACTCTTCTGTTTTAAAGCCGAAATAAGCGGAAACAGTAATTAAGTGCAAAATAAACTTGCAGAACTGCAGGAAAATAAATGGTTTAACCATTATAGAATTAAGCCAAGGAAAATCATGTCTAAGCAAAGTTTCAATAGTTTTCTAAGTGAAATTAAACTTGAAAACACAGAAAAACTTTCAATTGAAAGTTACATAAAATAAACATGACTACTTTCTGCCAAATATTCAGTCATGCCTTAAAATTGTAAGGACAAGAAATCAAAACTTAAAACCCCTCTATTAAATTGTAAAGAAAAGTGAAGAGTAGAAGAGAAAAGGAAAATAAAAATTACATAATTTTGGAAAGGTTGGGTGTCCTAATGAATAAATTCCTTATCCCAACGGGAATTAGGAAGCACACATCAAAGTGTAATAAATTGCTTAGTGAAAAACCATTAGGCAGTTCGACTTGGAACGTGAAATAGTACACCTCGGAAAAGAGACGATTTGGGTTTGTTTTTTTTTAAAAAGAAAGTAAAGCATTCCGCCCATTTAATAGGCTATGATTAAGTTGCCTAATCACATCATTGAAGAGTAAACTTTTCAAATTAAAAGAAGGCCAAATTGTCCGAGTCAAAGTTCTTTTAGAAAAGGAAATGTCCATCTCGACGGAGGTAACTAACTTAGAATAAATTCTTAAATATCTGTTGATCGAGGAAGTGTTGATTGTAGAAATTCTAAGTGGAAATGTTCTGGTTAGCTGGGCTATGGCACCTTTGATGTGGCTGGACGGTGTTAGTCTGACAGGACAGTGGTGGAAGTAGTGAAAAATGTTTTGTGAAGCTTGGTTTTATAGATTTAGACAGTACCTAGTCACACGGCTAGCACTAGCTCGCGATAACAAAGGAATATGCTGTCTCACGCCACTTGTTTATGCAAAATATAAGAACAGTAACAAAGCTTACCATAACAATACATATGAAAGATATCATTGTTTACAGAAAAAATAAAATCTTTGGAATGAAACATTATCTGTTAAATATTCCTTAGATATAGAATTAAACCTTTAAAATGATATACAGGGTGGGCCGTAAGTCGCGCACCAAAGAATTACGTGAAGTGGGATGTGAAACAATGTAAAATCAGCAAATAGCGAGCATTTTGAGCATTTGTGATTGTGCCAGCAACGTGTTTCTTAGTTCATTGTTAAGCTTGGTTTTAATAAAATAACGTTTATTATTATCAGAATTGTTTTAAATGCTTTGGTGCGCGACTTACGGCCCACCCTGTATTATCTATTTCTTACTTACAAAATTAGGTAATTCTTAAGACACAGTTAGTGTACAAATAATTGTTTTGTATAAAAAAATTAATACAAATATGATGAAAAAAAATTAATAAGATATCTATAAAATCTTTAAAAATTTATTTTTTTTAAACATCACAGTAATTCTCAGACGCGGTCAAGTCATCTGGCCATTAAAGTCCGAGTAACAATGTAATCATTATTGTTTCTATCTTGGAATCCGAACAATGAAGTTCGGATTGTTATCGGACTGCTGTGGTCAGGTGACTTTTCCGCTTCAGGGCCTTGTATTTCTCGTAGGCCTCGAGATTGGAAAGGTCACACGCGTTCGCGTTTACATAACACCTTCTAGAAAGAAAGCCTATGTACTGAAAAGTCATACATTGTTACATGATCATAAGAAGTCATAATTTAGACAAGTTTTTCTTCCTATAATGTCTCCTTTGTTTACATGCCTCGCGTACCACTATGGTATTCAGTTTGTCCAAAATTGAATTTCATAGACTGTTAGCCTGCCCGCCATTAGTAATGGGCCTCTACATCGTAGATTTAGGAATAACGGCGCCCCTCGCGTCAGTAACTAAAAAAAAAAAAAAAACTGTAGTGACAACGCACATCGCTTTCACAAGCACCAGTGATCTTCATGGCATCGCAGACAGAAATTGCGACAACTACTTTAGAAAAGGTACTTCCGATAAAGGCCTAGACTTATTAGAGAGTGGACATGTGTTAATGTCAAAGAAAATGTACCACTGGGTCTAACGTACATGGAAAATGTTTACGATATACCAGAGTGAATTCTGTGCCTTATAACGTGACAATTGAGGTATGTCTAATTTTTCTTCAAATTTGAACTTTTTTATTTTAATGTTTTGCCAATATTCATTTGTACATCTGTTTTTATTCAGCTTACAGAAGCAAGAACCATAGTAGGTGCTATGTGTGAATGTAAAGCAGAGGCATCACAAAAATGTAAACATGTAGCACAAGTAGTTTTATTTTTATAAACCAGGATAGATCATGGAAAACTTAGTTTCCACCATGTACCTTCATATCGGTTTTCCTTCGCTTGGCTCGTTTTATAAGGCGTGTATAATGTTGTTCAGCTAGAAGTGAGAGTTCTACTAGTTTTTTTTATTGGATAAATATTGTGCGCAAGTATGATGGATTATTTGGGTTGTCACTTTTCTTGTTGCCAACGAAATGTCTGGAGCAGAATTTCGAGTATTGCGTTGGTCATCACTGTAAATGGAATCATACATTAAAATAGCAATTTAATTAAGTATTCAGTAATATAAAATTTAGAACAATAAACATTTTCTTCTCTCGTTGTACAGATTGGATCCATTTTTTTCTGTGTTGATGCCATTTCTCGTTTGGAAATGAATAGAAAATGACTCCTAATCTTTTCCTTACGTGTTGCTGCATCCATAAACGCAACAAATCGTCCTTCCAACTCTCTTATTTTTTCCATAATTGATTAGAAGAGATTCCACTTCACGATAAAACCACGGACATAACGTTACATGTTTGAAGCTGTATGTGTTTATCACTTTCGTTTTTTACAAACACGCCACTAAAGGTCGCTACAATCTACGATCTCGAGCCTGCATAAGCGAGACGGCAGCGGCCAAGTAACAGTAGCATTTACGAAAAATCTTGCGAAAACTCTTAAATCTTGCGAAATTTTTCGCAAGCGCGACTTCTAGTATACACTTAAATATAGTCTTAAAAGGATGTAAGTAATGTAGCAATGGTGTATAAAAATAATATAATTTACTTAAATTGAAACTTTCATCAACAAATAATAAAAAAGAATGGTCAAGAATAATTCATTACACCCTTAACATATAACCATGAATATATAATAATCTGGCATTATTCACAAGAAGAATTTAAATAAAATGGAAGTTCATTAGACAATAAAGCCGACGATAATAAAAGAAGCGTAGAATTTAAAATGCCATTTTAAATTGCGCAGATCATATATTTATTAAATGTACATATTAATTAATTACGAGGAATGATTAAAAACTAAGGTCACAAGGCCAATAATCCTGGAGTTTCGTCTGTTATAGTGTGCGGTAATTAATGCGGCGGCAGCTGTGCAGAATTTCAGCCACCCGCCACCTACAGCGCTAGTTGTAGATTAACACAAATGGCGACTGGTTTGGAAAATTGGTCTTGCGAAGAAATCCGCTCTGTTATTCGATTTCTGTGGACGAAACATGTAACCGCGGCTGAGATTCACTGGCAGCTTGTTGAGGTTTACGGAGAAACTAATGTCTCGTCAGCATGTCGCAGAATGGTGTCGAAAATTTGCGATCGGTAGAGAAAAGGTTACCGACGAGGATCGACCCAGTGGTCGACCCCACACGGCATCAACAGCTTTGAACACAGCTCGCGTGGATGAGCTGATTCAGGACAACATGAGGATCACTTTGCGGCATATGACGGAAGAATTGGAAATGACGTTCGGCAATGCACGGGTGACGAAACATGGATCCACCACTTCACCCCCAGCAGTAATCGATCGTCAATGGAATGGAAACACACCTCCTCTCCAAAGACAAAGAAGTTTAAGGTGACGCCATCTGCCGGGAAGGTGATGGCCACAGTGTTCTGGGACAGCGCGGGTGTCATTCTCGTGGATTTTTTGGAAAGAGGGCAAACAGTGACAGCCGACCGATACTGCGAGACCCTGACACGACTGCGCGAAGCAATCAGGGAGAAACGGCTAGGACTTTTCACCGAGAACGCGCGACCTCATACACGACAACGCGCGACCTCATACAGCCCAGAAGACCACCACGCTGTTGAAGCAGTTTCGCTGGGACATCATCGAACACCCTTCCTACAGCCCGGACCTCGCTCCAAGCGACTTTCACCTCTTTTCTCACTTGAAAGCGCAGATAGTACTAGTAACAAGCCCGGCCATCTTGACCATTTAAATTTAATTTCTTTACATAACTAAAAACGACTGTTTCCCATTCAGACGTCCAGGGCATGTGGTCACATGACCACTCTCTTCTTTCAAGTTGATGTGCAGCAGTTAAAGGAGGTTCTTAACACATTCTTTTGTAGATAAGAGTAGATGTCTCTTTGAGGAGATTGTGCACACTACTCTTAGACCATCCCCCTTGAAAGTCACCTAACCTATTTCTCTCAGTAATAGAGAATGCAAGTGTGACGTCAATCCTGGGCGCTCTTCAGTCACGTTACACTATTTGGTTCCAAACAAGTCTTCCCGCTTCGGCATTTAACTTGGTTCCAACGTAGAGATGGAATATAATCGCTTTGAATAGTTGAGTTCCTCACTGCTCAAGAAGGAGCCAAAACAGCGATTTACACATCTATCGTTTTCCAAAAGAAAGAAAGATCCGCGAACGATGGCATTCTTTCGTTAAATGATTAAAAGTGATTAAAAAGCGTTCTAATATTAATTTATAAATTATATAACGATATTAAATGTCTTAATAATAATATAAATTACACAAATTCACATAATTTTTTATGTCATTTTACGGGCCGCCCGTTTCAACCTTATTAGTACGTATAGTGCGTGGTTCCAATGTTTGGAACAGCGATCCCATTTCCTAGGCTCTCGGCCCCTTCATCGCGTAAATGACGTCAGCTGTGACGTAGTCACTTGCACTCCCTATAGAGAAGATTCTGCTGGAACCCAATTATGTTGGCTTTTTGATGGGGACTGTTGCCACGTTGGAGGAATTTTGGTAGCTGGCGCCTAACCTCCCGAGTCTTAACACCAATCAAAGCCATCGCAGATCTGTATCAGAAAAGATTAACAACTCTTATTATTTATTGGAATAGTTTTATTTAAAGTATTATTTTAAAAAATTAAAAAAAAAATATTAGATTCTTTCGGACATTTCAATTATACAAAAAATACTTCAGATACGCGCATGTCCTGGCCGGTACGTGCCTGTGATGCGCAAGACACAAAATGACGACCTCTTTAAGGCGTCAGCGGGATAAGGTGAAAGTTCCTGGATGGAATCAGGGATGTAGAATTTTCTTTCCTAATTTCATCAATAATTTAAACATCTGAAATATGGCGTAGGATAAACCCTCATAGACCATTCCTGAGTTATGCTTTAATAAATATTAAGCCTTCAGGAAAGATAGTCTCATCCTGCGAACTAGGTAACTGCTCTAACCAGCCCAAGGCACATGCACTTAGCGTAATGCTTCCATGACCGCAGTAGCTCAATTGGTTAGGGAGTCACTGTGATCACCTGAAGGTTCCTGGTTCGAGTCCAGGCTGTGAAATTTCTTTTTTCAAATATATCTTGAAGTGTTACATTTCTTAATTTTTATCAATATTGTTTAAAGTTGGCATAATATGGCAAGCATGATGAAAACCTGTTGGCGCAGTGTTGGTTACCATGCTGAAAAAATGTTGGCAGAGTGTTGGCGAACATGTAGAAAAGGTATAAGGAAATTGACGAAGACCAACGAAACTGTGAATAATGGTAGAATAAACTGTGGATAATAGTAGAATAAACGTCCACAAAAAATCAGTGAATTAGTGGCTCGAAATGTCTTGTCAACTTATGCCCAACCATTGAGCCATATGTGCTGATTGGGAAGTCGAATTATCCTCCGATCAGTCCATGCATTGGTTACTCTTGGACTTCCAGAACGAGATTTTGCCTTCCACTTGTTGCGTTTTATCATTATTTTGTATACTGCAGAGATAGATTTACCAATGGGTGCAGCTGTTTCCTGCACAGTTGCCCGTTCAGTCTTCATTTTCCAAATTTTTATCACTTATTCTTTATTGTCACCCATTTCTCAGATATAAAAAAATTTGTGGTAGAATTAGGTTTATAAGTTTATTAACGGACGGAAAATAAATAAGCTGTCTCTTGCAAATGAAATGAAAGATTTAATTATTGTTATGTGAGTGACAGGTTTTATCCAAACTTTCTGGACACCTAGTTTTGGCATAAGATTTGAAATAATTGAAGAAATCATTTGAGAATTCATTTTAATTTTGCTCTAACAATATTTTGCAAGATTATAAAACAATAATAATTTAATAAACAATAAAAGGGTCTAGGAATAGCAACATGGTAGCGTTTTAATGTAGCCTAAGCGTTCCGATATTGCTATTCTTAGACCATTTTATTGTTTCTTATGTTTACAGCAATATTGACCATTATATGGTTATTAAATAATAATTTTCATAACTTATGATATGAAGTTATTTCAACACAATGACAATCTCCAGACTTTTTGAACATACCTTATTACCTGATGATGGCTGTTTGGAAGTCGAAATGTACAGTACATTGTTTCTGAATAAAGTTTTGTGAATTTGATTATCCAATCATTTCTCTTTAATTCAGGACTGAGTACATTTCGAATATAAGAATTAAAAAGTAATTTAAAATGATTTCTGTATTTCTAAAAATTTCATTTAATCTAGGGAGAAAATGAAAATATGCGCGAGCATTATCAGAAAGGAAATTTGAAGACTAGGCTTTCAGGCTGATTATAAATCTGCAATCTGTTTTAGAAATCTCTAAGGATTAATAATTTATTAAAATCTATATTTGACTTCATCTCCTTATAGAGTTTTCATGATATTTAGGAGGAAAAAGCAGTAGATGTCATATTAAAAGATAACCTGATGCCTTAACTGCCCAATTACATAAATTACAAGCAATTTTTCTAATTCAGCCGATTGTAGTAACAATAACTGTCATTCCCAGTACACCGTTATCAGGTTTCAGACGCGAGAACTCAGTCGGTACTTTGCCATATGCTAAAGATGTAATCGGTCTTCTGTTTCCTCTCGGCCATGAACACAAAATCAACGATTACACGATTGGTGACTTTTCGTTATTTTTTCGTAAACTAGTCTTAAAGCCGTATATTGTAAAACAGATAATTATTATCATCAATTTCAGCGGCTAGTGAACACACGCAAAAATGACATGTAAGAACATGGCTAAAGTTTGGTTGAAAATAAAATATGTTGATTACTGCTGGCTGTCCTCATTTATGGGGAGCCCATTGGTATGTAGCTTGGGTACACTAAATTTTGTTGTTTTCTATATTAAATGGACAACCGCAAAAGACCAGCAGATCGGCTGGCCAGAAGCCGTACGCAAGCGGACATAAAATGAAATACATGAGCCATTAGTTGACAAAGATAACATCATTTTAGTGGCATGATATATTACATTGGGATTACATAGGAATTATATTGGGATTACTTTGGGCCTCATGAAGAATTTTATAAAAGTATTACATAATACGAGCAAGTTTTCACGTATCAATAATCAATATAGAAGTATCCTTGTAAGCCCCAAGATTAAAAAGTTATTGCTGATATACACTTAATGAACCTATTAAGTCCGGGTTATGCGAATAAGAACTGGATACATGGGTGGCTTTCCAATTGCTCATCGCTAATTTTCTGGGCTTCCACAACTCTCGCGACTATATGAACGTTGTAAGGCCTACAGGATTAGGAGATGTAGTATGTCTCTTAAAGAATGAAATTAAAGAATAAGAATGAACTGTGGAGTGGAATTGCTTGTATATAAAGGATAAAAGCTGTTACCAAACGAAATCCGAAATATAAAACGTCAGATACGTATTTCAAAGCTATGCCTTCATCCTCAACGGCAAGATTGAGACTACCCATAAAATTTATACTTTAGGGTACTAAACGGGAGGATCGGGTTAAATGGCTATAATTATTTTCATTGGTTAAGCTCAACAGAAGGAGCCAGTCAGAGATGAAATACAAAGAACACTAGAGAAAATTTTAGAAAAACAAAAACGAACAGAACAAGAGAAAATTCCAGAAATTGGAGGAAAACTAAAAAGTAAGATTCAGTTAATCAACTAGAAGTCTCTGGGATTGGCCCCTTCTCAGCATTTAAGAACTTATTAGGATCCTTTTATGGATTTCAATGGCTTTTAAAATCCATATTCTTGATTCATATTTAGACTTTTTCCTTGTCAACCTTCGCGAAGTTGGCAACGAGCATAGATATAGTGGGAACGATTATATTAATACATCTAAGAATAGATATAGATATCATAAAAAATTTCGAATCAAAATTTCTCGAGATCTGACAGAAACAGTTAGCTTCCAGATTTAAAAACGGCGTGTTAAACCAACACCTTTTAGACACAAGGCCTCGGCACGGAGGACTCTAACGTCAAACAGTAAGCAGCAAGGCCAACTATAAATACAGGCCAAGGCAGTGGAAAACAATGTAAAAGGTGATTTTCGACTGCCCCGGCCTGTATTTTTAGTTGGCCTTGCTGCCTACTGTATGACATCAGAGTCTTCCGTGTCGAGGTCTTGTGTCTAGAAGGTGTTAAACCAACACCTCCTAGAAAGAAAGCCAAAAACTGAAACGTCATGTATTGTTACATCATGATATTTCGACCATTGTTAATCGTATTTCTACCACGGTCTATAGATATTCATGGTCATCGAGCTTCGGCCATTTTCCATTGTTTCGAGAAGTTAAGGAAAACAGATCGCGCCAGATGCCGCATAGATCGCACCAGGGCCGACCGTGACCTGCGATAGAAGTTTTTCATTGAAACTGAAAATGAAAGTAAAGTTTCTGTCTGTCGATAGGGCGGCGCTGCAGGCGTTTTTGGGCCGATTGCACTTGCAGCGCCACTTTTCAATAGAGTTCCCGCCCTATTGGGCTAGAAAATTTAACTTCATTTTAACAATGGAGCTCGATGACCATGAATATCTATAGACCGTGATTTCTACCAATAATAAGTCCTAAATTTGGTCGACTTATGATGATGTAATAATGTATGACGTTTCAGTTGTTTGGCTCTCTTTCCGGGTGTTGATTAAACTCAACCAGAAAAAAATATTAATATGTCAGAGAAAGGAATTTTTTTTGTAATTCAGAGTAATTGCTATGAGTCAGTATTTCATATTTTATTTTCCCGGAGAATTTCAAATTTAATAGTGGTTCGTTTTCAACAGATGACTATCAAGAAATATTTACTGAACAGAATACAAGTAAAAGCGTTTTTGACGAATATGAAACAATCATTCCCAAGGGTCTTCAAATCATTGTCCCGGAACTTTGACTTCCTCTCCTCAAGTAACCTTCACCAGGAGCTCAAACTGTCGCTATATCTTTTATACATTACAACATCCAGATTTTCGAGTTACATAAATTGTAATTGTTTAGCTTTAAGATGTCACTGGGCACTTAGCCTCTTGCTTACAATTTTAATAAATGAAATAAATAGGTAAATAAATAAATAAAGTATTTGCTTTAAATAAATGAATATATATATGTCCGGAAATGGACGGTTTGTCTGTAATTAATACAGAACATGACATTACTGTGGCAATAATTGTGTCAACGTTACAAAAGATGTTCGAAGTGGTTTCCTTGGGATGCAATGCAAGAGTTCACACGTCGCATCATGGATTGCCGCATGTTCGAATGTTTCAGCCTGTAGCTGAATATCATCAGAGGCTGCATTGGCACGCTGTTCAAATGTCTCCACATTAGGAATGGGCTCCGCATACTCAACATTCCCATGTGCTTTTCCGTATGTGAAGACCATCTCGGCTTGTTCCAGAATGATTACCGGACCATTGAACCTCCGCTGTACGACGATTACTCATACGTAAGTCTGCAACAGAAAAAGAACATACTATCTGTATTGTTATGGGGGCATACAATTTTTGCAGTTTCCATGGAATCTATGCATTTCCGACTTATGTTGATATGAACTTTTTCTTGTGAGGAAACATCCCTTGAAATTTGCCCCTATTGTTTTAGTTCGCCCTATATTTATAATAGAAATCAACAGTTCATCGTGTATACTCCAACCAACGAATCGTGAGAACTTGTCAATCACTGCGTTACCAAGGAAACGACCTGAGTAAAATTAGCCTCGTACCAACTCAAATTAGAAATTGAGTTGCTGTTAAATGGTGGTCCTTGAATAGGGCCTTTTTTGTAATTAATGCGAATATTAATACTCCTCAGAAGAAACGTAATATTTTCTTGTTTGACAGTGTTGCTTGAGTACATGCTGAACAAAGCGCACTTCAAACAGGGAAATATGAACGATAAATAAAGAACAAGTGTAATGTCATGGCTACGTGATCTGTTGCAGGAGGAGCGATTCTCATGACTTGTGTGTTGAACTATAAATCAAATTATTTTGCCAATCCAAAGTTCATAAGAGGCATATTTCAAAAATAAGGTCGGGTTTGGTAAAAACGAGAACAAAAATTTATTAGTGGTTCCAAACACATATATCTATATAATAATTTTCTACATAGTCACTATTTCGTTCCAAACACTTGATATCGTGTTTGAAACAACCTTCTTCAATTACTCCCATCAAATTCCGCTGCTTGGGATTTCAACCAGTTTTGTACTGAAGTTTTCAACTCTTCAATTTCCTCGAATTTGTTTGCGTTGTGATGGCTGAACTAGGTTCCAGGAAATTAACCCAAAGCACACCCTATTGCCCCAGAGTAGAATTGCTTTGATTTCCCTTTGAAATTGGGGTTTTCGAGATTTTCCTTTGCTTGGATTTTTTCGGTTTCGGTGAACAGGAACGACGCCACTGCATTGATCGAACTCGCGCCCAGTGACTCTTGACCAGCATCTCTTCCTACATTTGAAGAACAGGCTTGCGTTTCAACGAAATAATTCAACGGAATAACAAATTCCATTATTGATGTACGTTGTTCTTCCTTTCAAGTCTTTCAAAATAAAGCCGTCGTAGTGTTTAACTGGTACAGACGTATCGGAAAAGGCAGGGGAAGTTTAGTCGATGACGCATACGCCATATGCGGGTTCACCAACAACAAGAACGGAGGACAATAATAAGGATGTTCAAGTTGTACTATTGCTGCTATTGCAACAAATGTTGCCAAAGTTTCGATGATGTCGCCACTATGTAAGTTTTTTTCAGTAGAAGAGGTTCGAGTTAGGTTAGGTTTTGTTCAAGAATAATTCTATTAACTGCCAAGACGCTAGCAATATAAATGGCGCAGAGGGATGATTACTTTGAAAGTGGATATGCATACGGTGGTGAAACAATCTCCCATGCATGAGCGTTATACTCCAACCATGAGTCATAAGAACTGTCAATCACTGCGTTAACATGGAAACAAGCTGGAGTAAAATTTAGCCTCGTACTGAGGTTGTTGTCAAATAAATTACTGTTAAACTGGTCAGTCTTAAAGTCCTTCTTTTAATGCGAAATTAATTTTTCTCAGAAGAATCGCAATTCTTTCTTGTTTAACATGTTACTTGAGCACGTGTTGAAAAAAAATCGCACTTTTATAAGGAAATATGAACGATAAATAAAAGACCTGTGTAACTAGGCTAAAGTAGCCGTTGATTAGCCAACGTCATGACCACGTGATGTACTGCAATAGGAGCGATTTTCATGACTGTCTGTTGGACTATATATGAAGTCTACGAACTTATCGATTGTACAAGATATATATGGATTTAATATTATAAAATATTTCCAACGTATTAATTTGTAGCTAAATTTAGTATTATTATTTAAAGAGCTTTTAGAATTTTCACCAAATGAATGATTACTCCGGAACTTACATACGCTTTTTTGACTGGGAATACATCTTCAAACTTGGGTTAGTGAAGATTCAAATAGCAGATGGTCTGCTTTAATTCTATATCAGAAATTTGATTTTAATTTGATTTGCTTCAGTTATTTAAAAAAATTTATTGAATTAAACTTGCTAAAAAGTATATTTCTCCTCATATTTATGTACATTTCATGGAACATATTTAAATAATGGGTGTTTTTTATTTTTTTTCTTTGAAAAAGTTACTGTGGTCTATCTAGTTTTTACATAGAGATAATGTACATTAGAATTCTCTTAAGGAAGTTATATTTTAAAAATTTTAAATCTAAAAATAGTCTGCCTAACTTTGAGGAACTGGGAGGACACATTAATATTATATATATCGTATTACTTTTTAATTGAAATCGGTATATTCATTGAAGTTGAAAAGATAAACATAAGAGGAAAAGGAACTGATTTTTATACAAGAGTTCCGATTTTCTTTGCTATCAAAATGTGAGTGTTGTTCCGTAAACAATTCAAAAGAGTTTATCGGCCAGTTTTTGTTAGAAAAATAAAATATTTAATATGTAGCATCCTTTAACCCTCCAGCTAGTTGGGGAAAGGAAACAGTTAGCTTTCAAAATAGATTGTGTGAGTGATGCGCGTCACAAACCAAGATCTATAATTGAATTTCTTTTAACGGAAATTGAGACCATCACAAATATTCACGGGTGCTTGAAAAATGTGATGAAGCGATGGTAGTGGATATCAGTCATTGGGCGAACAGGCTGTCATCATCAAAAGAAGGTCAAGGCTGAGAGACAGACTTATGAATTGTACCGCAAGGGATCAGACCATAGTTTTCAAGGAGAGCATCTAGAAAAGTAGGTTCGAGAGAGCAATAAATTGTGAAATAATTTGGTGAATTCAAAGCTACAATAAAGCAAGCCATGACAGAAAAAACTTATTCAACACCTCTTGTAGGATTAATATTATTTACCACTTATGATTAACGAGTTTCTAATCGATTAAAAACAGGCGTACGGAGTATTTTCTTGTAATTTATTTTCTCTGGGTCTAAGTGTGTGAGACACTACGATGTAAGAAAAAGGAAAAGGCGGTTAATAAAAAAGAAATTAATAAAAACTTAATATTTGCAATAATATTTTAAAAATTTTGCGCTGAAACGTGGAACGCCTAGAGACATACAGCAGAGATTATAACGAGTGCAAAGTTATAACCGATTGGGACATTATCCGACGCAAAATGCCTTTCAGAATTATCCTCTCCAGTCCAATGTTGTCTTGATGGATTATTTCACGAATTCCTGCCCGCTTGTTGGTGTGTATAATTCTCTCTAAGCGCTGCTGCGCCCTCTCGTTGACGACGGCCTAGATCCAACAACTGGAAGTGCATACAACTTTTTACACGAGCAACACCTTACGACTCTTGTTTGGGCCGGTTGGGTACCACTACGGTCTTTTAGAAACTACCAGGCCTGAACATGATGTCAATAGTGTATTGTTGAAGCACCAAGATTGTAACCTTGAAATTACTTCTGTAATAGAACCACCAGAACGACCTAACAATGTTTTATCTTTTCCGGGTTCAGGCCTGATTGTTTCTACGAGGGTTGTTCCGAAAGTAAGTTTCGTCATTTTTTTTCACACGGAAACTTTATTGCCAAAAAAAATACACCATGGCACTAGTTTTCGACATAGTCGCCACCGACATTGAGACATTTGTCGTAGCGTGCAATCGATTTCAAGAAACAGTAGCAGCAGGCAGGCGTGCCCGAAGCTATCTGATCTTGTGGGAGCCTTGCTGCGCGTGGTTTTGCGTTGTCGTCCAAGAGCATAAAACCTTCACTCAAAAGCCCTGGTCTCTTTCGTCGAATGGCGGACATGAGTTTGGTGAGGGTGTCGCAGTAGCGTGCCGCATTGATGGTCCCTTGATGGAGGAAATCAATGAGAATGCCATATTTCGCGTCCCAGAACACTGTTGCCATAATCTTTCCTGAGGAGGTTGAAACTTCCTCACTGGTATGAACTAGGATGCGACCACGTTGTCAGGTACATGTCTGTCTGCCTTCATGATTTGTACTCGAATAGCCATCATGATTTGTACACGCCTGTCTACAGCTACTCTTTCTTCAAACTGATTGCACGGTACGACAAATGTCTCAATGTCGGTGGCGATTATATTTAAAAATAGTGCAAGGTGTATAGTTCATGATGCCATGCTGTATTTTATTTTTTTTTTGGCAATAATGTTTTCGTGCAAAAAAAGATGACGAAACTTACTTTCGGAACAACCTCGTAGAAGGCCGTGGTACCACATTTATTAATTTCTATTAATCTAACTGAACAAAGCAGTGCGTGTGGAATGCAGTACCCTGTTTTTTGTCTGGATGTTTACTAATAATCAATCACCGGAGGCAACTCACGGCTGCTAGGACGCCTCCTTTAAGCGCATTTCGGAAGATACGATTTAAACCGCCTCATTTTTGAAAACTAAAAAAATACATTTACACAAGGAAGCCAACATGGAGAGAGAGCATATTCAATTAGATTAAAACTAATAAATTGAAACGGTGAAAAAATAAATCTGTCTTTAATGAGCAGTCCTAATATTTCAAAAATTCTTATTTTCATTACGTTTCCTACGTTAAAAATTGCGATTCATTCGTCCTCGTAATTTAATTTTAAAATTATTTTAATGAAATTAAAAATAAGTTTGTATTTTTCGGTAAAAATTACTTCAGTAAGGAGCTAATAATATTTTATTTTTATCTCGTCGGGATCAGATTTCACTTTGCTTATAAGGAAAAATTTATTTCTTTATTATTACTTAAAGTATTAGTACCAGTTCTTTCAATTTAAATGTAATTGAGCATTCCACATTCAATTGATTTTTTTCCGAAATTTAGCTTTTTCTTTACTCTGTCATATTACAAGAAAAATACTTACTGCCGAAAATTAATTAAAATTATTAGAGTATATCTTGCACTCACAACGATGCTGTGTATATCTATCAGCCGTCTGCCATTAATGCTGAAACAAACAAGAAAATTCAACAAAAAGGAAGCAGATAGAAAATAAAAACTAAAATAAACGCATACATCAAAGGCTGAGACATTATTTTGCAGCTATATTGTTCGATTCTGTAACTAATTTATTAAACAGAAATAAAAGCAGTTTTGTGGCTGAGTGAACCCTTCACATCATGGCTGGCAATGTCAGAATAGTTTTAAGGAATTTTTATGCATAAAGTTGTCACGAGAATGGGGATCGATCAAGAAAACAACACAAACGGCCCGATCACTGTTTTACGATCTACATACGTTTTCATCCCTCCAGCTTCCGAATAGTTTCATATGCTTAGGCATTTCATTGGTCTTGCAATTAAGCGTGATAGGAACGCCATTTTGCAAACATTTGAATACCCCTCTTCACCCACCCAATATGAAATTCATGCAGTCAGTAACATGTTGAACCACCCTTTGCCTGCAGTGATTGCTGCAACACGACTCGTAAGGCTGTCGACATTCACTGCCCTGCCAAAAGTATCCGGAGACCCCTATGTTCGTGATGTTCGTGTGGTCTCACCTTGTAGATGCAGGTGACAGTATGCATATTAAAGACACGAGTCATCAGGTGGTACAGGAGTGACGTGAAGAATGCACGACGTGTCAATTTGGATTATCAATAATTTTACGTCATATTCATTTAAGACACGTCATTCCAATTGTTTGATATGTTACAAGCCATTGAAAGTATTGAAAGTATCCAATGAGCCATAATGGTTCCACTAAAATATGTACCACTGAACAAGTTCTGACTGGTTTTGACCATTAAATAAGACCATCACGTGTCTTCACTTAATTCACAGGCCATTTCTCTGGCAATACTTGAAGAGTTACGGATATCTTGTGTAAATAGGGACCAGAGCTTGGCGCCAGCGAATGAAACACTCCTGCATTGATAATTACGCTTTGCAAACGGTGCTGTGGTCAAATTCGCAGAGAGAGTTGAATGTGTATGACTAATTGTTAAGTTAGTGTTATTAAGTTTTGTTAAATAACTAAACAGGTAATTGTTAATAAATAGAAAAATAGCCGCAACTGTGGATACCTTAATAAATAAAGGAAAAAACAGAAAACACTACTCCACATAGAAAAATTTTACTGACTCAGATGTACATTTCGGATCCATCATCAGGATTTTTGAAATCCGAAATGTACATCTGAGTCAGTAAAATTTTTCTATGTGGAGTAGTGTTTTCTGTTTTTTCCTTTATTTATTCAGGTAATTGTTGTTAATTGCCTTATATATAAATATTGCAAGATTCAATATTGCAAGTTTCTAAATGTAAATCTTTTCCGTTTCTTAAATTACTCAGTATAAAAAAAAATTTCTTTTATTTTCCCAAATGCAATTCTAACTTCATTTCAATACGTGTTAATGTTTACACTTGAATCACATTTTCGAGCATTTGTCGCAAGGTGGCAACCTTGTTGTTTTCGAGCTAACTTCTCATACTATTATTAAGTAGCGGAAGAATCGGTTTTAAAATGTCCGTCTCTCTCCTTCATATTATCTACATTTTTGACATAGAAGGTTGAAATTCGGATTGTGGCTTACCATTGGCATATCCTATTCACTATTTAGTTTGGGTTTGATTGACCCACTGGGGGCGGGAGTTAAAGGGAACCATCTGAAATACATGTTTAATCACGCAAAATGAGAAACGAAAGGCGATAAAGGCCTTTTAAATTTTCTAGATATTATTTTCGAGAAAACATATTTTTGATTGAAAAATCAGGGTTAGAAAGTGCAGATTAAAGGGGTAAAAAATAGGTCAACTGGATTTCCGCTACATCCCTGTACCCTCCTCGATAGGGGGGGGGGGGTGATATTAGTTTCTATTTTAAAGCACTGTTCCAAATATCTTCCTAGCCGCGATGGCATTTCGATTAAACAGAGACATTATCTTTATTCTTTACTTTTTGTATGTAAGGAAGATTTATTTCAAGAAATCTTATTTTGACAGCTTGTTAATTTCAACTTAAACTGAAAATATTAATTTACCTTTTGTAAACTGAACCATTAAAGAATGACATAACCAAGTACCGAAAGGGTAAACTAAACCGTTCACGGAACTATATTTTTAAACAGTCCTATGTTAACATTGTAAGTTTCTAATGGGCCATAAAGATACCATTACACCACGTACCTTTGAACCAATTTAGACTATCATTAATTTTAGGTTATATTCATTCATGACACATCATTCCAAGTTGTTTGATATATCACATGCCATATTTTAGCAAGGAAAGTTCCAATGAACCATCATGGTTCCACTAAACCAGGTTCCTTGAAACCAATTTGGACTATCATTAATTTTACGTTACATTCATTCATGACACATCATTCCAAGTCGTTTGATATATTACATGCCATATTTTAGCATTGAAACTTCCAATGAACCATAATGATTCCACTAAACCAGAATGGTTCCACTAACCCAGGTTCCTTGAAACCAATTTAGACTATCATTAATTTTACGTCATATTCATTCATGACACATCATTCCAATTCGTTTGATATATTACAAGCCATATTCTAGCATTGAAAGTTCCAATGAACCATCATGGTTCCACTAAACCAGAGAGGTTCCACTAAACCAGAATGGTTCCACTAAACCAGGTTCCTTGAAGCCAATTTCGACTATCATTAATTTTACGTTATATTCATTCATGACACCTCATTCCAAGACGTTTGATATATTACATGCCATATTTTAGCACTGAAAATTTTCGAGGGTGTCATAAGGGTACGTGTCATTGTTTCGATTTCAACCATTTTCAAAATGGTTCATTCCCGGAACCTTATTTATTAATTAGCGAAAGTAGTAATTTATATCCGCTTCTATCTCGTCATTACAATTTGTTTGATATATTACTTAATATATCTCTCCATTGAAAATTGCTAGGTGGGGTCGTAAAGGTACCATTTGTGCACGTGCTATTGAACAGATTTAAATAATATCTCTGATTGATTCGTGCCATGTACCATGTTCATCGACTAATGAAAATAATAATGAATAAACCATTAAGGAATGTCATTATTAAATACCGAAAGGGTAAACTAAACCATTCGCGGAACCATATTTTAAACTGCCCTATAGTAATATTTTAAGTTTCTAATGGACCATAATGATCCGTTAACCACGTACCTTTGAACCAATTTGGATTATCATTAATTTTACGTTATACTCATTCATGACACATAATTTCAAGTTGTTTGACATATTACGTGCCATATTTTAGCATTGAAAGTTACTATGAGCCATAATGGTTCCACTAAACCAGGTTCCGTGGTACCAATTTCGACTATCATTAATTTTACATTATATTCATTCATGACACATTATTCCAAGTCGTTTGATATCTTACATGCCATATCTTATCATCGAAAATATTTGAGGGTGTCATAAGGGTACCATTAGAGCACGTGCCATTGTTTCGATTTCAACCAATTTCAAAATGGTTCATTCCCGGAACCATATTTATTAATTGGCGAAAACAGTAATTTATATCCGCTTCTATCTTGATATAAATTACGGTCATTACGGTTTGTTTGATATATTACTTAATATATCTCTCCATTGAAAATTTCTAGGTGGGGTCGTAAAGGTACCATTTGTGCACGTGCTATTGAACAGATGTAGATAATATTTGTGATTGATTAGTGCCATGTACCATATTCATCGACTGACGAAAACAGATTTTGAAAATCTTTCATAGCCTCGGAGGAGTTTGAGTTCCAGACAGACAGACAGACAGACGTTTCCCCACACTGATAGCATAAAGCACCATTCGGTACTTAATAGCTTTGATAACTTATTAAAGCGCTCAGTTCATTTCTTCTTATACATGCGACAAAAATAATTAAATACTTTTTTTTTGCTAATTTACTATATAATTTTACTAATTAATTTGCGACAGTGCGTAGTTTAAAATCTTAATGGTTCATTCTGCATTTCAGTCTAATCTATAATAAATAAACCATTAAGGAATGACATAACCAAGTACCGAAAGGTTAAACTAAACAATTCGCGGAACCTTATTTTAAACTGCACTATGTTAATATTGTAAGTTTCCATTAAACCACGTACCTTTGAACCAAATTCGATTATCATTAATTTTACGTTATATTCATTCATGACACATCAGTCCAAATCGTTTGATATAGTACATGACATATTTTAGCATTAAAATTTCCAATGAACCATATAGGTTAAACTAAACCAGTTTCTTTAAAACCAATTTCGACTATCATTAATTTTACTTTATATTCTTTCATGACACATTATTCCAAGTCGTTTGATATATTACATGCCATATTTAGCATTAAAAGTTAGAATGAACCATAAAGGTTCCACTAAACCAGTTTCTTTGAAACCAATTTCGACTATCATTAATTTTACTTTATATTCATTCATGACACATCATTACAATTTGTTTGATATATTACTTAATGTCTTCCCATTGAAACTTGCTTGGCAGGAAAATAGAGGTACCATTTGTGCGCGTGCTAATGAACCGATTTAGATAATATTTGTAACTGGTTCGTGCCATGAACCATATTCATCGACTGACGAAAACAGATTTTGAAAATCTTTCATAGCCTCGGAGACAGACAGACAGACAAACGGACAGACACGTTTCCCCACACTGATAGCATAAAGCACCTTTCGTTAGCATAAAGACGATCTTGTTTAAATACAAAATTCATTAAAGTAATCAAATCGACGCCTTGAAGTTCTAAATAGTTGTTTTAGTGCTTGTATAATTAAATTCTATTAAAACAAAAGAAATTTGTATTGGGAAATAACAAAGCCTACCTTAAGGAAGAGTTAAATAATAAACTTGGCAAATATTATCTCAAAAGTCCCGCATTACGAGCAATTTACCGTAAATTAATGGGAATTACACATGTTGAATTTAATGGTCCAGGTAATGATTTAGGCGAATTCAACACCTGCAAAAGAGAAATTATTAATAAAATAATTATTACTGGTTTTCTGAAACTGTGCGTCGATTTAAATCACATCATTCTGCGATCAATTAAAGTTATGGACAAATAAAAGAGCTGACTGAAGTTAATACTGCGACGAGTTTTCGTAAAATAGTTAACCTTTATGAGTACGTTCATTTATGAGGAATCCCTGATTTATATGATAGTTTTGTTATCATTACGCAAAATATGATATTATTGTTACATGTTATTTGGGGTGTAAACAGCACTAAATACCGTGTGTCCCAAATTGATTATACACTCTTTGAAACGTTATAAATCGGCAAGGAAATGAGAATGAAACATAAGGTTTATTGTGTTTGATTCCTTAAAGTTTCTTAAGCCCGTACATGTTCAAAATGTCCATCTTCTGCCACACACTCCCAACACCGACGTTGAACAGAGCGAGGTACCAACTGGACTGTAGCTAATGGAATATCAAAATTCGATGAAAACTGGATTTGGCGATACCAATTTCACGAGAACATTGCCTCACTGACTTCTTTGGAGATCGTGCAAAAACCTCCATGACGGCATCACCACTCTCATTATCAGTGGAACTTCTCTTTCTTCCGCACCGACCTTTCAACACATCTTTCACCGATCCTTCGGCTTCAAACTTGTCTCGGAGTTTTATTATTGTTATACTTCTTGGCGGAGGTGTACCAAATTCAATCCTCCAATGTCGTAGAACCTCTACAACATTATATCACTTCAGTATCCACTTACATTCATCGAATGAAAGTCTCACCACCATTTTGGTTTATAAACAAATGAACAACAATGAACGTGTTGCTAGGCTTTTCTAGCACTGTCTGGAGTATACACACAACAAACCTTGTATTTCTATCTCATTTCGTTGTTATAAAGTTTCAAATAGTGTATACTTCAATTTGGGATACTCTGGAGAGAAATCTCTTGCACAGGTCATTCTTTATAAATGTGTAATCCTATTTAAATCTCTTAAATGGGTATACAAAATTTACGAACTTCTAGTAATGATACTGACATTTTAATAAAGATAATAATTTTCATTTCATAATTATGTTATACTTTCTTTTCTCCATATAAGTTTTGAAAATTGTGCAAACATTCATGTTTATGGCCTACTGTCATGTGGCAGTGGAAGATAAGTATGATAAACAGAAGTAAGGATACGGAAAAATAATACCAAAATCAATAAGATTTATTCAAACTAAAGAAAAGCACATTATACTTCAGCTTGAAGCATATTCGTTTTAACACACCATAAATTCTGTCTAATTTAAAGCACTACTTGATGGACCAAGTTCACCGGATAGATGAAAACGTAAGTATAATACTGTTCCAATTAATGAAGTACGGCGCTCATAAGATTGGTTTATTAGAAACTTTGGCGTCGACTACTAAGGTCATTTTGCGCCTTTTACACGTTATAACAGTACGCAGCCCGGGACAAACACAAACATCCATGCCCACGGCGGGATTCGAACCCACGACCAGGCGGACTCGAGTACTAGAAAGCCTACGCCCTAGCTCTCTCGGCCACCTGGCCGGCCGGCGCTCATAAGCACAGCCGACTAACACAATTACATGTTACAGGTTCACCAGGAAAAAATTATAGAGATGACGGGATAACTTATCCACACTACAGCTTATCCAAAAATAATTCGTCGAAAAGTTTTGTAATGGAAGCTCACATTAAAGATTATAATCACAAACACACACGTCGAAAGACGGCACTAAGAAATATTGTCAGTGTACACCTTATGTCAGGAGCCCAGCTACTTTCATGAGAAATATAATGGCCAGTCAGGTTACTGGCGTGAAAATGAATATAATTCCACCACAAACGCACTACTTGAGCGGACACAAAACAGTTAGGGTGTAACCATTTATCATTGATTGTCGTTAATTTCATATTCAACACAATGGGTGCCAATGTAAATGGACACTCCTTTAGCCCCACGTTGGGGCGACAATGTATCCTTACTGTCTGATCGTACCACCTTACATGAAGGGCGACAATGCATCCAAAATCAGTTTGATTGGATCACCCCCCCTTATCTCAAATCAACACCAGAATCCAATGTAATGAATTCAAAATCTGGCCAGCTCAACACCAATGCTCAAAAAAAAGATAATAATATACACAATCAAGGACAAAGGTTGGGTTCTTTTAAAATGGCAGGTTGTGACTTATTTATTTCAATAAGCAAGGCAAGGATTAGAACTAAATAAATATCTTTTATTCAATGTTAAAAGAATCACCATTGAGATACAAAAATTAAATAAAAATTCTTAAATCTAAGGAAAAGAAAGTTGATAGATCTTATCACAAAGAAGAAAGTTAATGCTAAATTCACCAGTTACTTATGACTAAGATAAATATGCAAAATTCAATAAATGTAAGTGAAAACGATAAATACTCAATGAGCTAATCTTAAGCTCTTCAATTGCTCTGAGGAAAGAGATAGTATTATTAAAAAAACTCAATTCAAAGGAAGTTCTCTCAAATTGTTCTTTATTACACCTTTTGTCATGACAACCATAGAAATCTTACGTATTTAAGTTCTTTTCTACTCACAGTTGCGTAGTTTCAGACACCTGCAGACTTGTGATCACTTTTAATCCAAACACATGCACAAAACACCTTTTGTGTTAAACAGGCCATAAAATATATCACTTATCACATTGAAGCACAGAAAACACACCTGAAGATAATCCGGTTCGATTAGTGAGTGAGTCCACTGGAGGTCTCAAAGTGTCCCACTAAGTTCAACAGAAGATTTCAAATATGTAGTTGTCTTCCTCTCTCAATGTCGGGTTCCTAATTATGCCCGTCGCTTGAAGAAAATCTCGTTACCTGCTTCCATCTGCTCTGAAGAATGTCGGGGTTTCAATTCCCAGTTTCTTGATTCTAATTACGAATGATGACTCTTTAGCATATCAATTGCATCCAGGTTCCATTTACAAACACTTAGGGATCGTTTCATAACTTCCACTTTAAATCTACTTAGTCGGAAGTCTGTCCACATTAAAAATACTTAATCGGGAGTTTGTCTATATTCAACTAATGATGAGCCTGTGCAGTCTAAAAATTAGAAGGAGAAACTAATCCAACTACTTAACTGGCTGTGAATTCACACAGCAGCCCTTTTCGTTAACATTGTTCTCTTCCAACCTCCATAACTCCTCAACAGGACTCATTTGGACAACTATTTAATTAGTCCCTCTATTAATCCATCCCTGATGAGTCCGCACGAGCCTTGATTTTGGGAGGAGAGGCCATCAGATCGCTTCGACGGGCTGCGGGAGTTTCGCAGCCGACTCGGCGCATCTCGGCTGACCTTCCCCCCTCAATCGGCCAGGGCGGAGAGCCCTCAGCCTCCCCCTGTCCACTGACTCGGCAGAACACATGAAGTTTCGCTTTCCCACGAACTATTTATACCCAACACGCATCCGGTCTCCCTTTCCTATTCTCATTTTATAAAATTCCAAAGTGATTAAACTCAAAAAACAACAATGATTTCAAATACCACATGAAACCATGACACAAACTATCTTTTAATAAATTCAATATTCCTATTTATCAAAGAATTCAATGACTAATATCGTCTATATCAATTTAAATCCTCAAAGAACGTCTCTTCCTGTTATTGCACCACCCTACCTGCTATTTCACAATTGTGGGCCTTCGATTTATATCCAAAATTATAATCCAGAATTCTATCAACCCAATAGATCCCTATTACAAAAACAATTATATGACTTTACTCCCACTAAAAATCCGAATAATACCTGCTATTATTCCTGTGACCAAGATTCTCATAAAATGAATGCGTTACTTAACACGTGATAACGTCACAAGGGCACTTTAAGTCAAAGATTCCGTTTGTATTAATATGAAGCAAAACTATAGGCCAGTTTGTATTGTAGAACGGCTATCGTGCAAACTTCGAAAAATAAAGTCTAGTCCAAAGGTAGCTTATTTAGCTTACCCCCTTTTTACAGATTCTGCCGCTAAAATTGTAAAAGTTCATGCTGAATCGGTCCCTCGACGCGCCCAAATCGTCGTTGATAAATCCTCTCAATCCGAAGGGGAAAATTCCGTAGGATGGCGCAATAGCCATAGAAATCCTTTCCTCGGTCGTTATTCGCAATCCATTTCCTTCATGTGAGAGACGGAAGAATACCAAATATTCGAAGTGTAGAGAAAGACTACGGCAGGGGGGGGGGG
>JAHWFO010051686.1:1465890-1479207 GCA_023313115.1 Rhysida immarginata | reverse complement strand
AGTTTGTGAGACTGCACATCCAAAGTAGTATTATTAATTTTAGTTATCGTTTATTTCGTGTTTGGATTTATAAAAGCCAGATGTCACATTTTTATAAGCCAAGCTATTTGAAACAAATTAGCACGCACTTTATTAGTGCATCAGATGCAAAACCATTTTATATACACTGAAGAACCAAAACATTATGATCACCTACTCAATGACGCGTTGCGCCACCTTTGGCCTGCAAAACAGCTGGAACTCGCCTTGGCATGAATGCCACAAGTTGTTGGTAGATGACTGGAGACAGGTTGTACAAAATGTCTAAGCAGCGGTCACGCAAAGTCGAGATATTCTGACATGATGATGTTTGAGCCCTGAGCTGCCGCTCCATGACATACCAAATGTGCTCTATCGGAATCTAGCTTAGTGAAGATCAAAGTAGCGGAATTATACGATGCTAACTCTACTTCGGAAAATTTAGAAAAATCTCTTCTTTGCTTCTGCTTTCCTATAGGTGATGTTATTAAGAAGTGGAAGAATGGAGCTACTTATTGGTTTTACAGTGTCCGTCTGTCCGTCCGCCCGTCAGCCCCCATCATAATTTCTGCATTTTTGAGATAGAAGGTTGAAATTCGGAATCGCTGACTACGGTCATGTCCACTTTCACTATTTAGTTTGATTTTGATTGGCCACTGGGGTGAGAATTTCTGGAGAAGAGACCAAAAGGTCTTGGTGTGTATAGGTACCTTATGTAAAGGAGTGGAATTCGGTATTTCTGTAGGCAAGATCTACGTTACTATGAAGTTTGGGCCAAATTACCCCAATGGGTTCGGTGTTATGGGGGTGGCAGTCACTTAGTCTTCAGGACTACGGCAACATATGGTATGTGATGTAACATTTGATCGGAAATGATGAGAAAGAAAATAAGACAGAGCTCTTTGACATTTTCTAAATATTACATTCGAGAAAATCCATTTTTTGATTTAAAAAATTAGAGTGGCGGGAGTTAAAAAGTGCAGATAAAAGCGTAAAAATTGAAGTTCTCAGGGCTTCCGTTCCTATACCTTCATCGGGAGAATTCATTTCTTGTTATTATGGCGTTTCCCATTAAAAGGAGAATACCCAGATTTAAATTTATCTGTTTATCTCTAATATAGGTTCTAAATCGAATATATTTTTTAACCACTACTTATATTGGCAATGAAGTACTTGGCAATGAAGTATAAGCAAGATTACTAGTAATAGAAATAATATTTTCATCTTTCTTAATCCCCTTGCCGTGAATTATTTCAAATATAACATTGCATTTCTTTTATGGAATGAGTAATTCATTTGATGGAATTATTAAGCACCCTTTAGACAAGCTAGTGAATGGTTTTCTCGGTTGAAGTGACATCATGCGCAGACTCGGCCGAGTTTTAGAAAAGTTTCGGCGAGACCTTATATACACAGACCTTGGTTCAGCTGCCTTGGTTAAGCCTGTTGTTAAATAAATGGCTGAATAATGTTATGCCTATAGTAAAAAAGGGCTAATTAATGCTAGGTCTATTGTAAAATATGGCTAAAAATTAGGCCTATTGTTTAAAATGGCTAATTATACTCTGCTCAACGAAAGAAAAACTGGGCGTGTCTAATTAAATTCCCAATTTCAATTGTTAGACATTGTTGCTAAATAAAATTAACAATGTTTAACAATTGCAATTGGAAATTTAACAGGACACGCCCAGTTTTTCTTTCGTTGGACAGAGTATAATGCTCGGTCTTTTGTTAAATATGGCTAATAAATGTTAGGACTATGGTCATCAGTAGGTAATTAATATTAGGCCTATAATTGGTAGTCCAAAACTAATTACTTTTCAGCCTATTGTTAAAAACAGATAATTGATGTTAGGCCTATTGTTGTTTTCAGCTAAATAATGTTAGGCCTATTGAAATCAAAAACTAATAAATGAAAGTGCTGTTGTTATGAACAAAAATATGCTAGGGCTTTTGTTAACACTAGCTAATTGATGTTAGGCCTAAAATTATTTAAAAAAACTTACTGTTATAGTATTGTAAACGTTCTGTTGAAATCTTATTCATCGTCTGTTGAAATGTACGGCCTGTGTAGCTCTTAATGTTGAGAACGCGAGAAGCTATGACAAACATAAAGGAACGTGTGAATGTTTCAATCGTATACGAAAATTTACTTACAGTATTCGTCATTGCTGAAAAAAATACTGAAACATTAAACAATATTCTAACCTTTTTTCACTGAATGTTCACATTCAGATATTGCAAAATTTCATCCAAAAGGAGCCCGAGCAACGCCAGGTATATCAGCTAATAATAAAATAAAATACATCATGTCGAATGCGGGATACTCAAAAAGGATTATGTAACATTCCCTGAAAAGTGTTTTTTGCTACAGTTTTTTCTCGGTTTAATATACACAAAAGTCTGGGTCAAACTTGAACGACCCTTGTATATTATTAATTACATATTTATTAACTTATTGGCCGCCAACTTCCAAATAATAAAGCACATCATAGAACACGTACATGTATATCAGAATGCAAATGATAACACAATATCAGTGGGATTTCCTTTCAAATTTGTAAGTGGTGATGAATTTTTTTCTTTTATTTTATACGAGGGAGGATCGACAAGTAGGGTAAAGTGACCAGTTTCCGGCCACTTTTAATTTTCTCCGATAAATAATTCATTAAAGCAGCCAATAAGAAAATGAAGATATTATTTAAAGCTTTGGTCTAAGGGCCTTAACATTTTTTAATTGTTAAGTTCACTACTGTAGTATAATAATGCAGATGTAAGCCAATTTTTAGCTCGTGCTTTTCATCTGTGATCCACCTCATCTTTTTAGCTGAAGCAAAAGAGTTTTATTGCAGGTAAAACAAATTGGTTTTGCCATATTTATTAATTAATTACATATAACCTATTTAATATTTGCCTTTATATTAAATTTAATATTATTCTTTTTTTCTTACATCTTTGTTTTTTTTTGAATAATGAAATCGGTGAAATTCGTGCATTTTATATTGCATTGCGTTTAAACTCAATTTCGGCCATGTGCTGACTAGTTTTCGGCCAAGTGTTGACCATTTTTCGGCCGCATGTCAACCTATTTTCGGCTATGGCCGAAAAATTGCTTTTGTTATAAATTTATGGTGCTTAGCCTTTAAATTACACTGTCCAACAATTTTTAACTTTCAAAAAATTACTAGGCGAAGAGTAATTGACTTTTGGTAATTTGAGTGCGCTGATTCCGAATCTGCAAACCGTTTTTCTCTATCGGGTCTCAATTTTTGGTAAATCGCATACTAAAATTTTATAATTTCTGTAAGGCATTTTAGACCAAACGAACAGCATATATGTGGTGCCCATTTCTTATCTTGATCTCCCACTTCAATTTCGAAATATAGATTATAAAGTTTTTTGACGTAATTTGATATTTTTCGCTTTGTTGTTACACATCCACAAATATAACAAAAATTATCTGGATTGTTTTTACAAGTTCCTCTAGGCATTTTCATTTATTTAAGTATTATATGTAGCTGAAAATAAAAATATGTATATATACGAGGCATGTTTTTTAAGTAAGTGCCGTTTTGGAATTAAAAAAAGACGTGCAAAGATATCGCAATAATTTTATTTTTACATGAAAGCCTGTACCTTAATCTACTTTTCTACATAATTTCCGTGAATATTGAGGCACTTGTCATAACGTGGCACCAGTTTTTGAATACCGTCCTCATAAAATTCTGCCGCCTGACTTGTTAACCACTGTATCACAAATGTTTTGACTTCGTTATCGTCTTGAAGACGCTGACCACCCAGGTGTTTCTTCAAGTGCAGGAACAAATGGTAGTCGCTGGGCGCCAGATCAGGGCTGTATGGAGGATGATCTAGAGTTTCCCATTTAAAAGATTTGATGAGATCTTTGGTCCGATTAGCCACATGTGGACGGGCATTGTCATGCAGCAAAACGATACCCTTACTCAACTTGCCACGTCTTTTGTTCTGGATTGCACGACGCAGATTGTTCAATGTCTCACAATAAGACGCTGCATTGATTGTCTCATTACGAGGCAGAAACTCCACTAGCAATACTCCTTTTCTGTCCCAAAAAACTGTGCACATGATTTTCCGGGCAGAAATTGTTTGCTTAAACTTCACTTTTTTGGGTGATGATGAATGTCGCCATTCCATGGATTGTTGTTTCGATTCTGGTGTGACGTAGGCCACCCATGTTTCGTCACCAATAACAATTTGGTCTAAAAAATCTTCACCTTCATTGTGGTACCGCTCAAGGAAAGTCAATGCACTGCCTAAACGTTGGGTTTTGTGCAAATCCGTCAACATTTTTGGAACCCAACGTGAACACAATTTCCGGTAATTCAAGTTCTCGGTCACAATGCGATACAAAACACTACGAGAATATTGAGGAAAGCAGTCGCACAATGATGAAATTGTAAAGCGTCTGTTTTCTCTCACCTTTTCGTCCACTTTCTGCACCAAATCTTCATTAACGACCGAAGGACGCCCACTCCGTTCTTAATCATGCACATTTGTGCGGCCATCTTTAAATGCTCTCACCCATTTCCTTACCATTCCATCACTCATAATGTTTTGTCCGTACACTTCACAGATCTCACGATGAATATCGATCGGTTTTACGCCTTTAGCACTAAGAAATCGTATAACAGCCCGTACTTCACAATCGGCGGGACTCACGATTGTCGGAGGCATCTTAAACACTCAGTAAACAACGTATACAATGAAGAATCAGACTGTAATGGCGTCAGTGCGTAGACAAGAGATGTAGTTAACCAGCGCGCATGCGCGGAACGCCGACCGTAGCGCTGCGGCGGCGGAATCGCAAAACGGTACTTACTTAAAAAACATGCCTCGTATTTAAAATACCGGGTGGGCAAGAAATAACGTGAGGTGTTCAGAGCTCGCTAGCGGGAATTCTATTAGGCCAAATGCAGTACATTTTGGTGTATATAATTAGTGGAACATGCAGTTTCGATTTTTGCAAAAAAAAAAAAAATACCAAAAGTCGCCATTGGGGGCGCTTATTTCAAGAAAACAATGAATACATTTGCATAAGCGCGTTCCATGTTGAGCAATCATGACAATAAAAGGCAAGGCTGAGGATTTCCCATCATTCACGAACGAATGGCCTGACGATGACGCTTACTCTGCCTGACCGGGAGTTATTAGTCAAGTTGTTTTATCAGAAGAGCGACAATGCAAGTGCTGCCCTTCGTGAATTCCGGCGATTGAAAACGTTACGAAGAGGACCGATGAGCATAACTAACTTACGGAAAATGATTGAACGATTTGAATCTACCGGAACTCTAGGAGTGCAACCAGGCCGGGGACGCAAACGAATCAGGCAGCAACACGTTGAAGAAGTGGATGATGAATGTATGGCCTTGGCAAATTTTATGGAGTGATGAGGCACATTTTTATTTGAATGGTGATATCAATACCCACAACTGCCGTATTTGGGCTGCATCAAATCCACAAGTGTGTCTGCCAACTCCTATGCATTCACCGATACTAACAGTATGGTGCGGCTTTACTGTTTCTTTCATCATCGGCCCGTACTTTTTTGAAGAAATCCGTCCCCGTGGACCGGTGACTTGTTCCGTCAATTCTGCCAGGAATGCCGATATGCTTGAGAGTTTTGTGATACCACGATTGCAGAAAAGGGTTGTCTGGATTCTACCATTTTTATGCAGGGTGGTGCGCCACCGCACATCGGACGTCAGGTGCAGCAGATCTTGCGAGAACGTTTTTCAGACAACAGAATAATTAGTCGTGCATTTCCCATGGTATGGCCACCCAGGTCGCCTGATCTCAACCCTTGTGATTTTTGGTTATGGGGATATTTGAAAAGCCTTGTGTATCAAGCACATGTTCCTGACCTCTCAACCTTAAAGGATCAAATAACGTTACATATCAGACTAATTAATGCAGATATGCTGCGAGCTGCCGTAGAAAATGTCGTGTACCGCATGCAGCTATTGGAACAGCACACTGGTGGTCATATTGAAACACATTGGTAATTAAAAATACAACATTGTTTATTGTTGTTACTAAAGTTGGTTTGTACGGTATTTGTTCATTTGACAATTAGGTATTCATTGTTTTCTTGAAATAAGCGCCCCCTATGGCGACTTTTGGTACTTTTTTCTTTTTGCAGAAATCGAAACTGCATGTTCCACTAAGTATATACACCAAAATGTACTGCATTTGGCCTAATAGAATTCCCGCTAGCAAGCTCTGAACACCTCACGTTATTTCTTGCCCACCCGGTATATTAAGTAATTTTGAAACTTACGTGTAAGTGTCAAATTTACATAAAAATATAAAAATTTCAATCACGATTTACGAAAAATTGAGACCTGATAAGCAAAAATGAGCGTCATTTTTGTAAAATTCGGAAAAAATTACCTTAGAAACGGTGCTTCTCTGTTCAGTAATTTTTTAGTTGTTGGACAGTGTTATTGATGTTTAAATCAAAATGAATTATTGCTTGGACAGTGGTTGGAGGAAGCAAGGAATCGCCTGTCTTTGGTTTCAGAATATGTTCCTGCAAAGTATTGGATCAGAACGACCTCAAATGCTTATTATGGCTGGACATAACTCCCCAATTATGTTGAATTCATTGAATTGGCTATAAAAGAAAATATTATTTTAATTAAAATACCTGTGCACATGTCAAATAGGTTACAACCTTTGTAAAGAGCTGTCTTTTTCCCACTAAAAACTTACTTCAACGAATCTTGTTAAGAAATGATGTATTCTGGTGTAATAGTCAATCACGCTAATTTCTGGAGTTTAATAAAGCATGGGAAAATGCATTAACGCTAGAAAACATAAAATCTGGATTCTCTGCATGTAGGATATATCCATTTCGACCTGAAGCAGTGCCCAATGAAGCCTACTTACCGAAGTTTCTACACAGAAGGCCTCCAGCTGAAGTTCAAAAAAATCTTACAAACATCTGAAATTTACTTAACTCCCCCTGAAATTTTTAACACTGCCTTAAGGATTTCGGTGTTTCATTAGATCCACAATCACATTCTACTGATAAGGCTAGTTTAATAACTTTCTCTGAAAATGAGACTATTATTGATACAAATATTTCAACTGAAATAGACGAGATTAAAACATTCTTTACTGGTACCTTTACAGTTGAAAAGAAATGCACTTCATTTATGGCATTAAGAGCACTTGACCAGGCTATACCGAATGATGATCTTCAGCATTTTAGAAAATGCTATAGAAAAGGAAAAGTCGTGGAAAATCCATTATACCAAACTTGAAAGAAATATTAAGATATTATCCTACGTAAGGAAAGTTGCCATACTTTTACTTCAGAACCCTTGTCCGAAAACGGCAAAAAGGTTTATACAAGCATTGAACAATTAACAAATAAAAATGTTTCAGTGAATGAAAAACTTTATAAAGCCACATCACTCAGAGAATTTCCCGCTAATTCATTTTAGTCTGGAAAAAATATGAAAGAAACCACTTTCAAAATGCAGACGTTTTGCTCTATCCAAATTTTACAAAAACTCCTAAAGAAGCAAAGAAAACAAAAGGACCACTGTTTTTTACTCTTACAACAAAGGAAGTTTACCAGTCAAAATTAAAGCAGAAAGAGGTAAAAGAAAATCGGGAGAGAAAAAATTGAAAAGAAAGGGAGAAAGAGAAGCAAGAAGCAAAAGGAAGCAAAAATTAGAATTGAAGAAAAAGAAGCGACAGAAAGATCTGTTTTTTTTAATACCTTTGTATATGTAAACTAATAACAATAAAATTTTGTAAAAAAATAACTAATTTTTATGTGTAATATATTAGTTAGTATAAAATTCAATATTCCCATTTCTACAGGCCGAAAATAGGTACAAGGTGGCCGAAAACTGCTCATCCCATGGCCGAAAACAGGTCGATGTGCCCGAAATGTGGTCAAATCTCAGTAGTTACTAATTATATATTATAAATCAAAAAATATGTTCATCAGGATAAATTTTAGAATAGAATTAAATTTTAAAATTTTCTTAAGATGGCTGAAAATTAAAAGAACAAATATTAATGGTACCTTGTACTTAAAGCAAACAAGTGGAAAAAATTTAGTGGCCGAAAACTGATCAATTTACCCTAACGCACAATTTTTTATAGAATACTATTTTGGTCCGATTGTTCAAAATTGACAATTTGATAGTTTGACAGACAGCAACGGTTTGATCAGATATCGCCCTAGCGGAAGACAGCACGAGTAAAGACGGCGCGTTTGCTAGCATCGTCAACTTGTGAAGAACAGCGAGATATGTTCCGTTTTTACTGGGCCAAACGAAAAAATTGCGAGTGAAATCCACATAGTAATGTTGAAGATGATGCTGACTGTCTGTATCGTAGCAACATCACTAGGTGGTGTAGATGTCGCGGCTTTTGTTCGTGAAAAATTGAGGATTTGGCTGGGAGGTAGCTCAAACATCCACCGTACAGTTCAGACCTCGAATCATCCGACCATCACCTTTTCGGACCAATGAAGAAATTCCTAGGTGGCCAACGCTTATTTCGGATGAAGAGGTAAAATCAACGTGCGCAGGTGGCTATTCAACCAGAAAACGGCGTTATATGAACTAAGAGTATTGAATCTGGTGCCACGATGTAAGTAATGTCTCGCGAGACTTGGTGCATATGTCGAAAAATAGGTAAAACCTGCCGCTTTCTTGTGCATTATTTCATTTTTGCTTATTAAAAAATTGTTGTGCATTACTTTTCTACCCTCTTATTTGCCGGCATTTTATTCTTTGTATAAACGTAAACAGCCAAGCAATTAATAGGAAATTTTTTCAGTTGATAGGTTCAAAATCAGTTTATACCTGAATTTTCAGTAGAAACATCTTTGCTGCACCGCGCATAACCACCGAATTAGCGCTCTTTATTCATGTTACATGTTTTTCAATTAGATTTTGAGAATATAGGGAGCGTATAAATTTAGAATAATAACCCCTTAAGTTTAAACTTAGTTTGTGCTTATACTTGATAAATTTGTCCATTATTAATGTTCTCAATATTAAAAGCAAAAAACTGCAATAGATGACACTTGAAGAACTAACTGAAGCAATTCTTAATTTCCAGCTGCAGAATTTGTTGGGAACTTAACTAAACTATAATACAGGACTAATTTTAAAGTATGATTATACTGAAAGGAGGTAAGTATTTTTCTGTTCTTTAAATTTAATAACTACTTAAAGAACTACTAACTTATAATATTAATATTAATGTAAAATTTTAAGCTTAATGTTAAAACTTCCTGTTTTATTTATCAGTACACAGTAACTTTAGACAAATATTAGTAATGCTTCCGCATAATTTATCCGTCTTATTTGAACTTCCCGAAGAACACAATTTAACGTTTATTGACTTGTCACTTATTTACATAGTTTTCATTTCAGAGCTCTTATGCACATAAAGTTTCTGCTATTTTATGTATTGCATGTTTTGTGCATGCTTTATTGGTAAGATTATTATAGAAGTCCATATTAAATAAAAGTAGATGAAAATAACAGGGTTGCTTTTCTATTCTCTTAAACAACTTGCAAATAAATTTTAATGTTCAAAACACAGAGGGTGGTATGTTATAGGGTCACTTGTTTATTTACAACAGATACTAAATAAATACATGATTTCTATCTTAGCGTTTTTCACTGTAGTCACCAGCGTCCGTTTAATTTTTAATTTTTACTTTTAATTCACTTAACAAGAAAACTAAGTAGTGACGTCGGTTTCTGGCCCGTTGCCTAGCGATTGCAAACTTAGATTTTATTTAAAATTATATGCTGTCCTCCATAGATGTAAATTTTTTGTCTTTACGTGCTACAGAATATAAATTTAAGATATGAAGTCTTCTCAATTTCCATTTTTACCCACTTTCGGCGTAAATGAGTTAACAAACTAAAATTTCCCAATTATCATTTTATGAAGCGGCCCCTGAAGCGAGAGGATAGGCTACCCAGCAGTACTGTGCTGTATATTTTTGCAACACCCTGTATATCCGAGTATTATCATTACTTCACAATGTTTAGTTATAAAACGTTCAGCTATAAGAATTTTTTATAGAATTAGCTATTATAAAACTTCGTATTTGCCAAAATTATAAAGAACTACAAATAAAATTCGATAGAAAGGTTGTCTAATTTTGACTTTGTTTTACCTCACATAGTGTCATAAATACGAGGATTTATTTTACCTCGTACACTATAAAGTTCTACACTGCATTCAAAAGAATATGGTCTACTATCATGCGAAGTAGTGACTTTTATCACGGACGTCAGTGCGTACAGGATGAAAAAAAAAGATGCAGGCGAGTCCACAGACGAAATTGCAAAGCTGAAAATACACGAGGAAAATACGAGCTAAATGGCTTTGAAAATGATGAAGCGTTTGAAATGGGCATCACCGTTTTATAAAATACTAGATGTTGCCCTCGTTTCGCTCGTGTAGCGAGGGAAAGCCAATGGTGACGGACAGAATAACGTTTTTATTAAAGTTAATATTGGTGAAATTTTTGAAATATTAATCTTATCGCGCTCCACCGTAAATGATGCTATTATGAAATGGAAAAGTAAAAGGGCTTCATAGAACTGTAGGACCTTGACTTGGTAGACATACCAACTAACACATTGGGACAGTAAAATGCTGAATTCCAAAATGCTTCTGGATGAAACGACATCAGCGTCGAGAGCTCCCAATGTTGAGTTTTTTGGCTGAACGGCAGGTTAAAAGAGGATTGACGCAGCCTTTTAATAACAGCCGTGTAAGCGATTCTTGAATAACAGCGACTGATGGAGTGAAGAATCTTGAATAACGCTACGCTATCCGACAGTCCAAAGGATGGGTATGGGCCTGAAGAATGTCGGGTGAACGGTACTTAACCGATTGCATACGTTAAATTTGTTAATGGGTCATAATTGTTAATAACGAAAACAGAAAAACAGACTTCAGGTCCTTTAAAAATTCTCTACGACCTTCACTGGCATACAGATTGGAAATGAAATTTTTGCTAATTAAATGAGAGTTATGGCCTATTTTTCATGGCTCGGAATTGCCCTCTAGTTCCAGTGATGGGAACTGTGAACACGGAATTTTATCTCTATGTTTTAGACAAATTATGCCAAATATTTGATGAGGATCCATTCCTGTTTCAACACAGTCGTGTGCTGACCCTTACAATATGTCTGTGCAAAATTTGTTTGCTGACATATTGAGGAATTGACCTGGCTGCTCAGAATCCAGATCTCAGTCCCACAGAACACTTATGGGTGAATGATATGTCAGCTGCAATTAGGCCACCCCGCCAAAATTGGTGACACATTTCCAAAGATGGTGGTTTTGCATTCGTGAAAAGAGTAGCAGCTGCTACCGCAAAAACAAATCGTGAACCACGCCATATTCATTTCCTATTTCTTTGAGAAAGAATCAAATAATGGTGTTTGTATACGTTATGATTATATAGTATATTTCAAAAGATTTGGCTATTACGAATGTTTCAAAGAATTTGTTACCATTTTATTACTTAATATTACATGAAACACATTATTAAGAAAATTCGGAAGAATTTATTGTTATGGCTGAGTGTTTCCTATTATAAAAACTAAATTTAGAAAGCATCAATGCTAATTGATTTCCAACAACTTGAAATAAATATTAGAACTCTGTTCCGAATACTAGAAAACTTACTGCTCTCGCAATTATTTCTCGCTTTGATTTAGACTTCGTTCTCGGGATCTAATTTGATTCTCAATGGCGAGACATCAAAAATGATGTTCAGAGGATGAGAAAAAATTACGTCTGAATTTTTCTTATTAAAATAAATGTTAAAATCAGGAACAAATATCTACCCATGTTATAGCAATTAAAAGAGAATTTATATTGAGATCTTGCTTTCGGAAAGAATACTTTATAAGCACGTTAAAATTGCCTCACGAAAGAGATTTAAATACCCATGGGTATTAATTCGCATTAAAAGCTTCTACATATGGCTTCTATTTTCTAGGGGCGTTCTGGAAATTCTCATTTGAAGACACGGTCTGGCACTTTCTCTCGAACAGAACTATACAAAGCTAGCAATTTTGTGAATTCCCAAGTGGATGCTCTTTTCGCTTCAAAGCTCCTCGCTTGCACTAAAATAGCCAACGACAAAAAAATTAATTAGGTTGCATCTCAAATTGAATTTTATTCTTTGTAATTTTCACCTATTCGTTCAGCATAATAATTATTGTTTGGCATTCAATTCAATACGAGTAGTCGAAATGTGGGCTTCAATAGGAGAATTAAATTCTTAAGTTACAAACTACGAAAAAATTAGTCATCAGATTATAAACGAGAACCATCAACAGAAGAAATAAGAGCCCTGGTATATAATTACATAAGCACTTGAAGTTCAGAAACGCCTTATTGAATTTACATTCCTATTGACGTTTCTTGGAACGTCTGATCAACAATCTTCGTAAAACAAACGAAGTTATCATCGCGAGTAGTCACCATTTTTGTTTCCTCTTGAATGCATAGTTTCACGCGAGAAAGAGTGAAATATACAGAATTTTCTTTTCTTTTATTTCTTTTCTAACTCTTTGATCCAAATTGATTGTTGCCATAATCTCAGTCTCCCGGGCCTTCATCAAACAGTTACATAGTCACGATGCACGTTCACTAATTGCCCTCCCGTTGCGTTCGGATTTCCCTGCAACGAAGTTCAGTTCTTAGGAAGGTCGCTTTTGTTCTTTGCGACTGCCGCCCGTAAATTCGTTTCGACCTCCTCGCTAGCTTTTAACTTTCGTGTTCTTTTCTTCGATATTTTTCTTCTCGCTCTGGTTTCTAATTTCCCAAAACGTAGCTCGTTCGATGAAGACGTTTTCCGTCTGGGATCTCCTAAGTTAAAGTTGCGTTTTCCCTCCTAGTGGCCCTTCATCATACATGTATGGTTGAATTCTAGAATTTTCCTTAGAATATTACATCGATTATATTTTCTAATCTCTATGAAGTAGTGTTATTTAAAATGTAAACGTGTGTTTTCGAAGATGGCGAGTGCTTTAACATAAGAATCACAACTCTGCTTGTAATTCCAAGAATTGGCCATATTCCCATCTTATCATCATCCCCTTTAAACATCTTGGCAAATAATGTTGCTAACCATCGTTGTTGAACAAATCTGTTTTCATACTTATTCACTTTTAATTTGAATATCTTTCTTTTCCTGTTTTAGAAGATTTAACCTCGTAAAACCCATGAAATAAATAATTTCTTTAATGT
>JAHWFO010051686.1:1446215-1460890 GCA_023313115.1 Rhysida immarginata | reverse complement strand
AAAATCCTGCGTGTTATAAACAAAAAACTTAGGAAAACATTTCGACCTTTTTAATGAAACCTTTATATCTCCATGAATATACGTGCTATTCTCATACAAATGAATACAGAAAAGTAAAACAAGCCTCTTAAGCATATGCTGCAGCAACAATACATTTCAAGCATTATTTTTTACAGGGTGATTCCAAATATTATTTTTTTGGTTCACTTCTTTGCTGGTCCCCTATTTGCCTTCGCTGAAATACATGAGGTGTAACATCCTTTTTACACCCCTGAAATTTCAGGATAATTCGTCAAGTATTTTTCTAGATATTCGACAAAACGTCTAAAATCGAAAGTGTCCGGTCATTAATGGCAATATGGTGTATATATGCGACAGTTTGGAACACGGAATTCATATTTCCTTTTATATTCATAAACAATGAATTTGGATATTCGTTGTAGGCAAATTAGCTATGATTTACCGCTAAAGTTGCTAAAGTGCCGGACTAGTGTAAAAAGGCAAGTAGGTTGTTTACCACGACATTGGAAGTGATTTTTTTCAGAAGATTATAGGTAAACGACGCGATTTAGCAGCCTTTGATGATTGTTGGCGCTCGGAGCCAAGGAGCTAAAATCAGCAAAACGGCTGCATTCTTTCAATGTTCAAGAGCAGCTGATGTTAAATTGTTACAAACCGGAATGTCTGCCGGAAAACTGGGTCTGAATGTGCCAGTTATGGCCGTCAACGACTATTCAATGTTCGGGCAGAAAGGAGAGTGGCAAGACTGGTACAAGACAACAGAAGGAAAACAACGCATCAATTTACTGCAGATCTTTATCAGGGATTCTCTCAAATGATCTCTGAACGCACTGTTCGCCATACACTGCATAGTATGGAATATGGGAGCCGAAGGCCAGTTTCAACACCTTTGCTATCTGCAGTTAACAAGAGTAAAACGTCTCCAAATCGCACAGGAACACAAGGATTGGACAGTTGAGCATCGGAATAAGGTCATGTGATCTGATGAACCACGTTTTCAGTTGCATCATGCAGATAACAGAATGAGAATTTTACGGAAACTGCATGAAAGCATGGACCCCACATGCATGAGTACAATCCTTCAAGCTCGTGGGGGCAGTTATGGTTTGGGACATGTTTTCCTGGCATGATATGGGTCCTTTGTGTAGAAAAATATCTGAATATCAGAACATACCTAGTATCTTTGCTGATCAGAACAGGCATGGATTGGTCTGCATATTCACTCCTGCACATCGAAGGACAGTGTTTACCGGAACAATCCTGCAACACTGGACGAACTTGATAAGTTGAACTGTGAGGCTTGTGCATCCATTTCTGTTGACACACTACAGGAAGAAACTGAAAATTTCATTCCTCATTTGCGCCATAATCTCTGCTGCGAAAGGTGCACATTTTGAATCGATTATGATGTGATTGCAATGGTTGCTTGCATAGGACAGTTTAGAAACTATTTCTCGGACTACGTACTGCGAGTATAGCGTGCAGCAACACTGTCGGCAGCATTTGTAACTAACTTGTAACTAATTTTGAAAACTTCTGTATCAGATTTTTACGGCTTTCGAAATAAACATACCACTTGTTTCATTCCTCCGTTTCCGAGTTATTTACTCTTAAAATCAGGGAGTCCTTCGTGGGACGCCCTGTTTTATCTTAGTAAGCATACGAGGTGCTACCCAAAATTTCCCGAAATGTACCTCTATAAAATACGGAATTTATCCGATCTTTTAATTTCCACCGTCACCTTCAAAGTAGTCTCCTTGGGCTTCCTCTATAGCCTGCTTCTAGCGATGTTCCCACTTATGGAAGCACTCCTGGAAGTTCCCAGGTTGGAGCATGTTTAACACCTGCTGTGATTTCGCTTGGATCATTTTAACACTCCAGAGGTGGCGCGGGTGTTTGGAACACGGGTGGTGGCGCGTGATCTGTAAGACCGCATTTTGAAACTACATTTTTTAATGTTCAAATATGAAATTCATGATTATTTTTTATCTATCACTTAATTTACCTCTTTATTAATAGAAGACCTCAAAAAACTTTGCAATATTATCTAAAAAAACGCAACTTTTAGAAAGAAATTTAAAAACCCTTCTTTTTCCGTCAAAATTAGGCATGAATACCGTAAATACTGTCTTAAGCGGCCGGGCGCTTATTTGCAAAAATTCAGCGGACCCCCAGGCGCTTATTGTAGTCGGGCCGGTATTACAGGTCGGGCGCTTATAAAATTCTACACAACTGTGATGGATACTATTATGCAAAATTCTCGCCCTTCTCCTTCATATTTTCTAAAGTATCCTGCTATGGTTTCCATTCCCGTTAGGATCAATGCTAAACTGTTTGGCTGTAGCCTCTATAGAATGGTTTTCAGCCTACTTTACTGTTGCGAGATTAAAATTGATGCTATAACTGAAGTTTTCATTTTTCATCAGCTATGTTGCTTGATAGAATCCAAAATTAAAAGCAAGAAATTAGAAGACAATCATGCTGGTATCTAATTTTCGGCTTAGCAGTGGCATTTGGGAGAGCAAACATTCCCAAGAGAAAGCAGCAAGAGAAGTAGAATCCACGAAATGAACTAAAATAAGCGCCCGGGCGGTTATTGAAGGTCCGGCGCTTATTTGCAAAAATTCAGCGGACCCCCAGGCGCTTGATGCAGGCGGGCCGGTACTTCAGATCCGGGGCTAAATACAGTATTTACGGTATTTCAGGAAACGCATTTATAAAAATAAAATGGTTGAAAATTGATACTTTGCATTATTTTTACTTTTCATACATATATACGAGTACTTTCTTACATAAAAGAAAACCATTATAAAAATGAATAATAGCAATCATTTTTTAGAGGATAAAAATGCCTATTTTTTATTATAAACAAACTATAAAATAATTTTTCTCGATATTCAAAATGATTTTATTCAAAACTAGTATAAACGGAGGTTAAATATGTATGAAATTATATTTATAGAAGAGTTTATTGCTCTTGAAATTCCGAAAACAGCTTTAGTATACTTGCATTATTATTTGCGTTTCGCTCTAAATATTTGTTTTCAAATAAAAGTTACTAAGTAGGAAAATAATAATAAACAAAAATTATATTGGAAATTAACTGCAGAATATGGTTAGGTAATAAAAAATTAAAAAGAAGTAAAAAAAAAAAAAGACTTTTACATCAACTTATTTTAGTAACGAGGTTGGTGGCGCGCGGTCCCTGAGACCGCACGTCCTATATATGAGAATCTAGGGAAGAAATCGTGAATTATGGCATACAGACTTCTAGAAGGGTCCAAGTTGGGAGACTACAGAAGTGGTCATTTGTTTCTTTTAAATTCATAAGAAGATATTCACAAAAATGTTGTGATGCGGTCCCTGAGACCGCGCGCCATCTTTGGAGTGTTAATGGAGTCAAATCGCCGCCCTTTTAATCGCAATTTCAATTTTCGGAAGCGGTAGAAATCGCAGGGTGCCAGGATATAGCGGCTATGTTGTTTTTGTTGAGGAAGTCCCTCACAGTGGGCGATGTGTGCGCCGGAACATTATCGTGATGGAGCAGCCAGTCTTTCTTCTTCCACATCTCCGGCCTTTTCAGCTTTAATATCAAGAATCGCAACACGACCAGCACAAAGAGTGACAAAAACAGCTCAAATTCAAAATCACGTGGACATTGGATGACACCGCTTGGCACAATTACAGCTGAGACGTACCCTTAAAACCATCTATTGGTAAAACTTCGTACCTCTTACGTTTCGGTAAAAATAAAACAATTTCGGGAAATTTTGGCTAGTACCTTGTATAATGCTTTAAACGAAGTTCAGGCAATAACTTAAATAGTTCAAGATAATCCTCGTTAACATCAATAACAGATAGAGATACGTTCGAGAGAGCTTGAGGTACGTAAAATTGCATAAAGAAATGTTTTACCAAAGCGATAGTTCATTGTCGAACTCCGAAAATGGATATCGCCATCTTCCTTTTTCTCCTGGAATTTTGTTTCACTTACATCCTGTTTCGACTCATGATTCCGTTTGCTGATATTAATAGACGGATGAAACAAAATGTCCAATCCTTGTGTTGCTGTGCGAATTGGATCGGTGTCAAATCCTCGTCAGACGAGAAATGTTGAAAAACAGTATTTCGAGGATTTGACAAGGAAAAATGAAGAAGGAAAGGAAAACACCCCCGTCGGTAGAGGACGAACCCCGTCAGGTAAAGTAAATCTGAAGCCGCGGGATTGGAGGAGGATGGAGAAGTCTGAGCCTCGGGATTGGAGGGTGTTATGCGCAATCTCGGCTCAGAATCCTCCAACCCCGGATAAAAGGCGAGGCAAAAGAGAAGATCGGCAGACGGCAATTACTTCTCCTCGGAATAGGAACTATCGTGGTGAGCGACTTCGAGCCCCGACTAAAGTGAAATTGTGTTAGTGACTTTTTATTTCTTGGACTTTGTTTATACCCTCGCAGCAATTTACCATCTTGTGCGCGAGTAAGTGACTTTGTGACTCCGAGTGACCCTCCCCCCGGTGACCCCCGGGGGAGGTTTCACCCCCCCCCTCTCGAACTTTTCTTTCACCATGGAGAACATGGTTTTAATGATTACCGACGGTCCATTGGCCGTTGGTTTGTTCATGAAAGCAATTTATGCGAAGACAGACATCCCGCCTGTGTTGCCTTCGGGCGATCCTGCAGTTTCTGTCGTGCAAAGACTTTCTCCAACCGAGTGGAGAATGCTTTGCCGTCAGCGAAATATTGCAGACCGCATTGTGTCTGCGGACTTTGTTAAGGTCGGACAAACCACCGTCCGCCTGGTCTACGCTGAGCCCGGATATCTGCCCATCTTTATCCGGGGTGCGTCGCCGCTGATGGAGGAAGATTACCTGAAGCGCTACATGTCAGACTACGGTCAGGTCAAAAAAGTCGGGTATCCAACTCACCCGGATTCTCCTCTGCAGAGGACTGGTGACCTCGTAGTCGAGATGAACCTTCAGAGGGACATTCCTGAAAACCTTGTAATGCACGGCAACAAAGTTCGTGTATCTTACAAGGGTCAAAGGCAGTGCTGCTGGTACTGCAAGAAAACGTCTCACGTTCGAAAAGACTGCCCTCTTCTAAAGCATTGCGATGCTTGCAATCGCCTTGTAAGCAAGGTTCACCAGTGCCAGGAGAGGGTGTTTGCAGCACCAGCAGATCTTCCATCGTCGCCTTCAAGAATGTCGTCCCAGCAACAACCCCTGATGTCATCACCGGCCAAGACCACAGTGCCAACCAAAGCTTCGTCACCGTCATCCACAGTGCTAAAGAGCCATTCTTCAACGGCTCTGTCGACTCTTCCAGAGGTGCAGAAGGAGATGATGCCGCCACCAGCTCGATCATCGTCAACTCCAACGACATCTTCGGAGCCGAGGAGGGAGAGGTCACCATCACCTCCTTCCAAGCTCCCAGAGATAACGCCTCTTCCTCAGTCATCTCTGGATGTGTCGATGGGTGAAGACGAAGCTTCTGGTGTTGACGACGTAGGAGCAGATTCTGCCTTCTCAGTGGAGGAATTTCCACCCCTTCCTCCACCAGCGCAGTCAACATCTTCACAGCCTGCGCAGTCTATGCTTACGTCGTCACCTTCCAGGATGACATCTTCTGCTGGGACCTCGCTTCCATCAGCGCAGAAACAGCAGGATCTTCTTGTGAGGACGAGGAGTCCCCGCAAGAAAAAGTCCAGGCGGGATCGTGGCAACAGGGACGAGAGACGTGCAACTTCTTCCTCCGAGAGAGACAGCCGCGCGAGCCACCAGCGCAGCCATTCTTCTTCATCAGGTCGTCTGCGATCTCCGATGAGAAGATCGACGGAGCCTCCCGTATCATCTGGGAAGCCCAAGTCTCAACCGGATACAGGTCAGCAGGTGCGCCATTAAAAATCCTCAATGAAGGTCATCTCCCTGAACGTGTGTTCTCTGGGTTCCTCTTTTAAGCAATCGGTGTTGTCATCGTTCATTGCCCTGTACAGGCCGGACATATTATTACTTCAAGAAGTAAAGCTCGCCACTTCACAACAGTGCTACGATCTTCCGGGCCTTCGCAGTCAATATACCAACGGACAATTTTTCATCAACTCTTCGTCGCCAAATGGGAAAGGGGTTGCCTCCATCATCTTCAACCCCTCCATTCTGGTGTCGAATTGTGAATATGACTGCGAGTGCAGGGTAATCTCTTTGGACATTTCAACATCTGGTGTCAATTTCCGATTGCTTAATGTATATGCACCATGTAGATCAGCAGAGAAACCAACGTTTTTCACAGACTTAAAAAACTTTTTGTGTTCATCGTTGCCTGTGGTGATTGCTGGAGATTTGAACTGCCATCCAGACGACAACAACATCTTCTCGTCTGGTCATGTGTATCGTCTGTGCCAGCAAAATGCATTGTTCGACCTATGGACACACAATCCACAGAGTAATCACATTGGGGCTACTTTCCATCAAGGGCCCACTACATCAAGATTAGACCTCTTTCTCGTCGACAATGCTTTTGTTGGTACGCCGGGTAAAATGGAGGTAATTCCATGCTCATTCTCCGACCACAGTGCCATCATGTGGTCATGGAATCCTCCATTTCCAGCATCATCCGCAGGCTCTGCAGTCCATCGCAAGTGGTTCCTGAATGTTTCTCTGCTCGACGAAGAGGAATACCAGGGTGCGTTCGCTCAGTTCGTCGACAAACACCTTCGCAATGTGCCTCCTACGCTTGCTTCGTGGTTGGAACTAAAAACTAAGATCAAACGGTTCTTTCGGAAGATTGGGTTACATGCTGCTCGTCGCCGACGTCGTCATCTCCTCATGCTACAAGAGATCCTCCGGCTCCTCCAAGTATCCACCCCAAAGGAGGAGTTCGAGATGGAGATTCGTCAGGTGAAGAGTGAGATCAACGCTCTAATGATCCGGAAGGCGGCTGGCGCAACGCTCAGAGCCAAACTTTCCTGGGCGACTGACGTCAGGAATTTATCATCTGCCGCTTTCGCCGAGGAGAGACGACGTGCCAACAAAAAACGATGTCATCGATTGGTGGTGGAAAATGGGGAAGTGAATTCTGACCACGACATCTTGTCAGCCTTTCACGCCCATTTTTCATCCTTTTTCGACAACCCAATTATTCCGTCAGTCGAAACGAAGCAGTGGATCGAGGCGCTAAGACCTTTTCCTGAGGATGCTGACCTGTCTATCTCTCGTCCCTTCACCGAAGACGAAGTCAAGAAGTTCCTGTCAGCGGACGGCCGTCATCAGTCCAGCCCGGGTATGGATGGCATACCATACTCGTTCTACAATGCGACATGGAATCTTCTTGGGTCTTTTCTTGTGCAAGTGTTTAATGCGATCATCCAAGATCCGTCTTCCATCACACCGGACTTTACTGTGGGGCAAATCATCCTACTCCCCAAAGTGCCGAATCCAGAGTTGGTTACCCAGTGGAGGCCAATTACCCTTTTAAACACCGACTACAAGGTCTTCACTGGTGTATTCCAGCAAAGACTGAAATTTCTCGCTGAAGATTTTATCAACCCCGGACAATCCTGCTCCATTCCATCGCGTAGGATGTCCGATAATCTTATTATGATTCGGTGCGTGATGGAAGAAGCGTGTGCTCGTAAGCAAACACTTGCCGTTTTAAGCCTTGACCAAGAAAAGGCGTTCGACAAAGTAAACCATGTGTTTCTCTTTGACGTATTTCGACACCTTCGTCTTCGGACTTTTGCCACGATTATTTCCGCACTGTATGGTTCGGCCGCATCATGTGTGGCGATTAACGGTTCCGTATCTGCCACCTTTAATTTGTGTAAAGGTGTCAGGCAGGGGTGCCCTCTTTCCCCCCTGCTATACATCTTCTATTTGGAACCGTTATTGCAATACTTGAATCGCCACCAAGATGTTCGAGGATACGATCTGCCAGCTGCATCAATAAACATCAAGACTGTGGCGTATGCAGATGACGTAGTGCTATTTGCGTCCGACTCGTACTCCTTGGGCATCTTTAAAGAAACCTTCGACCGCTTTAGTACTTCGACGGGGAGTTCCATCAACCTCGTCAAGTCTAAAGGTATTGCTATTGGGAAGTGGACTGTGGACTATCTCAAATCCTTCCCAATAACATGGTGCGACCGAATTACAGTGTTAGGTTATGTCTTTTCTTTTCAATCGACCATGGACTCCAAGCACTGGCAACAAGTGGTTGAGAAGTGCATCTCTCGCCTTGATAAAAGTCTTCGTTTTCCAACATCGATGTTTGTCAAGGTGAGATTCATTAAGACTCATGTGCTTCCAGTTTTAACATCTAAATGCCTATTCACCTTGCCTTCGCATGATCTTCTCATGAGACTCCGGAGAGCAATTGTGAACTGTGTTTGGGGGACGACTGCTCAGCAACGTCATCCATTGAGAGCAGCGTTCCTCTTTATTCCCTTAGAGAGAGGGGGGTTGGGTTTACCTGATACTAAACGATATCTCATTGCGGCCAGGCGGGCTGCCTTGATTCGGGTATTCCTTAGCCCTCCCCCTTTATGGGTGAACTTCTTTTTTCTACATCTACGGTTATTCTTCAAGGTGAATAGGCTTCCGTTACCTCCCTTGTTGCCAGTTATAACGTATCAACAACGACCGGACGTGTATAAAATTATCAACTCGGACTTTGAACTAATGTTACCGATGCTACGCCGTATGGATCCTCAGCAATGGGGAGTGCTTCGGCTTGCATGGTTCTTCCAGCAGACTGACCCTGGTGAATCAACGGACATCGTTCGACTCCTTCCCGATCGCCCGTGGGCAGCAGTCATGAAGCTTTTAAAATCATTTGCCTTTGAAAGGACACTGTACAACTACCAATGGCGGCTGCTGCATCACGGGTTTTATTCTCTTCAACGTCTGTTTCAGTGGAAGGTGGTCAGGTCTGCTGGATGCTCCGTGTGCGGCGTAGCCGAGACCATTTGTCACATTTTTTACGAGTGCCCGTTCGCTATGTCGATCTGGAATCGTTTAAGGCAGCATTATGGGCTGGTACATCTCTCATATCAGTCTGTGCGCTTCCTTTTAAACGATTCCACTGGCGAGGTATTAAAACCGGACCTTGCCGTTGCGATCGCCTTTATAAATAAAGAACTTTGGCTTACTCGTTGGAGTCGATCGCAGGGCCATCCTCTATCAACGTCGATCGTATGGAGGAAAGTGGCCATTCAGCTTCGATCTTTTCTGCTTCTTGAATGGTCACGGATAGGTCCGGTTACGTTTAAAAAGCACTATACATCATCTAAGTGTTTATGTGAGGTCATCGGAGGAGACCAGACTTTCCTATTCACCTTCCCGATGGCCTTCTGAAACCTCGTCAGATGTGAACGGGCCTCATTTTTGAGGCGTTTGTATAAGCCACGCAGCCCCATATGGGCTGCCTGCCACTTACAGCATGTGCGCCTGGGCGCCTAGATTCTAAGATCTCACGATTAGGCGTCCGCTGAGGCAATTCCATCAGCCTCAGCTCCAACAGCTGTGGCGGACCAGACCTTAGGCGATGCTCCAGCAAATTCCGGAGGAAAGGTCGCGAGTCATCGAGGCACGGAGGACTAATTACAAGTAACGAAACTAGCAATAAGAACTTTATTCAGAATCATTGCTCCGTTAATAGAAGTCGCCGCGCCGAGCCACAATCGCCCGACGGAAGAAGGCAGCCGCTGCCGCCGTCTCTGCCCCAAACCCGGCATCAAGTTGGATCAAGGGTGTTTAAAGCCGGGAACCCACACGAGGGAAAGAGGACGCCTATCCAAGCCGAACGACCGACCCACGCCAGTCGCTACGCCCGGAAAGCCCCGCCGCCCATGAGAGGGAGGAGTACGAACGCACGAGGCCGTCGAGTCGTTGATTGGAACCAAAGCGTAAAGTGCGGAGGCAAGCGCACACAGCCCGCCGACCGCCATCAACAGGAGCACCGACCCGAGCAGATACCTGGCATCACTCCAAGTAGCTCTACGCACAACGTACAGCGTAAATTGGACGGAGCGTTCGCCAGTCCTGTCCGAACAAGGTGCGAGGTCGATTCACCCACGGCATTGAGGAACCCCGTACTGATCGGCACGACCGCTGAAGGGTCAGCATCCCGAACAACAATAATTCAACAGCAAGGGCAGGAGCCCTTGCATGATACTCATCCAATAGCAGCCCCGAGGAGCAGCGAATACCGCAAGACAGCGCTAGGGTCATCATCTCCAGCCGGCTATTTCGCGGGGCGCCCTGCGGATTGTCCGCGCTTGGACATCAGCACCGCGTTGTTCGCTCAAACTCCTCGGTCATCAAACCTGTTTAGGTCGCCGCTCACTTCCGTCGCGGCACCATTGCAGCCCAGGCATTTCACCTCACCAAGGATCTGAACAAGACGGAAGCAGTGCATCGCTACGCCTCGGAAAACACAAGACTTACCCCGCTCGGGGGCGTTGGATACCAAAACCCGATGTCAGCTAAGAGCTTACCGATTTCCTGTGAGGAAGATGCCCTGGACTAATCGTCACTCAATTGTACATGTTTAACTCGCAAACTCTGCCGAGTTTTGTAAATAAAATTAAATTCAATTAATTAAATTTATAATTCGCATTACCTCCTTGTCTCCACTCTGTTCGTAAGTTAAAATACACGACAATCGGCCTCGGTGGCTCAGTGGTTGCGTGATCGCCTCTGATGCCCCAGGACGCGGGTTCGATCCCGGCCGAGGACGACGAGGATTTTTTCAGGGGGAAAATCCTGAGATCACGCACTTCCTTCGGAAGGGAAATAAAGCCGTTGGTCCCGTGTAGTCGTTTGCCGGCTGCACGTTAAAGAACCCTTGCGAGGCAAAATTTGCGGCCCCTATAATGCCGTCCTGAAATGGCCATAGCAGTTGAAAAGGACTTTAATACTAAATAAACTAAACCAATAAACCTGTGCGAATTGGAGACGTTTTATCTTGTTAACTGCAGATAGCGAAGGTGTTCGAACTGGCCTTCGGCTCCCATATTCCATACTATGCAGTGTATGGCGAACAGTACGTTCAGAGATCACTTGAGAGGATCCCTGATAAAGATCTGCGGTAATTTGATGCGCTGTTGCCCTTCTGTTGTTTTTTTACCAGTCTTGCCACTACTTTCTGCCCGAAAATTGATGGCCATAAGTGGCACGTTCAGATCCAGTTTTCCGGCAGAGTCCAGTCTGTAACAATTTAACAGCAGCTGCTCTTGAACATTTAACGTGTGCAGCAGTTTTGCTGATATTAGCTCTATGGCTCCGAGCGCCAACAATCACCAGAGGCTGCTAAATCGCTTCGTTTACCTATAATCTTCTGAACCAAATCACTTCCAAAGTCGTGGTAAACAACCTGCTTGCCTATTTACACTAGTCCGGCTCTTTAGCAACTTCAGTGCGAAATCATAGCTACTTTGCCTACAAACATCAGGTGGTAATAATAATCTGGCCACTCTGAGTAAACACTTCCTAGTATAGATCCCACGACACCATTGTACAAAGCTTTAACAATACAAATATTATTGATATCCGCGTCGATCAGTCGTCTATAGTTAGACCAGTCTGTCAGTATAGGTTCACATTCGTTAAGAGTTACTTTTCAAAAAATTACAAAAAAGCCTGCTCTCATTTAACTTATAATAACAAATTTTTGAATAGTTTTATATTTGTTCTACACAGCATGTAATTTTTCACACAGGACTGATGAAAGTGATGAAGCCAAGATATCACACTTCTGTTTACCTGTGCTTTCAAGTCCTTCTCAAAAGAAAATCTATCACAAACATTAGGCTACACGAAAATCCAAATTCATTGTTTATGAATATAGAAGGAAATATGAATTCCGTGTCCCAAACTGTCGCATATACAGGGCGAAGCATTTACCTTGAGACAACTGAATATCTCGGAAACTAAACATTGTACGAAAAAAGTCCAAAATCAAAAGTGAATTATTTCGCGGGAGAAATTCATTAGTTAAAAAATTACCCCCCCTCCACTTGTGAGGGGGGCTGGGGAGACGGGGTAACTATGAAATCTTAAATAGGAACCCCTATTTTTAATGGTATATTCAGATTGTACACAATATTCGAGAAATGTTTTATTCTTGGTGTTTTTTTCAATTGATCCAACCAGTTCGGAGATAGTGGCCCTGAAAGTGTTGAACTTTTAAAGTTTGAACCCAGTTTTATCGATGAAGACATAGAGAGTGGGTCTTAGAGACATTTTTATTTTTTTTCTTATTTCTTTTTTATTTTTTAGAAATTCAGACAGAAGGGGTTCTTAAACTATATATTGACCATTTTTTTTATGGAAATGGGCTAAGCCTTTTTAGAAAAATGAATTATTTTATTTTGAAAAAATGAAGAAACGGCAGAAACATTCATTTCAAAACTCCAAATACAATATAAACGGCATGAAGAGCTTCCTCTTATTGAAAATTACAATTTTCTTGTTGACGTAGAATACGTCTTATGTTTCGATACTGGTATGCCACGCTTAAATCGTGAATTTCACGAAAGTGTTGATCACGAAAACCTTAATAACGTCAAAACTATTAATGATAGAAAAATGAATGATATTGCATTCGATAGTATTAAAAACAAAGCATGTTTTAGGCTTTCAGCGACTTCATGCTGACGTCATCGGCTGATGGAATCGAAGTACAAAGTTGGGTCAGAAAATCTGCTCTCTGGCGGAGATTAATTTAGTCTAGCTCCGGCTTCCTTTGTGATAGCACGACATTTTAGGTGTCATTTGTTTTATCTTTTTGCGTTTTATAAAATAGCTTAAAAATTTAACCACAGTATTTAATAGTATCTAAGATATCGGCCTTCGAATTGTGGAAATTTTGCAAAAATTACAGAATTTCCAAGTTTATGCCTAATAAACGCCAGAAAAATTATAGAAAACGTCACAGGTAAACAGATCGAGAGATGGGGAATCCAAGAAGACCCTGATGTCCGATGTTGAACGTCTACGGGCTCAGCATTAACGACTGAAAGTTGAGTCTTAGCGACGCCAAAGTGAACAATATCCTGATACGAATGCGCCAATAACTTCCACTGCTCAGTTCGACGCAAATAATATAGCTGATGATATAAACGTTTCAACACCGTGTGATAAAATCCAACCCATGGAGGTCTATAATGAGCCATAACCGTCAACATAAGCAGCATCTTTATCAAATGCGATTTATGTACGGAGCGATATACAGGGTGAGGCATTTATCTTGAGACAACTGAATATCTCGGAAACTAAGCATTGTACGAAAAAATGTCCAAAATCAAAAGTGAATTATTTCACGGGGGAAATTCATTATTTAAAAAATTATCCCCCCCCCCTTGTGAAGGTGGCTGGGGGGATGGGTTCAATTTGAAATCTTAAATAGAAACCCCTGCTTTTAATGTTATATTCAGATTGTACACAATATTTCAGAAATGTTTTATTTTCAGTGTTTTTTCAATTGAGCCAACCATTTAGGAGATAGAGGCCCAGAAAGTGTGGAACCGATATACAGGGTGATTTACATCGAATGTAAAATACTTAAAGGGGGTATTATACAGGTTAAGATAAACACAAAACGTCCATTGAACATGGGTTCAAATATGAACGATAACTGAGATATGAACAGAAATAAAAATGCCGCCACCAAGATCAACAAATTAATAACTCAGATTCTGTAAAGCCTAGATTAATGAAATTTGGAGGAATAACAGAGTACATAAGACTGTGTATACCTTTAAATTTGATCTAATTCTAACAAGAAGTTTCCAAGTTACTCATTCAACATCATAATACGTTTTCACTTGTGAGTACTAACTAGCACTTGTCACAATTTTGACTGTGTAACTCGGAAACTTCTCGTTGGAATTCAATCAAATTTTAACGGTATACACAGTCTTATGTACCTTGTTATTCCCCCAAATTGCATTAACCTAGGCTTTACAGAACCTGAGTTATTAACTTGTTGATCTTGGTGGCGGCATTTTTATTTCTGTTCATATCTCAGTTATCGTTTATATTTGAACCCATGTTCATAGGACGTTTTGTGTTTATCTTAACCTCTATAATACCCCCTTTAAGTATTTTACATTCGATGTAAATCACCCTGTATATTAAGAGAAGGACGAGACACAAAAACCCTGGAATACAATAAATAATAGTTATTAATTAAAAATACAAATTAAATAAAAAATAAGGTATAATAAACAAAAATAATTAATCTAAATCAAAATAAAAAGCTTTTTATTTTGATTTAGATTAATTATTTTTGTTTATTATACCTTATTTTTTATTTAATTTGTATTTTTAATTAATAACTATTATTTAATGTTTTGAACCCAATTTTATCGGTGAAGACAAAGAGTTAGGAGTGGGTCTTACAGACATTCCTATTCTACTTTTTAATGGTCTTTAAGAATCCGAAGTCAGAATTTCAAAAATTCAAAATTTTTTAGTGCACAAGTAAACTTTTGGGGGCAGCAGTCCTATGAAGACATTCTCTGTGTCTACTGAAAAATATTGGATTCTACATCAAAAAGAAAATTGTAGTTTACAATAAGAGGAAGCTCTTCATGCTGTTTATATTGTGTTTGGAGCTTTGAAATGAATGTTCCTGCCATTTCTTCATTTTTTTTTTTTT
>JAHWFO010051686.1:1422464-1434760 GCA_023313115.1 Rhysida immarginata | reverse complement strand
AAAAGAACACTACATCAAGTTTTTCCATCTCATTTTATTATACATGATTAAAAAGCATTCATTTTGAAAATTTTTGGCGAATGCTTGTTCTATTTCCATTTGCCTGTGTGGAATATTTTTCCTCATAGGTAAATAATCTTGTTTTAAAAAATAATTTTGCAATAATAGAAACAACTTGAATTTCATGCAAATCTTCAGAAAGAAAGTCATTAACAATTGCATGCTTTCTTTTAAACAATTCACGAACTTCAGTAAAACTTTGTCCATGTAGCTTCTACTCATGAGTGCAACATTTTACTTTTTAAAACTATAAAATTTAATGATAAAATGGACGAAAATAACGTGAGAACAAGCGCCAGTTTACATCTCCAAAGTGCCGGCTGCCCTCTTGACCAGGAAAAGTGGTCGATTATTTAATGCTTCATTTCTGGGCCCCTACGCAGTAGGAGTGAGGCATCCAGTTAGTATATATACATCGATGGTCGTGGCATAGACCTACCAGTCATTGGAAAGTGGCCGGGGAAGATTTTATCAGGTTTGCAAGCAGAGATCAGGCAATTCCTGTAGATATGAGGAGGCGATTGGTGAGCTCTAAGCTGGCTCTTAATGATATCACAGATGTGCTTAATTTGATGAGTATTTATCGAATTAGGAGGCCAGGACATTAACTGGAATTCATCAGCATATTCCTCAAACCACTTTGGACAATTCTGGCATTTTAACTAGGAGGGGCCTTGCTGGAAGACTCCTTCTCCGGTAGGGAAAACAGAAGTTAATTAAGGATGCAACTAGTCAGCAAAGATGTAGTCCATAGCTGTTAGCATAATACTAAACACTGAACTACTGAATATGGGAATTAGTTTCTGCCCGTTTTAAATTCAAATTAGTCGTATATTTAAACAAAAAAACATACAAAATGATTATGATGCGACAATTTTCTCTCATCTTTAAGGTAATAAACGGAGAAAAAAATCAGGTTCCTCTGAATCGATCCATTCATTAAGCCATTTTTCGATACCTTCATGAGAAGTGAACCGCTCTCCAGAAAGGGGCGATTGCATGGACCGAAATAAGTGGAAATCAGAAATAGCAATATTTCCGAATTCAGTCTTTCCAAGTATTTTTGATTGGTTTTGCAATGTATTGTCGTGCAGCAACGTGGGGCTTAACGTAGTCGTTGTTGTGTTGTGCCTATTACCGCATTTCCAGTGATGGTTTCAGCCGGTTTAGGCGCTCATGATAAATGACGCCCTTCTGATGCATAACATAACTTTCGAACCGTGGATATTCCAATTTGGAATTGATGGACCTGGTTCACGCCATACTCGCCATAATCGCTGACATCACTCTGTACACGTGGTACTCGATGGAGCAAAATCGCCGTAAATATCAAGAAGCATTAGATGCGTTTCAGCAGCACTTCAGAATACAGTAACAGAGTAACACTTCCCGCAAATACTGCTTCGTTGGGCTAAATGTTGCCAAAAATGATGTTTACGCTTCGAACGAATATCTACTACTGCGATTCAAAGCTCACGAATACACATTCAAATCACAACTACAGCCGGTCCATCAAACACGAACACATTGACACTTTCCATCCTTTTCAAATGGGCGGAAACTTTTTCCTATATACAGTGTGGATTTGAGCTTTACAGTATGAAGTAAAAAGACTTCTCACTTAAAACGTTTCACTAGCATTATGACTGCATGCAATTTGGAAATCCGTGATGGTAATAATTTAAGTAAAGCAATGAGCATGAAGAATTAAAAGCGAATGTTCATTTAAATCTTCATTTATTTTATTATCGGGTTATTGTTCCCTGCGTCACTAGGTATCAATCGTGCAGTTAATCCGAACACTATTGTATTATATTGGTTGACTCAACGACTTGTCGTCTTGGGTCGTTCAACTGCTGCTACTCATGGCGTGTTCCATTTGTGGTGAGGGCGGCAATACGAACAGTCTTGGTGCTTAAATTTCACAGCCAGTCTGTCGCAATCATTGAGATCCGTTTATAAAAGGTTCTCCTGTCAAACAAATAGACAGGACGTCCGACTAGATTCATGAGTTCTACACCGCCCCTTCAGAGGATTTGCTCGATCACTTCAGGCTCGTGTTTTCCTTTTTAATCCCCACGACACTTTCTAGAGTATTCTTCTGTCCTCTTCAAAAAAAAAACAAACTTCATTTCTCTTTTTCACTGCTGCACGCTCATCATAGATGTAAAAAAATAATGTAACAAATCACGTGACAATGACGTCACTTAACGTGAAGAGCGAGATCTACTTACACAGAGGGGTATGGGAAGTATAGCCTGATACTTTTGGCCGTATACCATGTTAATTATGCTTCTATATTTCTTGCGTTTTAAATTTTTTAACAGTAAAGAATTTATGGTTTCTTATATAATTAAATGAAAAGCCTTTTCAGTTATTTTTTTATGTTTTACATCGTTATTTTTCTTTATGAAATATTTGAGTGCTTTTAGGAATACCCATTGTTTGGAATATCTTCCTTTAAAAGCGGGATTTTTCCTTCAGGATAAAATTCAAAGATCTTTTATAATAAGCGCTTTATAAATAAAACCGTTGAGGTGCTTGCATAAAAATGCCGTTAGTAAACAACAGCGTTCATATTATCGTTAGCATCCGAGGCAAACTCTGAGGAGAAGAAAATAACAAGCTGAAAAAAATTCTAATTCCTTAAAATTTTCACAAAAAAAGACCTGTATTGGTGTGCTTTCTTGAAGTTTTAATTGAAAAACAGCGTTTCTCAAATGCAGAGTGTTAAATCTTTTCTTGTACCTTATTCACTTTCCTTTGGTGGTGAGGGATGACTTGGTTGTAGTCGTTCCGTACCCTGATGATGAAATTCGAAACGCATAGGTTCCATTATTAAAAATACATTTTGCTGTTCCAAGACTTTTCTTGTGTTCATACCCAGCAAAACAGACCACTCTACAACTACTGGATCTAGTCAGAAAATACTACTACCAATCCAGAATGTTAGCCTTCACCGTTATGAATGTGTGGTTCAATAGAAGGGGCTTACAACTCAAGGTAACTGCAAGATATGCCGTCATCAAGATTAAGAACAAATCCCCAGCCGCTCGGCGTACCAAATAATACGCGTAAAGGAAAGGCATCATGGAAGAATTTCGTTCTCTTCTTAGTAAGAAGGTACGGTTAAACTCGAATATATTAGCATTGAACCTAGAGATGGTCATGTACATGGATACCGAAGTCCTCATGAACATCATCAACGACATAAAGACATCCCTTAACAAAGCAAAGGCAGAAAAAAGGCATGATGAAGTAGATAGACCGATTTACGGCACACAAGACCAGAGTCAACTAGTAAGTTTCAACTAGTAAGTGTCAACTTTCGATAACAAAGTTGTAAACTTAACCACTATCGAATTCACTGAAAAAGAAACTACCCTAGTAAAGAAAGGATTGAGCATAATGTACGCAAACCCCTAAGAGTAGCGATTATGTCAACATCGCGGTGGAAGTAGAGTATACCCTATTAAAACTAGAACCTGAAGATCTGGCGGCGCAAGAGATAGAACGAATTCACAACGTGACCAAGAATTTACCTCCCCACGAAGATCACATGGCAGCGGATAATATCAAGAAAAAACTCTCAGACAACGAGGCAGTAAGCGTAGAAGCGGATAAAGGCTGAGCCACGGTAATATTTACGATAGTGAATATGTGCGGAAGACCCAGGAATTCATCGACAGCAATAGCTTCGTGAAACTAAAGAAGGACCTTACACAAAATTATCTAAGAGATAAGGTCAGCTAAGAAGAATTTCGGCTTTAACTTGTTTAAGGGCTGAGGGAACCGGATGTCCTACAGCAAACCATACCCTCCACGCATAAGCGCCCTCATAAAGATACACAAACCCTACCACTATATCCGCTCAGTTGTGAATTGTACCGGGTCTACCTTTTAGTACCTGACCAGAAAAATCGCTAGCACCATCAAAGAATTGTGTCCTCTCGTAAACAGATATGTAGTGAAAAACAGCAGTCAATTTATGAAAGATCTCAGCGATATACATTTGGAAGATTGCTAAAGGATCATATCATTAGACGTAGTCAAATTATATACGGACATTCCATTCCGGAAAACGATAGACATCATGGAAGAACGCCTCGTCCAAAATAACACTGAAGAGGACATCATATAGACATTGTGAGTTCACTCAACACTTTATATGACCAAAACTATTTTATGTTCAATAATGAATTTTACTCCATGCGAAGTAGCGTCCTAATGGGTTCACCAATTAGTGTTACTGTATCAGAGGAGTTCCTGCAAGGGTTGGAAGGTAAAAATGTAACGCCCCTAATAGCTAAAAACTAACTGGTATTCTACGCACGCTAATGTTGACGACACTTATCATGATGAAAAAGACTGGACTTCAATATACTTCATAAATTTCGATTCTAACGACCCACCACAGCACAAGGCAGCTGCTCTGAGGTATTATTTCCACCGGGTACTGTCTTGTCCAATAAAAGACAGTGATATAAACGAAGAAATTCGCCTTACTATGAAGTTGCAAGGAAGAACTCTTTCCCTGACGCGTTACCCATTCCATATACAAGGAATGCAATCGGACGAAATGCAACTACGGTACCCAGCAAGACCCCATGATCGACCAGAAATATACAGTTTTCACCTACACTGTCCCTGAGATATCTAGGATCTCCAACGTTTTCCGTAACAAAAGTCAGAATTACATTCAGGACAAGGAACAAATGCAAATATGCATTAAACCCGACAAAACGGCGCTTGGATCCGGACGATGTTTTTTCGGCGTCTATAAGTTTACTTGCTCCACATGTGGATGTTTTTACGTCGGACCGACGAAGAGGTCCTTAAGGAACGCTTCAGTGAGCACCTTAGGACGTGGGCCCACGGCGATGGCAAGTCGACCTTTGCGGACTACCTTATTAGGAAGAAGTACCGATTCGGTCCTATACAGGAGATTATAACAGTTTGACATTCGAACGTGACTACAGAAAAATATTGACATTTCAGGCACTGGATAGCAGGAGACATGCAAAGACCGACAGCGACAATTATGAAAGACTTCAGCCATTAAAAATAGGAGTTCCTATTTAAGATTTCAAAGTTACCCCTCCCCCAGCCCCTCTCAGAAGGGGGCGGGGTAATTTCTTAACTAATGAATTTCCTCCGCGAAATAATTCACTTTTGATTTTGGACATTTTTTTCGTACAATGCTTAGTTTCCGAGATATTCAGGTGTCTCAAGATAAATGCCTCACCCTGTATATTATGGCCCGTGGATTAAGTTTGAATAAAATCCGATAAACAAAAGGCTACAACAATGGTATTCAAAATTTACCACGCGAAACTCATTTTCATACAACCACGGTCTATAGATATTCATCAATGACGTATATTAAAGATAGACTCCGAATCCTATTGTTAACAGCGGCAAAAAGCGAAGCAAATTGAGCCATGATAGTTCTGGGCAGGAGTGAGCCGTGGAGTAATTAGCTGTCTGGCTGCTTTGTTTTTGAAGATTTTGGGCCTAAGGAATAATTAATTAAAAACCATTCCTCAAAGTTAAACTGCGTACCATTGTACAAACAGACAAGAAAAAGGATCAGGAATCACTTTCCACAAAAATAAATCAAAAATACGTAACTAAAATGAAAATACGTAACTGAAAGACAATCGAAACGAATTTGAAATTGAAACCATGATCGAAAAATTGTTTATAAAATATAATAAAATACTTCAAATACAAAGTAAACGAAAAGATAAACTTATCACTCCGTGATCGGCGTGTGAAAGAATTATTAATCAGCTACTCTCGTGTTTAGCCATGTGTTTTGCATCATCTTCACTGACTTTCGGCCATGACAGTTCTGGGCATGGAGCTTCCCAATTTGTTTCAAGTTACAACAATAGGATTCGGAGTCTATCTTTAATATACGTCATTGATATTCATGATCATCGAGCTTCGGCCATTTTCCATTGTTTCGAGAAGCTAAAGAAAACAGATCGCGCCAGGTGCCGCATAGATCGAATCAGGGCAACACCTCCTAATGAGAAAGCCTCTGCACGGAAATCGTCATACATTGTTACATCATCATAGTAGTGCATTGTTATTCGTATTTTTACCAATAATAAGCCCTGAATTTGCAATGATGTAACAATGTATGACGTTTCCGTGCAGAGGCTGTCTCTTTAGGAGGTGTTGATCAGGGCCGACCGTGAGCTGCGATAGAGGTTTTTCATTGAAACTGAAAATGAAAGTAAATTTTCTGTCTGTCGATAGGGCGGCGCTGCAGGCGTTTTTGGGCCGAATGTACATGCAGCGCCACTTTTCAATAGAGTTCCCGCCCTATTGGGAGCTACAAACTTTAGCTTCATTTTAACAATGGAGCTCGATGACCATGAATATCTATAGATCGTGTATACAACAATTCATGCAACAATGCGTTTTTTGCGGACAAAAAAAAATAATTTTTTTAGTAATAGTAACTAATGGTAATTAGGTCATCCCGTATGGATCAATGACGTATATTAAAGATAGGCTCCGAATCCTATTGTTAACAGCGGCAAAAAGTGAAGCAAATTGAGCCATGATAGTTCTGAACAGGAGTGAGCCGTGGAGTAATTAGCCGTCTGGCTGCTTTGTTTTTGAAGATTTTGGGCCCCGAGGAATTATTAATTCAAAACCATTATTCAAAGTTGTTCTGCGTACGACTGTACAAGCGGACACGAAAAAGATCAGGAATCATTTTCCACAAAAATAAATCAAAAATACGTAACTAAAATGAAAATACGTTACTGAAAGACAATCGAAACGAAATTGAAATTGAAACCATGATCGAAAAATTGTTTATAAAATATAATAAAATACTTCAAATACAAAGTAAACGAAAAGATAAACTTATCACTCCGTGATCGGCGTGTGAAAGAATTATTAATCAGCTACTCTCGTGTTTAGCCATGTGTTTTGTACCATTTTCACTCACTTTCAGCCATGACAGTTCTGTGCATGGAGCTTCCCAATTTGCTTCAAGTTACAACAATAGAATTCGGAGTCTATCTTTAATATACGTCATTGGTATGGATATTTATATAAGCATAATCATTCGTTTTTTCGTCAATAATCAGCACGTTATGATCATTGTTATGAGCAAAACCAATGGCTACAACAATGGTATTCAAAATTTACCACGCGAAGCTCATTTTCATGCAACAATTCATGCAACAATACGTTTTTTGCGGACAAAAAAAATAAATTTTTTTAGTAATAGAGCTGGTAAGTGGTGATGTCACTTCCTGGCCGGTTGCCTGGCGATTCCAAACTTAGGTTTAACTTCTCTATGCTTTTCTATGGCCTTACACCACATTGTTAAACCTAATGTTTGGAATCGCTAGGCAACTGGCCAGGAAGTGACATCATACTTATCAGCTCTATAGTAATTTGTTACCTTATTTGTTCAAATCCTGTGATGCTCACCAATCAGCTAGATCAACACCACCTAAAGAGAAAGCCTGAGCGCGGAAACGTCATACATTGTTAAAACGTCATAAATAGTCATCTTTAATCGCATTTCTACCAATAATAAGCCCTAAATTATGACTAGGTATGATGATGTAACAATGTATGAAATTTTCGCGCTCAGGCTTTGAGTAGAGGTGGTGTTGGCTAGATCCACCTTTCTTCTCATTGTTGGGCATATGCCATACATTTTGGTGGTTGGAGCTGACTTGGTTGTAGTCTTTCCCTACCCTGGTATTGGGAGGGCTAAATATCAACTCTTTCCGACTTCAAATTCAGCTATTCTGAAATTACGAAAGCATGCCAGAAAGCGAGGCTTCGTAGTTCAAACATTACAATATTTCGCCCATCTCTGTAGCTTAATTTTTTTACAAAATATATATTTTTGAAATATGATGAACCTTTCTTTACACCCTGTATAACGTAGTTAACGAATGTCATTTCCATGAATTTGAATTGCTATTTATCAATTAACTTTATTCTGCAATCGTAGGAAAATTCCTCGGCTTTGGTAAGTTATTTGATTATTCTAAAAGAAACAGAGTTGTTTAAATTTATTACATGAGTCCATTTTTCCGCAGTGAAGAAAGGCGTTTAAAATTTTAAGATATGGAAATTCGTTAAACTTAAGCTTCATCATTAGTCTCCGAGGACTTATTACTTAAAATAATCAACTTCAATTCGAACTCTCAACGTTTCTAAGCTCTATAATTATTGTAGCCTTGAAGAGCTTCATCCACACGCGTAAAAGATTTTGGGGGCGGGGAATGAAAGGGTAGGAAGACCGAGGAAGGGTTGTTAGTCATGGTTAGTAGTGATTACCAACTACTTTCATCGACGGATCTATTCGCTTGGTTCAACGTATATATTTTTATATTCCACCGAACATCAAAGTTCCCAATCTACTCATCTTCTTTAATAGATTACGTCAGCTGCCTCGCATCGTGGTTCGGAATCGTACATGCGTCGTTAGTCACTATTTCCGATGTACATGACGACCCAGTAATTCTTTAAAGTTTCCTCACGTTTTTTCCTTCTTAAAGTGGAAGAAGAGTATGACGGCGGAGTTTTCTCCATTCTATAAAGACTATTCCGATTCTAGACTTCGCGGCTTTAATTCGTCAGAAAAACTTTAAAAATTTGAACTTCGAACAAAACTAAGACGAGATTTTTCCAATTCGGACCTAAAGATCGAAGGAAAATAAATAAAAAAACAATCACGTCATAATATAGGCTGGGTTATTTCTCAAAAATGAACTAGTTAAATACATATTCTCGGATTCGAATAGAGACCGCCGTCTAAGATATATATAAATCTTTACTACAGAGATATTCTAAAATATATTGAGAGTATGGTAAGAGATAGCGACATTATACTTCGCTACATTATTATATAGGTTTATATAGCGGGCGATTTAAACTTTTGGATCACCCGGTATAATGTGTCAATTCTAATAATAGTCGGGCATGTTGTATGTGACGTAGCCGATTTTGCAGGCTCTTCAATGTACGAGGGCGATCATTTTATCACGCAAATCAGCATTTTATGTGCCAGAAGAGTACATATGATTATTGTTTATTGTAAAGGGTCAAAGTGTTTAACACCTGAGGTAGACAGCGCATGTTCGTGTTTAGCTGATAAACAGGGTGGTCCAAAGGATCCAGTAGAGCCGTTTATTTCTTAAACAGACAGAAAAATTAAACGTATGAGTACATAAATGTAAAATGGACATATGTAAATACACTTGAGTATCTCCGAAATTTTGCCGCCATCTTCAAATCCATCGTATCGGAAGGAGGTCAATTTTTTCAAATGGAAAGTAGGTCTTGCGACACAACAAACAATAAGAGAGTCTTCTCAGATTTGATCTACACACTTGTGCAAATTAATTGAAAAACAATAGTCGCATTCACATCCTTTCACTTAAGAGAAAGTGACTTTCTTTGCTTTTCAAAAGCAAAGAAAATAGGTTTTCACTATGAATGAAACCGGAAGTGAAAAGATCACTTTTGCTGCTTTTATTACTTTTGCATCTAAAACTGCGTCAGCCATTAATAGACAAGATAAATATATTGAAATTGTTTGACAAATAGTTAGTGATTTATTAATTGTGGAAACTGTTTTTTATTATTCCTTAATTTATAACTAACAAAATTTACAACATTAAATACGTTACTTACGCCGTTAAATACAAATTTTATTGGTCAGCAATCACCAAAACGAGCGAAGCGACGATTCAATATGGCTACCGCTAAACCGGAAGTTAGTAGCTGTAAAGCCAGAAAGTAACAAAAGCAGGGGGAAAAGTGTGTACTGACTCGCTTTCAGAAAAGTCACTTTTGAGACTTTGCTTTCCTTAAAATGACGTCACTGAAAGTGACTTAAGCAAGATAAGTGAGAAAAGTGAGAGAAGTTAAGAGGTTGTGAACGCGACTAATAAATTTATTAGTTTATTGTACAAAATACACATATACGTATAGTATACTCTGTTCAACGAAAGTTGGCGTGGGCGTGTCCAGTTAAACTTCCTAATTTCAATTGTTGATTCTACTTTGGCAACAATGTCTAGCAAATGAAATAGGAAGTTTAACTGGACACGCACTTTCGTTGGATATAGTATATAACGGATATGACCTCCTCTATTTTTAAGCAGCTTTTGAACACGGTTTGGCATGGAGTATACTATTAATTTTTCTATCGAAAAACGGAAGGAAAAAATTAATACATTATGTTTGGAGGTCATCTCCAGTCCATACTTATTTATTTACATGGAGTATACTAGTTTCGAATAGTCACTGTTAATTTTAGGATCCCTGTACCGCACTTGATTCCACGCCTGAATGAGTTTCTCCATAGTCGTATATTCCATGGAGGCGACTTTTGCATATACGTCACAAATTCTCAATGGCATTTATGTCCGAAGAATTTCCTGGCCAATCAAGTACCTGTATTTGCTAATCTGTCATCAATTTCTTCACCATTTTCGATGTGTGACAGGGGGCTAGGTCCTGAAAGCACATTAAATGATGCTATTACATCCGCATTGTTGTGTTTCGTTCGAAAGCAGGAAATGTCATGAAAAATGTCTCCAAACACATGCTTTGTTTCTATTAATTTGCACAAAGGCGTATCTGTCACAGTTGGGAAGCTGTTGGGACTGAAAGGCTGCGTGGAAATTTGAAATTGAAATTGACATATTCGTAATTTCGTGGGAGGTAATTGAAGAGAGAAAATGGTACTAGCAAGACAAAAACTAAATAAGGTGATCCTGATCTCTGGGAAAAGATGCAGACGATCCACAGCAGATGATTTCAACCGTAACTATCCAGATAGATACCAATTTTTCATATCACCCTAAGATCCCTTCGATCCAAATTCAAGAAATAGGAGATATGAGTGATAAGCCACATAGTGATTGCTTCAAAACCGCTACTGATGATGAAACAGCAACGATGTGGTGGCCTTTGCTAAGAGGCCCCAACGTAGCACCCGACGACATAATGGCAGAAAGTGATGTTAGCCGATCGTCCATTTTACGGATTCTTCGAAGCCAAAACTGGCTCTTTGCAAAATGCAAATGATCTTTTATGATTGTCTCGTGACTCGGCGAGGCGCAGTTTGCACCGTACGTCCGCGGATTGCCTGCCTTGTTCTCGGTGAATAAGCGTCCCCGGTTATGCCCGGTTATCACCGAAAATAAATATATTTCCAGCACTTATTAAGTACCGAAAGGTGCTTTCTGCTATCAATATGGGGAAACGTGTCTGTCTGTCTGTCTGTCCGTACATTTGTCCGTCTGTCTGTAACTCTAAATCCTCCGAGGCTATGAAAGATTTTCAAAATCTGTTTTCGTCAGTCGATGAATAAGGTTCATGGCACGAACCAATCACAAATATTATCTAAACCGGTTCATTGGCACGTGCACAAATGGTACCTCAATTTTCCCGCCAAGCAATTTTCAATTGGAAGAATATTAAATAATATATCAAACAAATCGTAATGACGAGATAGAAGGGATTATTCGTTACTATTTGCGTCAGTCGATAAATATGGTACATAGCACGAACCAATCACATAAATTATCTAAATTCGTTCAATAGCACGTACACAAATGGTACCTTCACGACCCCACCAAGCAAGGGAGAGATATATTAAGTAATATATCAAACAAATCGTAATGACTAGTTTGAAGCGGATATAAATTACTAAATATGGTTCCAAGAATGAACCATTTTGAAATATGGTTCCAGGAATGAACCATTTTGAAAATGGTTCCAGGAATGAACCATTTTGAAAATGATTGAAATCGAAACAATGGCACGTGCTCTAATGGTACCCTTTTGACACCCTCAAATGTTTTCAATGATAATATATGCCATGTAATATATCAAACGACTTGGAATGATGTGTCATAACTTAAGATTAATGATAGTCAAAATTGGTTTCAAGGAATCTGGTTTAGTGGAACCATTATGGTTCATTGGAACTTTCAATGCTAAAATATGGCATGTAATATATCAAACGACTTGGAATAATGTGTCATGAATGAATATATGTAACGTACCTAAGAGGGTATGGTAGGGAATAAATAAAGTGGCAAAGTAACGCAAGTCGAAAGTTCCAACAATGTTCGTTTTAATGGTTAATGCAAAATAATAAAGTAATTACAGTTATTCGAAAGCCCTTGAAGAGCACCAAATAAATACGTAAATAACAACACAAACTAAAAAAG
>JAHWFO010051686.1:1372239-1417464 GCA_023313115.1 Rhysida immarginata | reverse complement strand
TTCCTCGAACCAGTCCAAGACCATTCGAGCACGGTGACAGGGAGCATTGTCCTGCTAAAACTCTCCGTCACCACCAGGGAACACGGTCATCATGAACGGATGCACCTGATCGGCAACAATGTTCAGGTAGTGTGTCGCATTCAGGGATGCGTCTACGGATATCAGAGGACAGTGTGCCCCAAGAGAAGACACCCTAGACCAGCACTCCTCCTCCACCCGCCTGTACGGGACCGCGATTCGTCGGACCAGGGGACCTTCCACTTATCTAGTGTCCAGTGGCGATGCCTGTATGCCCATAGCAGGCGCGCTTTCCTTTTTTGCGGTGACAGCGACGGTACCCGCACTGGCCGCCTGTTGTTAAACCCAGCTCGGTGCAAGGTGCGCCGCACCGTGTGCTCCGAAATGGGTTGGGATGCTCCCTCATTGAACTGCGCTGCAATTTGTTGGGCTGTTCCCGTCCTGTTGGCCTCGTTCATCCAGTCGCCGTTGGGCTCGTTCATCCACGGCCTTGTTTCGTCCGGAGTTGTGTTTGTTGGAGGTTGTTTTTTGGCATAACTGCCATTCACGGAATACCCTTGACACTGTTACACGGGAAAACCCGAGGAGGTTCGAGCTCTAACGTTCATGACTCGTTCAATGTCGGTCAAATCCTTGGATTTAGCAATATTCAGTCCACTTCTGCTGCTGACTGCAACTTGTGATCCAATGCATACCTTTTATACACCGCTTCGGCCTATTCCATTGTTTGGGTGTCACTGGGAGGCCGATCCATTTTCCGTAAGAGGTGTGTGCAATAAATTGGTCGTTCAGTGTATAGACAACGTAGTTATAACTATCATATGCAGGTCTTCTTGCATTTATCTTATAAATGGAATAATTTTTCTTAGATGGATATTTTATTGTATTTACTTTATTGTATTTACTCTATTGTGCTTTAATGTGCTCCCAATGTCGCGTGATTACCCGTATTCCCCTGATTTCCTGTTCATGTCCACGGTTGCATTAGAAAAATTGTGATCACCTAAGTGCAGATCTATATAAGGATCTGCCTGAACAAAGAGGAGAAACACATTGAGCACATCCTGTAGCAATGCTGTGCACACTTTCCGCGTGGCGATAGCTTCCAAACCGTGACTTAGAGAGGTCCTAAAAATGTACTCATCTTTGATTGCCCATTACTATAATTTTGTATGTAGGCACAACTATTGTGAAATAATGACAGAAATATGACTAAGTTTTAAGAAAGAAAATGTCATAAATTGCTAATAGAAATGGAAAATCATTAAGGACGTCCAAAGACATTTCAGCAAATAGCTTCAGAGATCTACTAACAAAATTCAGAGAGAGATATATTTGAAGCAGGTCGTTCGGCTCAGAACGTCCAAGTTGTGGATGACCTCCTCATAATCCGTATATTACTTATGAAAAAACATATGAATGTACGATGATTCTTGATCCGCGTTATCAGTTAGCTTGAAAATGGTGGTCGTCAGTTTAACATTTGCGAATCCGCAAAAATGGGTAAACCAGGCTAAAAGTAACTGACTAAAGGTAACTGATCTCTGCTCCTCTAATTGTCATTCAACTGTGAATACATTTTTGAATCTCCTGTATAGATCAAATCCGACAAGTGGAATGAATTTCTGAGAAAAATCTCGAACAATATCCTGAATCCAAAATGGCGCATTTCAAAATAGCAGCCAATTTCGTCGGATACCTCAAAATGAGGTTCTCATGTCTATATAGCATTGATGTAGTCAGATGCTTAATTTTCTTAACTCTGTCGAGTTTGGAAATTAAAAACTGTGCTCAGGCACTCTACTTGGGAAATCAAGATCTCAATATGCATTATAGTTGTTGTGGCAGTTTAGGTAAATGAAAGTTAGATTAAATAAAGAAATACATTGAAACTTGACGAACGTGAAATTTAATTTCATTGATAAAAAAGCAATTGTATGAGTCTGTTTTTTTATTTTCAACTAAACGAGAAGCCTGGATACGGAGTACTGGCATGACAGGAATATCGTAGAATTTAATTTTATTATGCCCCATAGTGTTATGCCGAGTCACGTAATTTTTCGTTTCATCTTTTCCTCTTATTTCGACGAGTAATGCCCTTGGCTTATAATAAATGGGAAATATTCTTTCTTTTATTATGCAGCATCCGCATAACATTTTTTATTCCCTTAGGCGAGTAAAGGAATTCCAAAATATACTTTTCTTTATATTAGTCCTCTTCTCCGAGGAGATAACAAGAAAGGATTTAAATCTTTTCAACTATTAAATTTAATATATAAAATAAGCTTATTCTGAATATTCCTCTTGAAAATATAACGCACATTCAGTTGATATACCTCACATTTCTGCTTGATTTTTGCCTCTGAATATTCATTATAACCAAGCTAAATAAACTGAACAATAGCTGAATTGTAGCCTGAAGCGAAGACGGTATTTCGCATGATGAAAGAGAATTGCAGTTATCCTAGAAATATTCAGTGTTCGTCCTGTGAAAATAGCTAGCTCCCAAATTGTGGTTAAAGACTAAAGACAGGCGACAGTGAGAAATGTTAAAGCCTCCGCCCGTTTCATTCTATCGTTGATGAAGCTTTGAGAAATGAAGTCACGTGATGCTTTATTTAAAAATTTGCGAACGCAGCGAAGTTGATTGCCTTAATAAACGCGATGTGAATTTAGAAATTACAGAAGGAGAAAAATTAGATCGTTTTAGAACTTCATTATTATGGGTCATTTGCTTTATTTGCGATTCAATATTTAATTCCGGCTGCTTTATTTTATATTTATATGATTTTTCATGAAATATAATCAAGCATTTATTGTGTGAATTATAGAAAAATGTATTTGTTTTACGCACATTCGGTAAAAATAATTAAAATTTTTGAGTTTAAAAAAGAATTTTAATAAAAACACAAATTTGAAATCTACTTGTAAGTTTTAAGCTAACATTTACATAGAAGGTTATTTCTCAAATACACTCGTGTCCAAAAGTTAGGTATAAAAATTGTAAAAATATAACATTTAACGGTTCAAATACATAAAAACTACAAACGTTGGTATATAAATATGTTAATCAGTTAGACGGTTCAACCAATGTCAATTCACGATAACTTAAATGATTTGGTACGATTTTCCATTGCCATTTGTTTTTCGTAAACATATGTTTTCGTAAGAGTTTTAAGATCATTCCAAATAGCATTATACACCTCCTATGCATAAAATTAGAATAAAGACATATTCCAAAAATTTCACAAGTATAGCAAGACCGGTCCCCTACTAATTGCACAGTGGAAGCTAATTACACGTCAATTTGATAAGCACGTCAAAACTTCACTCGTACAAACAACTACGGATTTAAGATTATTGTATCAATAATTTATTGATTAATAACTGCAAATGCAATCTGAAACAGACAACAAAACCACAACATTCACTGTCTTAACTAATAACAAACATACAGTATAAATCAAAAGACAGTTAATCTTAACGTCTTCTTAAAATTGTGCACAAGTGAGACAATGAAAACAAAATTGCAACAAAACAAATTAAAAGCTACTGGAATTACTCATCTAGCAGGGTAATGTAAGCTTCTTACAGAATTCTAACTTAGAATTTCAATTGCAGCTTAGCAAATATAAATTTTACTTAAATAGTAGTAGAAACTCTTTTTAAGCATTAACTAAATTAACAGTAGTTGCATTTCAGTCAATTTTGCTGGTGAATGAGAAATTAAATAAAAGCGTCTTTGAATAGCAAAATGGTAGAAGTTTTTAATGACCTACGCGTTTCGAATACACTTCATCATCAGGGTAGGAAGCAACTATAACCAAGTCGACAACAATCGAACAGCGCAGGGAAGGAAAACAAAACGAGCGGTCCGGAAGCTATGCTTCCACTGCCATACTCATCCAGTATTATAGCCAAAAGAAATACGCTGAATTAGGAAAGAAGCCAGATGAACCTGGTTAAGTCATCCACAGGATACTGAGGAGTCCTTTCCTAACAGAACGATAAAGTTGATTGTTGATTGACGATAGGACGTGGAAGAGCTAGGTGATCCAGTAGGGTGGGAAGATGGCCTTTTGGATGTCATCGAAGTTGACGTCCAGTATGTGACGAGGCCTGCGTTGTCTGAGGAGGCTTCTAAAGGTGAGCGGATGCTCAAGAATACCTGCAACCAGAGGATTGGGATGGTCCTTCATCTTCGGAAGAAGCTTCTTCAGCGACTCTTTGACGTGGTTTCCAATGGTAGGTATACCGAAATCTTCAGCAATGGAAGTATTAGTTGCTATTCTCCTGTCGAGTTGGGCAATGTTCCTCAGGGTTACGTTTTGGAATGTTTGTAGGTCCTTCCATCTGGATTTGCAGGTTGTAGCCCAGGCAGGCATACCGTACAGAAGAATGGTTCGGATTACCATTTTATATAGCAAAAGTTTGCTGTCCACTCCAAGCGAACTGTTTCGTCCCAGAAGGGCAACCAGACTAAACTTCGCCTTCTTGGCCTTGTTGATAGCATAAGAGATGGTCGCCCCAATTTAGCTTGGCATCTATCACAACTCCGAGGTATTTATAGTTCTTTACCCACTCGAGCTCCTTGCCAGATAGGAAGATTGGCTTCAGGGGTTTTCTAAGTTTTTTGGTAACGAACATGGCTTTGCATTTATCTACGTTCAGATTTAACCTCCACTTAGCAAACCATTTCTCACACAGATGCACAGCATTTTGTAACCGAGATATGACATGAGCGGGATTTCGAGCACAAGTCATGATGGTGTGACGTACCAGGTGTGCTGGTAGTCACGTGTGTCCGGCGGAAGGGGGGTAGTTATAAAGTATTTAAAAGAGATTTTACCTGTACGTTTAGAATATTGCATTATTCATGGTATTGAGATTATCCGGTATGTATTAAGTGGATGTCAAATTGATTGAGGTCGTTAACGGAATGTTGTTGTGGAAATGAAGTGCTGCTATTAAAACGTTTTTTGGTTGTTTTGCATAGTCATTTGTTGTTTTGTGTATCCGTATTGTTGTAGCTGTGATGTAGTTTATTGTTGCGAAAAGTGTGAATATTTCGTGTGTGTGCTTTGTTGGCGTCCGAAATTGTTAATGTGTTTTCCAAGAAGATCATCGCAGCCTCCGTTATAGTATTGTTGTTTGTTTTTCTGAGAATAAATGCGTGTGTATGGAGTTTTTCTGTTGGGTTGCGCGTGTTTTGTTGTTGTTGTTGTTGTTCTCGTGATGCGAGTGTGGAACGACTGCCCCAACGATGATGGACAGGCAATGTAAAATATATGATATGAAAAAAATTAATAACAAGGACTGGTTGGAACGAAATAAAATGACTAGATAAGTGAATTTAATTAGATGTATACAATGAATAAGTTGATTTTTGTTTAATTAAGTTATCGAATTTGTTTGAGATGATTAATTTGCCTAGTGTCGTTGTAAGAGAATTCGAAGCAAGCGAAGTTTAGGCGTGATGGAGCCTCGCCGATAACGAAAGTTATGCAACGGGATGATGATGACTTCGCCCGATGTACAGTCTTTGGAGTGCGTAAATGCGGCAGAGCGTTGTGATGTTTGTGCGGCGGAACATTTGGTGAGTGATATTTTTTCGAATTAATTAGCGGTTGAGCTACAGCATTGGGATCTAGAACGTAGACACGGCACCTCCCACCAGATCTTACGTAAATTGAACCCTAATAAAAAAAAGGAACAATTACCTTGCGTCGCTTTGGCTGACTGTAAACGTCGAAATAAACAATTTGATATTAATATACTCACCGTTAAGAGTACTTTGAACTCTTTCTCCGTCGCTGTAAGAAGAAGCAGCGAACTGTACCATGCAAAAATCTTGTAATCAATAGAGTAAAATTATGGTTATGCATGTACGTCTGGGGAATCTGAGGTGAACGTCGAAGCAGCGGAAGTGAGGTGGAGCGGTACCCTCGCGCCCAGTCGACGCACCGTGATTTGTGAAACACGAGTGGCGTAGTAATACTGACGCGCGCTTGGAGCTCGCCAGTGACGTTAGCGCTTTTGGTTGTTCAATCCTTCTAGGAAGGGTTCCAGTACCTCTCCCTTGACTGAATGATCAAAAGAGGTACACTGCGCGAACTGAAGCGCAGGGGAAGTAATATTTGATTCAGAGGATTGACAACATGGGAAACGAGCGGGACGTTGCTGGGTGGAGCATGAGTACCCCCCCCCTCCCGTTGACGGGTATTCGTAGCTAGTAGGCATTAACCCTCAGAGTCCACATCGGGTATCGGAGTGAACACGAACCCTTATTTGTAATAAGTAGTTTTTGAAACTTAATGCAGAGTAGTATTAAAATAATAGTGTTTAAGGGGGCCCCTTTTTGTTTAGTAAGATCAGTATAAGTCTTGATGATACGTTATTGTAAGTCTCAAAAGAAATTTTGAATAAAAATATGTCAGAATCAACACGTAAAACTAAGCCCTCGTAGTTCTTTCACTGGTCCCGAACCTTTGATTGCCTCATCCTCCAGTGTTGTTCTTAATAAATGCAGTCAGGTGCATTACATGGAGGGTGGGACCATCACAATGGACACATCGTCAGCAAACAGCTATAATTCGCACTTTGTAAATGCTGGGAAGTCGTGAATGAAGAAGTTGAACAACGCAGGGCCCAGGACAGAGCCTTGGGGAACACCAGCCTTGATGTCACAAGGGTTAGACATGGAGCAGCCAACCTTGGCACGAAAAGTCCTGTTCGACAGAAAGGAACTAATCAAAGCGACCAGCTTGTGAGGAAAGCCACAAGTAATCATCTTGTATCTCAGGCCGTTATGCCAGACCTGATCAAAAGCCTTCCGTACATCTAGAAAGATAAGACCACCGTATTTGGCGCAATTAAGGGGAGTGTTTAGATCAGCAACAAGCCTCCAAAGCTGTAGTTGGCAAGAGTGACCCGGGCGAAACCCGAATTGCTCCTCGCGAACAAGATTATTGGCCACGCAGAAAGCATTAAACCTCCTTAGAATAACACGTTCAAGGACTTTTGACATCGTAGGTAGTAAGCTTATGGGCCTGTAGCTGGCAGCGAGGGCAGGGTTCAGACCAGGCTTCGGTATCGTAACGATGACGGACTCCTTCCACTTGTCAGGGAAGTATCCATGTCTCCAGCAGTCATTTGTGACCCTGGTAATAATCGAGACGGCACTAGGAGGCAAGTTCTTAAGGGCACTGTTTATGATAGAATCCACACCTGCTGCTTTCTTGCTTTTAAGATGCTTTATGACGTCGGAGATTTCATTTGTGCTAATAATTTTCTCATGCGTAGGAACACTCTAGGATGGTTCATAGGAGATACACACATCGTTGACAAGTTGAGTATTTGAGCGACTATCGGGGTTTTCTTCACAAGGTGTGGTAAACTGCTTTTCCAGGGAGTCGGCGATCAGTTGAGCTTTATCACGATCACTGGTGACAACATCACCACTTGTAGTAAGCAGTGGTGGCAGGTGGATGGGTCTGTTTCCTTTTAAGGTCGTTACAGCACCCCAGAGCGAGTTGTCCTGGACTGACAAGGATTTAAGTTTTTCGTTCCACCTCTGACTTCGTAGAGCTTTAACCTCTTCCTGGACCTTGCGAGAAAGCCTATTATACTTTGTCTTGTAAAAGGGTAGTCGCTTACGCTGCCGTAATCTTCTATAGGTATTCCTTTCAAGAATAAGTCGTCTGATGTAGGGAGGAAGGTCGAGATGTTCAGGACGCTTTCGATCAGCAGTGGAGGCACTGGAACAACTAGCCTCATGGATAACACTAGTGATAGAACAAATATTTGTGTTGATGTCATCGTTGGCAATAACCTCTTTGTATGGGATGTTTTTTTCGCGAAGAATATCTCTGAAGAGTTTCCAGTCCTGCTTGGAGCGAAGCCCAATCTTCATATCGATGTCCAAACCCTCAAAGATAAGCATCACTGGTCGATGGTCAGAGGATAAGTCATCTACTGTAAATATATTATAGGGCTTGAAGTGTGACAAACTCCCCCTCTTGATACAAGTTTACCACGGCAGTGTTCGAATCTCACGTCACGCCCGACGTACGCCAAGACGAACCCACGCTCAGGAACCAAAAAAAACCAAACAACTCCAAACTTGCCACCAAAACCGGTCAAGGGAACTCCAATTCTGCACTTCTAAGCACACAACTCAACTCAACCACACAAAAAAAAACTCTTCCAAATCCCAGTTCCGTATTTTTACAACGAAGCTCCCACTGGATGTTAACACTGTCTTATCAAGAAAACAATGTCACCCCAGCAAACGCGATCTCAGTTGCAACCAACAACTCCTTGCAACAGCGATCGTTTACTTAAAAAAAAATTACAACAATGGGAACAACGAAAAAGGCAAAGTGCCATTTCAAAACAAATATTAACATCATTTTCAAAATATTTTCCCCAACACACAATTAACCCGTAAAAATTTCACTATATACTGAAAAGCAATATTTGGACATAATAAATAGAATAAAAAAAAATTAGTCGTCCGCCGAGCCATATGCGCCAAACTGACATGGAATGTCACATACGCCCGAAAGAAGATCAAAATATAATCTAACAATAAATTATATTTGGACCACATAAAATAAAAAGACAACACGAACAACTCGAATGACAGAATTAAACAAAATAGTACAGGGCACACAACTCAGTATCCACCACTTCCACTCTTTTTAATCCATACCTAGGTCACAAAACCCTAACACTTCTCCTTTATTTAAAAACGGTTTCGGTTTACCCAGCGCCCCAATGGTTCATCGCCTTTTTACCCCTTTCTTTTCCTTAACTCGATTTCGCAACAGCGCAACTTCCTTTTGGTCCCTAGCATGATCTACAGACATGGACAACATCTCAATTTTTTTCTTTGTTTTCATCCTACAATTAGGTATAGTTATGTTTACCATTGGACGCTCGACACTCTCTGCCTGGGTTTTCAAACGGTCTCTTACTTCTTGAAAAACCTTACCCCCGGTTCTCCACATCTCGCTTATCTCCTGTTTACAATCACCGCTCTCAAACATCTTCACATTATCATCGACTGACAACTCGTCCCAAGCATCTGCTACTCGCATATCTGCGTCATCCCTGACATATGCTTCATTCACCACTGGTGAGCTAGCATCAACTTGGCCCCCTATCATAGGAGCTGATACAGTTTGGCTTGCCACGTTGGGTCCGTCCACAACAATATCCCTTCCTGCTCCTTTATCCACCGATTTATTGTGATTTCCTAACACCGGACACGTAATTCGCTTATCATTTTCAATTTTTTTAGATTCCCTGTTGCCACGCTCTAGACCTTCTGTTTGCTTATCAGCCTTTATCTTGGGCTGAGACTTAACACTAGAAACGGGCATCCATTCGGTTACAGATGCCGAAGTTTTGGACGCCTTCCCCCACGAATCAGCTACTGAGAAACCAATCCCTTCCGTCATGGTGCCCACACTGCACAAACGAGACACCTTAGACCCTAATCTACATTGCTCGATGGGCAACCCCTTTGGGTACTGAAGCCAAAGCTGCTCCTCCCGCAACCATTGAATGTCCCCAAATTTTTCACCTTTCACCTGTACCCATCCATAACCATCATAGCAGCCAACCCGAAATGGACCTAACCAGCGAATACCCCCCTTTTGACCTATTCTGTCAGCCCGGCAGTGTTTCCTAATCATACAAATTCTATTTTCAACTAGACTTCTTCTAGTTTCCATCGTCCACGTTCCTCCATTCACCACCCCACAGGGCAATCCTGACTTTTGAGTCTCCTCCAGGGGCAACGAAGGCCTACCATATTCTTCAATCGCGGATGACTCAGTCTCACACACTTCAACTGTGTACACGGTCATCGCCGCTGCACACTATAATGTGAGACCCTGCAGGACGTTCATTCCTAGTATCCCGTCGTAAGGGCGGTCCTCAAATGAATGAATCATAAAGTCACATTGGCCCATACGACGCCCCTGCAGATTAACTTCCAGCGACACACACTGGGTAATTGTTACATAGGTGTCGCCCACTCCGCGAATAGTCATATCCGCGGGGTGCCACGGGACATTTGCAATTCTTTGGCAAACTTTAGCATCTACCATAGACACTTGGGAGCCAGTGTCAATTAGCAGTGACACTGGCTGCCCCTGCAACTCCACCTTGGTGATACATAGTCCACCTTCAATGCACTGCATCACCAAGGGGGTGGACGAATATGCATTACAATTATCGCTGCGGGGCCGGTTATCCTGTTGTGGACAATTTCGGGCATAATGACAGATACACCCACAGCAATAACAGCCGTTATTACCACCCCCTACCTTCATATTAGAAGTTGCACTCTTTTTTGATACCAAATCCGATCTAAGTTGGGCCATGGCTTTCGTCAATTCTGCCACAGAGTTTTCCAGTCTCTTAATTGCATTACCACAATCACAACTGGGTGATTGTCCCTTTTTCTCACCGTCGCCAGTGCCACGCACCCCTTTCTTTCGGAGTGGCATTTCTTCACCACCTTCCATTTCAACTACATTCGCTGCCCCTCTGCCTCTTTTTTCAATTTCTTCAGATCGCAAGGCCGCGGTCACGGCCTCCTTGAACGAGGGAGGACTGGTTGAGAGTAAAATCCTACGATGGGCGGGCAAACACCCACTACAAAACCGTTCAAGAAGCATGTCATCACGGGTAGCTTCAAACCGGGGATGTTTGCTAATGAACTGCTCCATGGCAATTTCCAGACGGTCTGCAAAAACAAACACAGACTCACATGACCGTTGCATAGCCTCGAACAGCTCCCTAGCAACATCCCCGGTGACTGGACCCCGCCCAAACACCTGCTCCAAACGGGCTCGCAATTTTGCATAATCTTTAATATCGTAGAGTTTGTGGTCTGCTGCCCACCTGGCCTCAGCTCCCTTAAGTTTGGATCTAGTAACCAAAATCTTAACCTTGGGGGTCCAGTGCGCGATCTCCGCCATATCCTCAATGCTTGCTATGAACGCATCAATCCCCAATCCACTATCCTCCCCCGTAAAGGCAGGCACTGTGCCCGCGTACCCTGCCAATTCCGGAGGCGGCGCAGCTTCCCCAGCTGCTCCACCTTCAGCTGGCTGATCACCATCCCCAGGTATCATTACTTTCACAGCCTAACACGTGTAGACCACAAAATAACAAAACAAGCACATTTCACACTTAAACAGCGCCCAACGCTACACCTCTGATAATCCGGAAATACGGATTAACACTCCCACCCGGGGAAGCCAAAAATGTGACAAACCCCCCCTGTTGATACAAGTTTACCACCCTAAAATAGACAAAATCGTGAGAGGCGGGCTTATCTAGGTTCGGGAGTGTCCAAAGGTGCAATGTTGGCAAATAATAAGCACAAAATCAATTAAAAAAAAAACAACCTCTTTAATACCCAAGTTACACATGCCCAAACACAAAGTGAGGAGCTCCTCGAAAATCCATTAATACCCATTAATATACATTTACATAACTCAATACACACTTATAAGACACCAACTAATTAGGCTATTACCGCCAAGTAATAATCAAATAAAGAAGGAGGAGACTGTGCTATTGATAGCTTGAGCAGACTGCTTTACTTAGTGGATACAGCTGCAAACTTATTGGACAAATGGTGACACCCTCTAGAAGCCAGTTAACGTTCAAGAAGACGTTATGTGGTTCCTTTAAGACACTTATTCATATGAGGGGGAACCACTGTAACCCTCTGGGGTGACACTAACACTCCCTTGGTATCCTGCACGCTGGCCTCGGCATGAGCCTTTTAAAGCACCAGCGATAATGCAAGGAACCCTACACCACGGAACGGTCTATATAGCTCAATAGCCCTTAACAGTCCCACCTGTAGCAACTCGAGACACCAAGTACAACCTTTTTTATAAGAAACACCTAAATAAACTTATTATACTCTTAATATACACTAAATAGATAACTACATTGATTCTTCTCTTGATATAGCCATTTACAACAAGAGTATATATAGATATGAAAACTTAAAGATGCCCTCTCTAGCGCTTAAAGCGACACAGTTCCACAGGCCCAGCTCTGGTGAGAAAATAGTTCTGTTTCAAAAAAAAGCACCGCACTGCACATGAATTGTCGACTGTTGATTCTTCTCAAGCCCCGTCAAAGTAACATGACAAAAGTACTCACCACACGATGTCTTCAAACAATTTGACTTTTTACCGTCCATCCAGAAGTCCGGCGTCCCAGCCGCGGCAGCGTTCGAATCTCACCGTCACGCCCGACGTACGCCAAGACGAACCCACGCTCAGGAACCAAAAAAAACCAAACAACTCCAAACAGTTCCCTTTGTCACTCCTTGCCACCAAAACCGGTCAAGGGAGCTCAAATTCTGCACTTCTAAGCACACAACTCAACTCAACCACACAAAAAAAAACTCTTCCAAATCCCAGTTCCATATTTTTACAACAAAGGTCCCACTGGATGTTAACACTGTCTTATCAAGAAAACAATGTCACCCCAGCAAACGCAACAACAACTCCTTGCAAAAGCGATCGTTTACTTAAAAAAAAATTACAACAATGGGAACAACGAAAAAGGCAAAGTGCCATTTCAAAACAAATATTAACATCATTTTCAAAATATTTTCCCCAACACACAATTAACCCGTAAAAATTTCACTATATATTGAAAAGCAATATTTGGACATAATAAATAAAATTTAAAGAAAATAGTCCTCCGCCGAGCCGTATGCGCCAAACTGACATGGAATGTCACAGAAGAACCCTTTAAGAACAACGATGTCCAGCACGTCATTAACAGGTGAGTGGTCGCAGTAGTAGGTGTCTTCAAGGGGACCAGCAACAAAGGTGTTAATTTCGTTCAATGTATATCCATATAAGATATTGCCATTTTGATTGGGGCATTTAGAGTTCCATGCATGATGCTTAGCATTTAAGTCGCCCGCCATTACAACCGGAATGGGTCCGGACAGCAGCTCGTCGAGTTCGCATGGACTAAGCTTGTGCTTAGGCGAGGCTATATAATGAGACGAACTTAATTTCGCCTGCGTTAGCATCACTTATAATAACGGAAACTGCTTCCATACCTATACAGAGTGTTTTTGAATTGAGTACAGATTTTTTGGGAGATGATAGAAGAGGTCCTTAGAAGTATTTTTTGTCATATGAACATGAGGTATCCGCAGCTCCGTTTACTTACAATATTGCATTGAACGATCAAATGACACCGGGACATAGTGTGCGTTGGTAGGCCTAGATTATTTTATTTTTAACAATTAACACAAATTGTCATGAGCGCTAGATGCGACCGAAGCATAGGTTTACCTTTCTAGCACTTTGCTGCTTTTGAGCCTTTTTTCAAGGGGGTATTTGGGACACTTTGTGTAACTAGATGTATGCTGTCCATCACAGCGGATGCATTTAGGGGGGTCTTTACTCTTAACATTAGTGCAGTCCCTCGATTGGTGGTTGCCAGTGCACTTGTTACATCGAGGCGTTTCGGTACAACCTTGAGACACGTGACCAAAACGCAGGCAGTTGTAACACTGCAAGGGTCTTTTGTTACCTCTAAATAATTCTACAGCAACAGCTAGAGGACCGACACGTTTTAAACCTAAAAAGGACTTATTATGCTCAGTATTCTGGAGGATAACCAAAATCATTGGCATTTCTACTGAACCATTTGCAAATTTAAGCCTTATTCCTTTCTCCGGAAAATAATTAGCCTTCCTGAAGTCATCTGCAAAGTCTTCGAGGTCATACGTTGTGACGACATTTCGGACAACGTATTTTAGCATTATTTCGGATTTTAGTTGGTGATGCTGGATTTTCAGAACACCATTGCTTTTGACTCCAGAAACTAGAATCTTATGGGTCTCTTCGTCCTGACACTTTATTTTAATGGTATCCTTTCTACCTGTGTGCGCGACGATTTTATCTAGGGGCACATGCTTGGTGATCTCTTCCAGAATCTCCTTGAAAGGTTTCCCGTGGTGGCGAATGATGATCGGAGGAACATATACGTTTCCTTCTCTATGATTAGTGTGGACAGATTTCTTGTTTTTATCACGGAAGGCAACAGCAGCTACGTCGCTGATGGCCGCTTCACTGGAGATATTGTCCACACGCATGCCTTTAGACTTTTTATTTACAACAGGTATCCAGTCACTGACTTCCCTAGTTTGATCATCATTTAGTTTCCTCTTATTTTTAATTCTATTCATTGAGATGAACTCTGCACATAAAATGCTGATTTGCGTGATAAAATGATCGCCCCCGTACATTGAAGAGCCTGCAAAATCGGCTACGTCACATACACCATGCCCGACTATAATTAAAATTGACACATTATACCGGGTGATCCAAAAGTGTAAATCACCCGCTATATAACCTATATAATAATGTAGCGAAGTATAATGTCGCTATCTGTTACCATACTCTCAATAGATTTTAGAATATCTCTGTAGTAAAGATTTATATATATATCTTGGACGGCGGTCTCTATTCGAATCCGAGAATATGTATTTAACTAGTTCATTTTTGAGAAATAACCCAGCCTATATTATGACGTGATTGTTTTTTTATTTATTTTCCGTCGATCTTTAGGTCCGAATTGGAAAAATCTCGTCTTAGTTTTGTTCGAAGTTAAAATTTTTTAAGTTTTTCTGACGAATTAAAGCCGCGAAGTCTAGAATCGGAATAGTCTTTATAGAATGGAGAAAACTCTGCCGTCATACTCTTCTACCACTTTAAGAAGAAAAAAACGCAGAATTACAACGGTATGATTCTCTATAGGTACATACAAGGTAGAGATGATATCGCTGCTGGACCTGTGGAGGACACCTACTACTGCGGCCACTCCCCTAGTAGTGACGTTTTGGACATCTCGCTCTTGAAGGGTTTCTTCAAACCGTACAATATCTTTACGATTGATGACCTTTCTTCTGACCACAAGCCTGTGGCGTTGAACTTTGACAATGTTGACAAATTTCCGAGAGGAACTGGTACATCATCAAGACTGGAAGCTCTACAAAGATATTCTTAAGGACTATGGCTGCCATCCCGACGTTGCATACTGTACGTAGGACATCGACCAACGTGATGATGACATCACCAGATGTATTAACAGTGCCATAGAAGCTAGTAAGTATCCATCAGAGAATAAACCTTCTCATCGAATGCAACTCACTCCTGGAATCCAACGCCTAATTGCTGAAAGAAACAGGACCCGTAGACTATGGCAACGCTATCGTGAACCTTGGCTCAAAACCAAGTACAACAGGTTAGTGCGAAGAGTTCAAGAGGAGATAAAAGACCTTCGCAACGCTAGATGGAATGAAAAACTCAAAAGCTTGTCGGCTCGCGACAATTACATTTGGAGTATGGTCAGAGCTTTACAGAAGAAGAAGAATGTTACGCTTCCTCCACTCCGTACACCACAAGGTGACTATGTGCAAACTGATCAGGATAAGGCCCAAGTCATTGCAGATTCACTGGAAATGCAGTTTGTTACTCCTACCAACGATAAGCCCGAGAGCCAAATCATGTCTCAGCGTGTGGAAGAAGGTATTGTCAACTTTGATGAAGTCCCACAGCATTTAACGAAGAACAGCATCGTGGCCGGAGAGGTCGCCACCATCATAAGTAAACTGAAAAAGAAGAAGGCTCCAGGAAGAGACAAGGTGAGTAATAACGCCCTTATAAATCTCCCGAAGAACTTTATTGACTATCTCACTAATATCATTAACGTCTGCTGGAAATTTTCTTACTTCCCTGTGGCTTGGAAGCAATCTATTGTGTTGAGTATCCCCAAGCAGGGGCAAAATCCTGCAATTCCGGCGAGTTACCGACCTAATAGCTTGCTACTCATGATGTCAAAAGTGTTGGAGAAAACGATTCTCGTCAGATTCCAAGACCACTGTCTAGCAAATGACCTTTTTCGGGAAGAGCAGTTTGGCTTTCGTGCTGCCCACTCTTGTCCGATGCAGATATGGAGGCTCGTTGAAGACCTGAGCACCCCCCTGAACCTCTCCAGGTACTGTGGGGTGGTATTTCTCGATGTCAGTAAAGCCTTTGATCAGGTGTGGCATGAGGGCCTTGTCTACAAAATGATCCGAGACGGGTTCCCTGCCGATTTGATTTTGTTGGTGAAATTCTTTCTTGACGGCAGATCCTATCAAGCCAAAGTTGGAGAAAATCTTTCCACGCCCCGTGTTGTAAAGGCCGGTGTCCCTCAGGGTTCTGTCCTCAGGCCTGTGCTATTTAATTACTTTGTACATGATTTCCCGAAACCCGATAATTGTAATCTGTATTTTTATGCGGATGACACTGCCATTATGACATGGGCACACCAGCCGGCTCACGTTATCACTCGGCTGCAGTGCGCCTTGAAGTAGTTCGAAGACTGGTTTAATTGCTGGAAGTTGAACCTTAACGTCGTAAAGTGCAAGGCTTTGTACCTCAATAGGAAGCTCAAGCGTCCCCCAGATTCTCTTGTTCTGTTCAATAAGAAACTAGACTGGGTGGACAACTACAAGTATCTGGGAGTTATCATTGACTCAAGACTCTCATGCAACCGGCATATGTCCTATGCTCTGAACAAAGCGAAGAGGGCTAAGTACAGTATCATAGCTCTTATGGGTCGCAACAGCGCCCTCAGCATTGACAACAAGCTACTTCTGTACAAATCGATTATCCGGAGCATACTCCTCTATGGCATGCCTGCGTGGGCGACTATCTGTAAAACCAGATGGAGTGAACTACAGTCATTCCAGAATGTTACCCTGAGGACCATTGCTCAGATGGACAGAAGGACGGTGAAAAACCAATCATCCACATGGATTTAAACATCGCCCATATCGGTAAGTTTATACAGGATCTCCTTTTGATTATGATACAGAAGATGAAGACTCACGACAAACTTGTGAATTGAATACTGAAGAACTCATTGAATAGGAACTGGCATACGAAGTATCGTAAACCGAGGCACGTTCTTGACGTCAATTTTGAAGATATTAGCAACGTCTCTTTCCCGGACTACTGGAATATGTGATAATCTTCTTTCTCCTTGTGTTTTTTTATTTCGTTTGTATTTTGTTTCTGACAATCGTCGATCTTATTTTCTTTTTTGTATAATATGGAAGACCGCTTGGGTTGGTTAGGCTTCTTGACTACCTCAGTGTATTTCATTTGGAGTTTATTCTGGTTGGATGAGCTTTGTGAAAGCGCTGCTTTCGTCCCATCCTAACAAATGTACACTTCACTGTTCGATTGTCGATTGTCGACTTGCTTGTCTAACCCTTGTGACGTCAATGCTGGTGTTCCCCCAGGTCTCTGTCCTGGGCCCTGCACTGTTGAACTTTTTCATCCATGACTTCCCAACTTTTACCAAGTGCAAGGTATATCTGTTTTCTGACGACGCGGCCATCATGACTACTGACCGCAATCCCGCTAACGTCATATCACGCTTACAAAAGGCCTTACAATTGTGCGAGAATTGGTTTGCAAAGTGGAGACTTGACCTAAATTTTGACAAATGCAAGGCAATGTGCATTATGAAGAAACTTCGGAAACCACCGAGTCCTCTCTTCTTTTCTGGTAAAGAGCTCGAATGGGTTAAGAGTTACAAATACCTCGGAGTGATGGTAGATGCCAGGCTAAATTGGAGTGACCACGTCTCCTATGCGATAAATAAAGCTAAGAATGCTAAGTTTAGTCTAGTTGCTCTTCTGGGGCGAAACAGCGCCCTTGGAATGGATAGCAAACTCTTGCTTTATAAGATGGTTATACGATCCATTCTTCTTTATGGTATGCCTGCCTGGGCTACAATATGCAGATCCAGATGGAAGGATCTCCAAACCTTCTAAAATGTTACTCTGAGGACTATCGCCCAACTTGACAGGAGAGTCGCAACAAATATTTCTATTACTGAAGATTTCCATATACCTCCAATTGATAACTATGTCCAGGAGTCGTTGAAGAAGTTGCTTCCGAAGATTAAAGACCATCCCAATCCTTTGGTTGCAGATATTCTGGAGCATCCACTCACGTTTAGAAGTTTCCTCAGGCATCGCAGGCCTCGACACGTCCTGGACATCCAAAAGGCCATCTTTCCTGAATACTGGATCTCATAGCTCCTCGTGCCCCTCGTCAATCAACAATCAACTTATTCGTCCTATAGGAAAGGACCCCCATCTTATCCTCTGGATGACTTATTAGGTTTCATCTGGCTTCTTGCCTAGTTCAGTGTACTTCCCCTGGTTACTTCCTTGATGAGTATGGCAGTGAAAGCGTTGCTTTCGGACCGATCGTTTCGTTTTCCCTGCGCTGTTCGATTGTCGACTTGGTTGTAGTCGCTTTCTACCCTGATGATGAAGTGTATTCGAAACGCGTAGGTTATTAAAAACTTCTACCATTTTGCTATTCAAAGACCCTTTTAGTTATTTTCTTAAATTAACAGATATGGTTGAAAATACACAATACCCTAAGATTCTAATCAATTGCTTTTTAATAGCGAAGTTAAATAACTCTTAACTCATAAAAGTGCATTGTCAATGGAAAATTGCGTAGTGAAATTTTCACTATAATATTACATATCGTAAAGTCTCAAATGTAAGTCCATGCCAAGCAATAGCATTAAATAAAGTCCTATATCAATAAGGTAAATGAATAGCAAGCACTTTCAGTAAATTTTACAATAATTGTAAAGATACTATTCGGGCACAAAGTCCAGTTCAAATGTAAAATGTCTTATCATAAAATCAGATAACAACATCGTAGAATTTGGCAATTATTCTTTCAATCTATAACAGATTCACAAAAAGAAACAATATTTACGGCCGGTTGCAACATCAGTTAAAAAGACCCTAACTTTCGGTTAGTTAACGATCGGTTAAGTCCTTTAACCGGGAAATGTTGCACCAACCCTAGTTAAGTCTCACTTAGCTAACTGGATGTAATATGAGTAACGAAGACTGTGATTGGTTCGTTTTGGTCCAATTAAACTTCCGGTCAACACGGCTGATTGTTTTCAATTAGCCGTTTGATAACTAGATTATCCAAATAGCGTATCAATTTAGCTGTTTGATAATTAGCTTATCCGAAGAGCTTATCCAACGAGTCGTTTGATAATTAGCTTATCCAACTAGTTATCCATTTACCATATCCATTTAACTTTTTCAATTAGCTGTTTGATAATAACTTATGCATTTAGCTGTTCGATAATTTGCGTATCCAAATTGCTGTTTGAAAATTAACTTATCCAAATAGCTTAACCAATTAGCTCATCCAATTAGCTTATCCATTTAGCTGCTTGCTAATTAGCTTATCCAAAGAGCTTAGTCAAATTGCTTATCCACTTAGCTTATCCAAATAGTTTATACAATTATCTTATCTAAATAGTTTATCCAATTAGCTTATCTAAACAGCTGCTTGATAATTAGCTTATCCAAATGACTTATTCAAATGACTTATCCAAATAGCTATTCAAATGGTTTTTCCATTTAGCTGTTTGATAATTAGCTTATTCAAATGGTTTATCCAAAGAGCTTATCCAAATAGCTATTCAAATGGCTTTTCAATTAACTTATCCAAATAGCTTATCCATTTAGCTTATCCAATTAGCTTATCAATTTAGCTTATCCAAATTGTTTATCCAGTTAGCTTATCCAAACAGCTGCTTGATAATTAGCTTATCCAAATGGCTTATCCAAATTTATTTGCTATTAAATATTTCAAGTACATTAATAAAAATAGTAAAAGTAAAGATAAATTAGAGCAGAATTACAGAAATAGTAAAATATCCTAGAGAATGAAGAATTATATATACAAAAATTTGGGCGTATATAAATAGATGCTATAAAAATTGTAAAATTCAAAAATCAATTATACTCAAAAAATAAATATTGTCAATTAATTTCTAAATGTAAATGTAGGAGTAAAATGTAAAAAAAATAGGATAAAAGGTCATTTGGTTGAAAAATAGACAAAAATTTACAGAGTAAATAAATAAAAAGAATAAATAGGTAGATAGATAAGTAGAGGTTAAAAAATATGTCGCTCATGCATACTTAACAGATCTAATATTGACGTATATCAGTCAGGTGTTGGATGTAAATATCACGGAACCATTTGATAGTGTCTGATACACAGTTTCCTGAATAAGTTCGCAGATCTTGGCTAGGAAGCGATCGTTGGAAGGGTCCCAGGAGCCTAGTGCACCTACTATTATTGGTTCAACAGAAACATTGCTGAAGTTCTTTTTAAGGGATGTTATGAGGCAGTCGTATTTAGTGAGTTTTTCCTGCCTTGCTGCTTGATAATTAGCTTATCCAAATGGTTTATCCAAAGATCTTATCCATTTAGTTTATCCAAATAATTTGTACAATTAGCTTATCCATTTATCTATTTGATAATTAGTTTTCCAATTAGTTAAAAATATGTTTCTGTTTCGGAATGCCATTTTGCTTTGCTAACCATGAAGCTAAACGTCGTCAACCAGCGTTTAATTTAATCTGCCATTTAATGTCTGGTTAAGCCATAATCTCTCTTGGTGCAGCGCAAAAAATTTTAAACGGCCGTAAGACACTGACGTTGTTGCAACCGACCGTAAGAGACACAGTAAAATAACTAAGTAAATCACTGTAATTACTCATTTCACTAGAAATCACTTCCCTAGCCGTATTCGTAAACAGAAAAGCGCGAAAATTGCACACTTAAACTTTCCTATTTTGCACACGGTACAAAAATTACATTATGCACTTGCAGACATTAATAAATCTTGAACACGGCACAAAGATATTAATAAATATCCGTTTTAACCTTTTGAATCTGGAATGTTACATTGCGGACATAAGGTAAAGATGATATTGTGATGTGCAAATATTATCAGTTTAATATTTATACACCACATGTTTATTATTTTGTCATTTCTTTTTATTCATTTGAAATTTGTTAAAGCCTTTGCAGCATTATTTGTATTCTAGCTTATGTAATTACTACATGCTGTTCATGACCATTGTTTCCTCGTTCTGACCAAACGCGTGACAATTGTTGTTAAAATTTACGTCTCCAACTACTGAGTTATGTTCTTCACTTCATCGTTGTACAGCAGCCCCATCACTTCACTCTTTCCACCTCACCATCATGGGCCATCTACACCCGGTTTACTTGAACATAGCCATCATCATGGAGTGATAGGACATTACCATTATTCATCATTTCCACCTTGTGAAGCCTTCAGTCTACCAACCATTGTTTATGATGTTACAACTTATCAGGATTGTTTTGTAAAAACAAAATTGTGTCCAACAATATATCTATTGTTGAATTTTATGTTTTTGGAATTTTGTATTTGATATTTTAATCATATTTTGAATTATCCTTTTATATTTATTCAAGGCTTTCCTCTAAGAGTAGTATCCTCTTTTGGTGTTGCTGTCAACATTATGTCCCTTTTTTATTTTCATATTTCATTTAATTTAAGGATGTTTTCCTTTTCTTTTGGATTATGAATGACGTTATCCAAGTTTGATAACTGTATCCATAATCCTGTTTGATTAAACTTTTTGAACTGAAAGAGCTGAATATATCTTTCATGTTCTGGGCAGGTTGAGTTCATCTCACAAATTTTAAGGGGCTGTAATTAGTTCCCTAGGCCCCAATTTTCGTTCTGCTATGTGCAGTTTAATTAATCAAACTATTTTGAACTGAAAGAGTTGAATACTTCTTTCATGTTCATGGGGTAGGCTGAGTTTATCTCACAAATTTTAAGGGGCTGCAATCAGTTCCCTAGTCCCTAATATTTTTTCTGCTTTGTGCAGTATCTTTATTTGTGGATGGAAACTCATTTATTGTTTCTTAATCGCATGCTGTCTGTGTTTTTTTAATGCATTGTAGGGTCAGGATAGTATTTTGACTATGATGTCGAATACAGAATTGTTTATCACTGGGCCTGGTTCAGTATTTGGTTGTGATGCCAAATGCTTGAATCATTTTTTGCTCTTTAAGTAGAGAAGATCTTGTTAATTTGTCTTTTTGTGAAAGTGAACAAAATGTTAATCTGAATCTTATTCAATTAGTAATTGTAAGCTAATTCTATTGTTTTCCCTTTTTGTCTGAAACATAGTTCTGCAGAACAGGTGTTGATTGTATTTATGTATTACAATACAGCAACAGAAGTGTTAAAAAAAACTTTAAAATTTTCCTTTATTTCTTTGTGTTAATAAACTCTACTGTGAGTTGGTTTTTTTAACTCGTTGTTTAATTAAATTTCCTTTTCCTTAATCATTTTAAATCAAACCAAAACATAGGGTTATTGCGGAACCACAACGCCATCGCTTCTTTTGATGCCGTACTACCATTATCGGATAATGTCAATTAAAATTAAAATAACGTTAATTATTTATACGTTTCAATATGACCGCAAAAAAAAAAATTACGTCTCTAATTTTCTAAGCAAAGATACGCTCTAGAAATTTTTCAGTGCGTAAAAGAAACGTTCTGCTTTTACTAATATAGTTCACGAGAACTTTACTAAAGAATAAAAGTATTTAGAATACATACAGTTGTCACGAAGAACTACTGCCAAATGAAAGTTACGGCCGTCGCACAACTCTGCCCACGCTGGCTTCTACGTATGCTGTCAGGCAAAATGGGAACGCTCCAACGAACCGTGCAATAGATAAGCTCACTTTATCTCGTGGAATTTCCTCGCTCCACGCTTCCAAGTCCAAATGCGTTACGCTAAGTATGTTATCTGACGTAAAGAAGACAGGCGATATTCGTGAATGCACATTTATGCCAGAGTCTGTCGGATTCTCCCCATAGCAAGACGGGCTGTCGCACACAGATGAAATTCGTTCCTCCTTTACTTTCTTAGCGGATGCCGCGACGTCGTCACCATGTGAAACCTTGGTCCTAGCTGAATTACGACCATTCCGTGGTTTCTCAGCATAACTCCTTCGACTGAACCTCTCCTGATATCTCGGTTGGCCGCTCATCCGGATTCGAAGGTCTATTCCATTTAGTTCCGTCTTTTCCACAGAGTAATATTAGACAGAGTGTTCACTTCCATTGATTGCTATGTCAACTACAAGTAACAATGAGTAACGATGAGCATGCCATTATGGCGCCAATCGTGTTGAACCAAAGACTTACTCGGAGGATAACGACAGTTGCTGCTTTTGTTTAATTGTTAATTCGTATATTAATTATTTCATACAAAAACTCGACTCTGCCTTTGGAAACCTGTACAGCTTCACGAATACTAGACAGAAAATGTCTCCTTTTATCCATTTAACGATGAATGCGTTAGCTAATCGCGAATTAAAAGCACGTAGAGTTTTCACACAGTAAGGTGAAATGGAAGAGTTCACTTTATCGCGCTCAATAGATAGGGATGTTCACTTTATACCCTCGCGCGCGATCTGTGAGCTGCTTTTTTTCACTCAAGCCTGCTCGCAACCGCTCGTTGCAGCCTATTGTTGAAGTGACAGGATTTAAGAAAATTAGAGCATTTTAAAAAATTTTCCCTACCTATCCCTCTACCTATTGAGACCGATAAAGTGAACTCTTCCATTTCACCTTACAGTGTGAGAACTCTAAAACAACTTAGAGCTTACTTTGAAATTCGAGCAGGATTAACAACAGATTGAGCAATCGCTAATAAAATAAGAAATTCTTTAGTTTTTTTGGTTCACCATTGGTGCGCTACTAGTAAATGCCTGAGTGAACACTTTGCCTGTTCTTCTCTGTGGTCTTTCTTACTACTCTCAATCTTTCTTTTTTTCGTTCGGTCGCTTCCCTGCACTCCGCAAATCGAATCTCCCGCGTCTCTTCCTTCGAGGGGCATCTTGGGAAATTCTCTCCGACGAAAGATGCGCGTTTTGTTACAGCGAGGTTTTATTCGCTGTAACAAGATCATTTGCTGAACAATTTTATTCAAAACTAGAACTAAAGATAATAGCGGCTTTTAAAAGATATTTTTCCTATTTCGCTACTACAGACAAAAAAATAATCACTTGTTGCGCATAAATAGAATAAACAAAGCAAATTAGGATGGCTTAAGCAAATCTTTCTTTCTCTAAAGTCTGAACAACGCCACCTAAAAAACAAGGCCTACTCACTGCTTGCTGACTGCGTCATCAAACGAGGGCTGACAATCCAACTTTCATTGTTTCAACAAACGAAAAAACACTGATTACAACAAGTGTTTTTTCGTTTGTTTTCAACAATGAAGATTAGTTTGTCAGCCCTGGTCGAGGCCTACGAGATGACAAGGCCTGGAAGCGAAAAAGTCACCTGACCAACTGGGTGCTAGCAACAATCCAACCTTCATTGTCTCCATCTTGGATATTAACGATCAGTGCTTTTCCTTTTATTGGAAACAAAGGAGGTTGGATTGTTGCTAGCACCCAGTCAAGTGACTTTTTCGCTTCCAGGCCTCGTTATCTCGTTGGCCTCGGCCCTGGTTTGATGACGCAGTAATCAGGCTTTGTTTTTTAGCTAGCGTTGGTCTGAAGTGGTACACGAGGCGGAACTGACAACAATTGTTCACTCTGCTTTGTTAACATGCCTGGCGTGCCACTGCGGAAGCGGAGCTGACAACAGTTATTGTACACTCCATTCCATTTTTTACCAATTTCGATGTAAATGGGTTAACAAAATAAAATTTCCCAATTATCAGTTTAAGAAGCGGGCCCTGAGGATAGGCTACCCAGCAGACTGTCCTGTTTATTCCTGTAATACACCGTCCAAGATGATGAAGGGTGTCTGTGCCTGCTCCACAGGAAATGTTCAAATGTGGATAATACAGCACGATCCCAGAAGATATAATTTGCTAACTCTCAATGAGGTAGCAGTAGTGTTTGAAGCCGACGATGGAGAACCAACCACCATTTGAGCGAGATTTGTGCATCTACTCAAGCACAGGGAACAAAAGACAACACATGTCGATTTTGAAGATGCGTTGCTGCTTTCTCATGGAGAAGGCTGGAAGATGAAATTCAGGAGCACTGAAGTGACGAAAGTCAGAATGTTAGCCTTCTACTCCTACAAACTTTACAAAAGGCCAAGACTGTTTAATCCAAAGCTGCACACGTATATTGTGGATACGTTTTATAAGTTAAAGGAGACCGTCTACACTGGGTGAAAGAAAATCAAAAGACTTTGAGAGTGGATGCTACACTTGATTTGATGGATTTCGTTCATAATCAGGCTGATAACTTTAATATGAAACTTTAGGAAAGGTATGTGTTCTACCGAGAACAAACGCACATTGCAGAAAAACTACCAGGATGCAATGGCCATGGTGGCCAAGTTCGGGAAACCAGATCTCTTCATCACATTTACATGTAATCCAGATAACTGAAATAACATAACAGCTGGCTCCGTACGAAATTTCAATACATAGACCCGCGATAGTCTTTGCTTGAAATTGAGGGAATTTGTCGACGACCTGACTAAAAACTCGGTGATGGGGAAGGTGATGGTTGCATGGATGGCCGTCATTGAGTTCCAGAAAAGATGTAATAATTTTTAAGGCAACCAATATAAAACGGAATGATTCTCAAAGGCAATTAAGATTATTTTAATGTATGCATTTCTTCCAAGACTGCTTATAACCCTCAAAACATAAATTTCACAGGCTGTAAGCCTGCTTGCCTTGCCTCTAGTATATAAAAACTTTTTTTTTATTTTTGTAGAATTTATTTTTCATAAAACTATAATTTTTATCGATTATACACAGCTGGCAAGAAAAAAATCCAAGACCTAGAAGGAATAGGTTGATTTATTTGAAATTTTGCATACATGTAGCATTCGTGGCATAAAAGAAATGATTAAAATTGCAAGACAAAACGTCAAGAAGAACGTTGTACAGGGTGGCTCCCATGCCCCAATAGACCACATTAGTAGATCATATAACCGCCGCTAGCTTGAATGCAGGCCTCGACTCTTACATGCTAGAGGACTTAAAGATGCTGCATGTTGTCTTGCGGTAGATTGTTCCAAGCCTCCTGAACATGCTGGCGCAATTGTGGAATTCTTGCAGCTGGTGCGCAGCGACGATGAACGTTATGTCCCATCATATCCCACACTTGGTCAATTAACGACAAGTCTGAATAAAATAAAACTCTTTTTCCATAACGAAACAGGAATTGAACAAACATAAAAAGAAAAGACAGAAAATAAAATGAAAAAATACAACCTGAGTCTGTAAGCGCTTTTCGAAAGCTTTGCTTTCATCATTCAGCAGCCAAGGAGAGCACCTCGAGAAAACTTGAATGATGAAAGCAAAGCTTTCGAAAAGTGCTTACAGACTCGGGTTATATTTTTTCATTTTATTTTCTGTCTTTTTCTTTTTATGTTTGTTCAATTCCTGTTTCCTTGTGGAAAAAAAGTTTTATTTTATTCTTAAGTTAATCATCGGCATTATCCACATAAGATTTTTAGACAATTTACACAAGTCTGGAGGTCGTGCTAGCCAGGGAAGCAGTGCCACATGCTGTAAGTCCTGTAAACGAATACGGACACTGTGTGAACGGGCGTTATCCTGCTGGAAAAACATGTTATCCTCCTGTTGCAAGAAGGGCTGAACAACAGGTTCCACAATCTTCTGGACGTACCGAATGCTGTTCAATGTTCCATCCACAAGTACTAAGGGTGATCGCGAATTGTAACTGATCGCACCCCACTCCATTACTCCAGGGGTCTGATCTGTGTGCCGTAGACTGATGCGCAGTGGAATATGGCGCTCTGTTGCTCTAAGCCGCACACGAATACGTCCGTCACTGGTATACAGGCAGAATCTGTTATCATCACTAAAGACCACATTTCTCCATTCGGCTATCCAGTCAGCTCTTTAGCGTCACCACTGCAACCGCGTAGCACGGTGTTCTTGCGGAAGTGGAAGTCTGGCTAGAGGGATCCGTGCCCGCAGTCCTGCAGCTAGCAAACTGTTACCAATGATCCGTCTTGACAAAGCTGGTGCCACTCTGGCCCTTATCTCTGCTTTGGATGCCGTACGGTTGTCAAAGCTTCTCGTACGATTCAACGGTCTTGGCATAGCTCAGTATTGCCTGGGCGTCCAAAACAAGGTCTACGTGAATACGTTCCTTCCGTAAACCACTGCTGACGACATCGAGCCACCACCGAAACATTAGACCGATTTGCGCCGCGATACGCCGATGAGACCATCCAGCCTGTCGAAGTCCCACAATCCGACCTCTGTCAAACTCCGTGAGTTGTTGCACAGGAGCACGGGGGCGTATGCGAGGCATTGCAGTTGTTTTCACTACAACTACAGTCAACTGTTCCAGTACAATGCAGATGCCAAACTGATGATTTCATGCAAATCTTGTCGAACCATTCTTTTCCAGGAGGGGCTTGGGACCTACCCTGGATGTATTGTCTTGCAATTTGAATAATTTCTTGTATGCTACCAATACTACATGTGTGCAAAATTTCAAATAATTCGACCCATTCCTTTTAGGTGTTGCATTTTTTTTTGTCAGTAATGTATGAGTTTAAATTTCTTTTTCATTTTACTCAATTTATGATTTTAGTTTATTTTTCAAAAAATAGAATAATTATTAAAAGTAACTACCATCAATCAAAGTTATTTAACATGATTGTATTTGATTCTTTTGATTTTCATCTCAACATGATAACTTTCGATTAAGAATTAAATAATGTTTAACATTTTGAGGTGAAAATTGTCGATTTTATTATTTGGTCGATGAAACGTCTCTATCAAAAAATATCTGTCGATGAAATGATTTTCGATGAAATTTTAGTCGAAGAAGTGGTTTACGATGAAGGGACCTATAATCAACATAAAGCGCCACAGCAACATTTCTGTATAACTGATCATTTTAAACATGCTCTTCGAAATGCCTCTGCCTTAGTTCGCCACACCCGAACACCTGATCCCATAGACAATTTAAAATACACACTCATCACTGAATATAATTTTACTTCTTTCTTCATCATCAGTATCCTCGCTCTTTACACCATCTGCCTCTCTACCTGGAGCTGCTCATTGTATATTTTATCAATAGACATTTGGCTTTCGAAACAGAGTGAATGGAGTTGTTACAGACCAGAGACTATCATTAAAGAGACATGTCATTTCAAACTTTTCGCATGCGCATAGTTTAATATGTTGGTAATATGCGCCATCTGTCTAAGACCATTGAAATGGGGGTCATGCATGATAGACGTCAAGTAGTTACACCGTAGTACAGCAATATTAACGTCACAGGATGGCACTTAGTATTGACGACGATAATTAATCCTCTAGAAAGTTGTTCAAAAGTTTTTTTGTCTTTTCTTTTGCAACGAGGAAATCGACGAGCAAAAAAAATCATAAAACTTGTCAGCGACCAACTGTAGTTTTAGAACAAATTCATATATGATGGTTTTCGCTAACAGTTTTTGCGATTTTTTCCATAATGAATGGATGTGTCGCAGGCTCTTGAATCTATTATTTTTCACAAGTCTTAGATCTATCATTACGGCCTGTCGTTTCCGGCTTTTTCCACGTTTCGAACGACAATTTTGAACATTCTTGTTTTTCTTATTATCGTTGAGAACCCTTGAGACAGTTGATTGCGAAAAGCGATCTATATATACGATCTTATTTTGGGTTAGTCCTCTCTTCCTTTTCGTGTCATCACTTGCATTCTTATTTCGTCCCATATCTACACAGTTCACATTCCCATTTGTTGGTTGATTCTATTTAGTTTTAGTACTTTTACGAGATCTGTTCAAAAGATTTACCAGACTTTTGACTAAATTTATTACGTGAATTACATTATACATATTTGTCTCCTTCAAAGTCATCCCCCATATCTGCAATCCACCGCTCCCATGGCTTCTGACATTGTTGGAATGCTCTATGGAATTCGTTTTTTGGGATAGCGCGTAGCTGATTCGGCGATTTCCGTTCAAGGTAGGTTTGAAAGCGATGTCCTTTTAAGGAAAGATGAAAAAGTCTGATGTGGCCAAGTATGGAAGTTATGCGAAGAACGGACACTTCTTTAGCGGTCAAAATTTGGCCAATAAGCAGAGACAGGTGAATTTGTGGGTTGTCGTGGTGTAGCTCTTGTTTTTCCACAGCTCAGTCCAGCTTCACTTAGTAGAATGGGACTGAAATCAACACCACCTGTACTCAAAGCCTGAGCGCGAAAACATCATACATTGTCACATCACCTACGGTAGGGTATTGTTAATCACATTTCTACCAATAATAAGCCCGAAATTGTCCTTACCGTAGGTGATGTAACAATGTAAGATTTTTCCGTGTGCAGGCTTTCTCTCTAGGCGGTATTGCTGAATTACTTCCCTTTGGCAACAATAGATCGGCAACGGATAATGGTCGAGGCTAACGAGAAAGACAGGCTCCGGCACTGAAAAGTCACCTGACCAAGTTAGGTTTATTAACAATGTAACTTTCATTGTTTCCATCTTGTATTTTAACAATCAGTGTTTTTCCTTTGTTGGAAACAATGAAGGTTGGATTGTTAATAGACCTATCTTGGTCAGGTGACTTTTCAGTGCCGGAGCCTGTACGAGGTGCATTCAAGTTCTAAGGCCTCCGATTTTTTTTCTCCGGATTGGAAAGAGATAGAAACATGCGCATTGTTTTAAAATGAGGCCGCGTTCATTGTCAATACATCCCAGAGATGGCAGCACCGTATGGCAGATGGAATTTTACCGCCAGCGGCGAGAATGAGACCTGTTTTAGATACTTAAAATGGCGACGTTTTCCTTACTTGAACAGCGTGCAATCATTCGTTTTCTGAATTTGCGTGGTGTGAAACCAATTGAAATTCATCGACAGTTGAAGGAGACATGTGGTGATGGAGTTATGGATGTGTCGAAAGTGCGTTCTTGGGTGCGACAGTTTAATGAAGGCAGAACATCGTGTGACAACAAACCGAAACAACCTCGGGCTCGCACAAGCCGGTCTGACGACATGATCGAGAAAGTGGAGAGAATTGTTTTGGGGGATCGCCGAATGACTGTTGAACAGATCGCCTCCAGAGTTGGCATTTGTGTGGGTTCTGTGCACACAATCCTGCATGACGACCTGAAAATGCGAAAAGTGTCATCCAGGTGGGTGCCACGAATGCTGACGGACGACCACAAGGCTGCCCGTGTGGCATGTTGCCAAGCAATGTTGATGAGCAACGACAGCATGAATGGGACTTTCTTTTCGTCGGTTGTGACAATGGATGAGACGTGGATACCATTTTTCAATCCAGAAACAAAGCGCCAGTCAGCTCAATGGAAGCACACAGATTCACCGCCACCAAAAAAATTTCGGGTAACTGCCAGTGCTGAAAAAATGATGGTGTCCATGTTCTGGGACAGCGAGGGCGTAATCCTTACCCATTGCGTTCCAAAGGGCACCACGGTAACAGGTGCATCCTACGAAAATGTTTTGAAGAACAAATTCCTTCCTGCACTGCAACAAAAACATCCGGGAAGGGCTGCGCGTGTGCTGTTTCACCAAGACAACGCACCCGCACATCGAGCTAATGTTACGCAACAGTTTCTTCGTGATAACAACTTTCAAGTGATTCCTCATGCTCCCTACTCACCTGATCTGGCTCCTAGTGACTTTTGGCTTTTTCCAACAATGAAAGACACTCTCCGTGGCCGCACATTCACCAGCCGTGCTGCTATTGCCTCAGCGATTTTCCAGTGGTCAAAACAGACTCCTAAAGAAGCCTTCGCCGCTGCCATGGAATCATGGCGTCAGCGTTGTGAAAAATGTGTACGTCTGCAGGGCGATTACGTCGAGAAGTAACGCCAGTTTCATCGATTTCGGGTGAGTAGTTAATTAGAAAAAAAATCGGAGGCCTTAGAACTTGAATGCACCTCGTATTTCTCGTTAGCCTCGACAATGGTGGAATGACGCACCAAATAAAATTTTTACCAAAGATTGCCACTAGATGGCGCTACTTACAGCAGTTCAATCGGTACAGTGGTTACTTCGCTATGGTTGGTTGGTTGATATGAATTTTTGGTGTCGACTACTAAGGTCATTTTGCGCCTTTTACATAAGTTATATCTGTACGCAGCCCGGGACAAACACAAACATCTATGCCCGAGTCGGGATTCGAACCCACGACCGGCTGGATTCGAGAGCTAGAAAGCCTACGCCCTAACCCTCTCGGCCACCAGGCCGGCACTTCGCTATGGCAAAAGTCCGGTGTTTCTTGAACAGACCTTGCATATCATAGTTCACAGCTGAATTTGTACAGTTGGGTCACCAGCATTTTTTAGATTTTTTAATCAACGCAGGAATTGTAATACTGCGTTTTATAGAAGAAAAGATGCGAGAGTGTAAATAAAGAATTATGTTATAAATTGACTCTAATTATTATAATTTTTTTGCAACAATGGTTATTCTTTTTATTTTCAACAACAATAGTTGTTTATTCTTTTTATGTTCAAAAGTGGTTAATTTTTTCCTATAAAAACGAAATTTATAAAAAACGCATATTGAAATCATTGTCATCTTGAATATATTTGTAGTTCCTTTCTGATTTATTTTGAATAAATTCGTTCAGCAAATAACTTTGTGACAGATATAAATTTTTAGGATTAAGTCCTTATTCTAATTTTATGCAATGGAGATGTAGACTGTATATATTTATTAACAGTTTTTAGATCCTTTCCAATAAACGAACTATACATTCTCTTGCATTAAAATTTATTTCCATTTTATTGCAAGAAATTGGTTTTCAATATGATAAATCAAAATAACAATCCTATTATTTTGAAAAATATTGAATTTCACATTAAGAAATTTTTTTTTTTAATTTTTTCTTTAAATTTATATTTATTTATTTATTTAGAAAGGAAAGGATGAATTAACCCACAGGTGCCAGTATGGTCAAGAATGACCGACAGGTAGGCCACTGAGGGGCATCCAACATATAAATAAAATACAAATGCTAACTGATTAATATGAGTCATGATAATACAGACAACAATAAATTAAACATAACAACAATAAATACCACGTAGTAATCAACAGCTGTAACAAAGTTCGTTAAATTAATAACAAATGTACTGTAACTAATATAAACTACATTACCAAGTCGTTCTAACAAATTCTTTATAGATAAGAATAGAAAATTGATCATAACAAAATCATATGCGAAAACCAAGGTCAAGATTACGGACATAACATAGGAGCTGCTTATAAAATTTGCTAAAATTCCTTTTAGAACGAAGATTGGGAGGTAAATGTGACAAAACATGATGCCGACGTATGAGTACATCGTCGGCGATAATTATGTATTGATAAAGGAGGAATAATTTGATCTTTTAGTTTTGTAGTGTAGTGATGGTTTGTTAGATTACGATTAAACTCAAAAGTTGGTGAGACAGACCACATTGAATAAATAATTTTATAAACAAAAAGACAGACACGTAAAAAATACAACTGAGAAATGGACTAGTTAATATACCAAGTTGAGAAAATCTCGCTGTTACTGAAACAGTTTTCGGCAGTCCAAGGTATGATCTAACGAACCACTTTTGCAATTTCAATACTCTAGTGAGGTTTTGTTGAGTAGAAGAATCCCAAAACACTACACAAAAGCTAAGATATGAATAAATCCAAGCATAATATAATTGAAAGATAATTTTACTTGGCAAGTATCGCAGACGAGAAATAAGGCCCTGCCTTCTGTTCAGTTTAGATAGTAAAAGATCGATATGTAGATCCCAAGTAAGATCCCGAGTGATAGATACTCCAAGATAAGTAAAAGAAGTCACAGTTTGTAAAAGTTGGTTGTCATACATTAATGAGAGTACATTAAGTACACCTTTTCTATTCCGCTGATAAAAAGACATCGCTTTGGTTTTATTGACGTTCACGTGCAAAGAATTGTAGTTCGCCCACAACTTCAAATCCACAAGCGCATTGTTAAGTAATACTAGCAAATCAGATAAATTAGGGGTCGCAGCTAAAAATGTGACGTCGTCAGCGTAAAGTATAATCTTTAAACTATACTTTAAATTAAACTATAACTTTAAACTGCAGTGTTAAAACGTGCTTCTTGTGTAGATCTTATGAGTTTTTAACTATAGCTTTTATATTTTTCTACTTTCTAATTGTTAAACTAAAAGGAAAAAGGCGCACATAAATTTGTAATTCATTCGATATTTAGTAATTTAAACATCTGAGGTATGGCGTGTATAAAAAATCCTCATAGATCCAATTATTATTCTTTAGTAATTTTGATAGGATAAAAAACACATAATTCACATAGACTATGATTTTATTTGACTTATTGATCAAAATTATGAAGAAAATGTAAAATTGAACTCCTGCAGATAGGAGTAAATGTTATTTTGGAACCAAAAATTTACTTTACTGATTTTTGCTTCTATATGTGGTGTAGATACAGGACGATTTAAAAGTCCATACCCGATTTCAAGGTACATAATGGTAAATCCTGGAGTACCTTATGAATAATCTTGTACATATTGCTTATTTCTAAACTTTAAAGTATTTTGCTGGCAAGCTGCTGCTTAAATTTTTCTTCTCAGATCAGTAACTGCAAAATCTAAGGAAAATGAAGTGAAATGAATTAATAAACGTTAAAAGGTCTGCATTAAATCTGCTCTTTCAAAAAATCGATGGAAGCACCTTATTTAAAATTTAAGACAAGATAAAGAATTTCTATTAGGAGTTATTTCCATGAAACCTGAAGGAGCCGGAAATGTTTAAATTTTTTTCAGTAATTAATTCATTACACTTAAATGAAAGTTCCTTCAGATGATGTCGATATTTTGAATAAACGGAAAAAATAATTTATAATCATTCCAGGTATATAACCCTAAAAAGTAATTTCAAATTTCGTGATAAATTATCTTAATAGAACTAGAGCCTTAAAATATATTGACATCTCTTTTTCTAAATTTATAATTACCAGCTGAGAACCATTTCATGAATGAACGTAAACTGATGTCGTTTTGCAAGAAGAAACAAGGAAAGCATTGTAAACTTTTGTAAAATGTTTTTCTTGTTCCTTATACTTACACTTATCCACAGTTTCCGATATCTGTTTAGTTTCCGGTATCCTTTTATTTCATTTAAGAATATATGTGTTTTCGGATAAATATGTATCTTCCATCAAAGGAAAAAACATGGATAAATTACTAAGCCATCTATTATATAGGGTGTTTCTAAATTATCTCCCGTATTATACATGTTTGTTACTTAAAACCCATTACAGATTTTAACGTGCTTTTTAAATTCACAAAGTAAAACTCGTAAAGTTTCTTCGCCTCGCGTGTGTTGATAATGAAACACGCGGTTGGCGCGTGGTACCATTGTTGGCGCGTTTTTCCATTTTCCGCGAGACGCAGTAAACAATGGCGAGTGCTCAAGAAAAAGCTCAATGCGTGTTATGGCTTGCGGAATTTAAGTCAATGATTACAGTTCAGAAAATGTTCAAAACAAAGTTTAAGAAGGATCCTCCAAATCATAAGTTAATTAAGCTATGGCATGAAAAATTTTTAAACACAGGCAGCCTGTTACACAAAAAGGTTGCTGGTAGACCTTCAGCGACACCACAGAGAGTAGAAAAAGTCAGGGAGGCGTTCGATCGTAGTCCCCGTAAATCACTTCGCCAAGCGGCTCGTCAACTGGATATGCCAATGATTGGTTTGGTTTGGTTTGTTTGGTATTAATGTCCTTTTCAACTGCCATGGTCATTTCAGAACGGCGTTATACAGGCCGCAAATTTTGCCTCGCAAGGGTTCTTTAACGTGCAGCCGGCAAACGACTACACGGGACCAACGGCTTTACTTCCCTTCCGAAGGAAGTGCGTGATCTCAGGATTTTCCCCCAGAAAAAATCCTGGTCATCCTCGGCCGGGGTCAAACCCCGCGTCCTCGGGCATCAGAGGCGATCACGCAACCCCTGAGCCACCGAGGCCGATGGATATGCCAATGAGATCCGTACATAAAATAGTGAAGCACCGGTTTCGTCTTATACCCTATAAAATCCAGATGATGCATGAACAGAAGCCAGATGACCGACCGAAGCACAAGAAGTTTGCTGAGGATATGCTCCAAAAAATCGACAATGATCCCATCTTCCTTGAGGACATTTTGTTTTCTGATGAGGCAACTTTCCATACTTCCGGAGCAGTAAACCGACACAACTGCCGCATTTGGGGCACACAAAATCCCCACATTCTAAGGGAGCATATACACGACAGCCCTAAGATTAATGTTTGGTGCGGTTTAATGCATGTTGGAGTAATCGGACCTTTCTTTCTCGCTGAAGACACTATTACCGCTGCAATCTACCTAGATATGCTGGAGAACTACATGATTCCACAGGTGGAAGAACACGATATTCTACCAACAAGATGGAGCACCTCCTCACTGGGGCCAGCAAGTTAGGCAGTGCCTTGATAGGAACTTTCCAGGACGATAGATTGGAAGGGATGGGCCAATCCCTTGGCCCCCTCGCTCACCCGATGCAAACCCTCTGGATTTTTTCTTCTGGGGATATGTGAAAGACAGAGTGTATAAGACCAACGTTTATGACATTGAAACTTTCAAGAACAGAATAATTCAAACAATCGCTGAAATCACCTCCGAAATGCTAGCCCGAACATGGGAGGAAATCGAGTTTCGCTTTGACGTCCTTCACGTCATAAAAAAAAAAAAAAAAAAAAAAAAAAAAAAAAAAAAAAAAAAAGAAACTTTTTGAGATTTTCTTTGTGAATAAAAAAAATCACGTTAAAATCTGTAATAGTTTTTGAGTAATAAATACGATAGATAAGTTATAAACACCCTGTACAAATAAAAATGTATAATTTCTACAAAATGTTTAGTAATATGTTAAATTATTAGCTCAAATGCTTGGTTTCTTATGAAATTTAAAAAATTAAATTTTACTATGCGTAACCGTTGTACAAAAAAATTAAACAGAAAATTAGACAATTTTAATCTAGTATTTACCTTTTAAATCGAGTCTACGACCAAGCCTGTGGCATTCAATAACTGATTCGAACCACCAGTATTGTTGATGTAGATATGCATAGAGGCCATTTGCTTTGCTTTTAAATCTAATATTTATAGCTTTCAAATTTTTCAAAGATCGTCTTTAAATGAGACTGTTAAATCCAAAGTGGTATAACTCCACTTTTTAAAAAATCTAGAAATGAAATCCGATTATGTCAAACTACCTACAGGAGTGTGGTATAACTCCTATTTCCCCAAACAGCTTCACAGATGGCAGTGCAAGTTTATGCATTCAGCATTTCTATCTATCTACTATTCTACTAAAATTCCTTATATCTCAAAACTGTTGTTAATGGACTTACACCATTTTGGCTTTAACAGGCTCAAATGAAACAATTTCTTCTGCGTTGTCCAGTTTGAATGCCCATTTATTGGTTCTATTTATTATTATTATTTTTATTGTGCATTCATAGTGAGTAAAATTTTTGTTTAAATTAGCCATTTTGCATCGACATAGTCCAATTGAATAAAATAGATTTTCATGATTCTGATGGTTATTTGTCTCGTTTCGCTGAGGATTTTATTCCATGTTGAGATAATATTAAATGGAAAGAATTTTTCTCCCCATCTGGAAACAATATATGGTGGGTTTATAATAAGATATTTAGCTTTTCTCATATTTGGGGAACTGTTCAGCCATTAGAAAACAAAATGAGCAGGATGGGTAGATATTTTAATAGCTTTAACCAGTTCTTTCAATTTCATAAACACTATAAAGTAAGGGAAGATTAAAAGGTTTATTTCAATGGCGGTCTGGGTTATATAATGATACAAAGGAAGATTTAAAGCCATACGAATAATGCTATTATACGCTACTGTCAACTTTTCCTGCCAAACGCTATGGGGTTTGTCCCAAAGGATCAAACCATACCTTATTTTTGGTAAAATTTTGACTTTTAATATATTCATCATCTCTTATCGAGTTAATGTTGAAGGTAATATTTTCAGTATATATTTAAGTTTACTACACTGAAAAATAACTTCTTCTATATGCGACATAAATTTTAATTTGTTGTCAAAGGTGATCCCTAGAATTTTTTGGGTGCGAAATGGACTGGTCATTAGCAATAATTAATTGAGCTATCTTGTCTACGTTGATTTTCATATTTCTTTTTTCGAACCAATCACAGATAATTTCTGTGTCATATCTGAGATTTTGTTCGATCATTTGGTAATCATTTAGGGAATGATTTTGTCAAGATCAAATCATCCACAAAGGCTTTCATTTTCAATTAATTCCCGTCTTCAATCCACAATAAAATAACTTTTATTCAATGATTGACATCAATATTCCCGCGTAGAAACATGTCAAGTTCGTGTATTCAAATATTGAGAAGAATTGAAAAAAAAATACTTTAATTCTTGGAGAAATTATGATCCCCTTTTATAATTTAAAACAGGTATTACTTATTTGACTTTATCAGAAATGTCAGTATTGTTTTTAGTATTGATCATCCATTCAAAGTCAATAACCAGCGAAACATTTTTGAGGCAAGTCTTTGTTGATTGAGGTCATTGTTGCCAAACACGCACAGAGAGAGAGAGAGAGAGAGAGAGAGAGAGAGAGAGAATTATTGTTGCACTCACTCACACACAGGTCAACACACATTTTGGTGCCGGCGATTTTTCAAGTGTTCTTAGGTAATTTTAGCATGTAGAATTACAAAATAATTTCATATTTGTTCTATCAGGTATATCTTCGGGATATTGATGCCAGTAATATTCACAATACAGAAATAACAGTCATCAATGTGGTTTCTGGGTTCCCTCCAAACCATCGGCACACCAAAGTTCAGACTTCTCATTTGTCCATTAGTCCATTGCCGCAAGTGTTCCGTACAAATTTTACACACATTCAATCTCTAATCTATCCAACGAAAATTGGAGTGGGCGTGCCCGGTTGAAATAGGAAGTTTAACTGGACACGCCCACTCCAAGGGGTCTAGGCTGAGCTCATCGACAAGCAGTCGACTGTCGACAAGTTTCGATGGTCACGTGGTTAATGACGCATTTGTCGATTCGAGCTAGCATGAACACGACTTGTCTACAGTGTCTACAGAGTCTACAGTGTACACTTGTCTACTTGTCTACAGAGTCTACAGTGTACAGACTCTACACCGTCGATTTTCGAGTGTAGACTTTGACCATCGACAACTGCCTACAATTCTGCCATTCTTGTCTACAATTCAAGAGCAGTCGACTATGCACTTGACGATCGTTATTTCAATATTTCGCAACAGATTTCTTATTAAAATCTTTTTTCCTTTGTTTCCGGCCTGCAGGCTAAATACTCACAGCTCAAGAATACACATTTTCTAAAAATATTAACAAAAACTTGTTTAAAAATATTTACATACATGAAGTACTCTCTTGTGCTACGAAACTTGAACTGTGAAAATGATAGTATAGTGTGTCTACAGTTATGTGTTTATGTATGTATTTATGTGTATACATGGATAAATGTTTAAAATTATGTGTAAATGTGTGTAAACTTGTGTATATCAGTGTATATCATCTAGCCATACGTGTGTAAATTTGTGTATAAATGTGTAATATGCCACTTATCGACGGTTAGATTTTGTCGAGATCGACAGCTTGTCGATGAGTTCAGCCTAGACCCCCAACTTTCGTTGGACAGAGTATAGCAGTAGCTAATACAGAGTTGTCAAATTTTGCAATATTTTCTAAATTAAGAAAAACGTAGATAATTATGGCGCTGATAATAATCGCAATATTTTTTCCATCTACCGGGAAAAAACTCCACGAACTTTTTCCCAGACCTATAATATCAAGGTCGCACCTCTGTACCATAACAAATAGTAAAAGCGCATTAAGTTAGTGGCGCTGTATATCAAACACTATAGCTGATAGAGAGAAACTGTTTTCATATTTGGAATCAGCACATCAAATATAATCAAAATCAGTTCTCATATTCTAGGCACTAAGCATAAAATGTTTTTTTGTAGACTTGTGTAATAGACTAGTTCATTCCCAATTAAAAATGAATTACTTGTTTATTTGAATAACCCATGATTCACCCGCTAATAAATTATTACTCCAACAATAAGCTTGTGCGTTCAAATATTGAGAATAATTGAAAGTTAAAAACTATAAAATTTTTGGTAAAATTAATAAATCGTTTATTAATTTTACCAAAAAATTTTTACTTATTTGAAATCATCATATCAGTTAATTATTGTTTCTAGTATTGTCATCAATTCAAAGTTAATAATAATTAGCGAATAATTGTTGAATCAAGTCATTATTGAGCAGGTCATTATTGCCAAGACACATAGAGCTAGTCGATCCTCTTTAAAAAAGCAGATTCCTTGTTTAAATGAATTTGCCCACTACTCCTCACCTACTAAGAACTTAACATTCAAAGTAGTTTCTGTATTCAAATATTGAAAACTAAATACTACAATTCTTGGAAAAATTATGAATTTTAATATACATTTAATTTAGCAAGCAGGTTCTACTTATTTAATTACCATCTGTCTAAGAAAAGAGACTATTAAAGTATTTGTTTCCGGAAAATGAGAAGACAAACTTCAGATAGAATTATATATCTGAGGAGACAATGAGAAGACAAACTTCAAGTGGCGCTTGCATATTTGTAAATTGTCCAACCACCGTCGTTGTAAATAATGAGTTGACATCCGGTAGGCATGCTTTCTACAAAGCTGACAGCAAACTTTAGTTGAATATATCGAGTCAGATGGTTTACAAGGGGAGGACCAGGGGCGAGTTTTTGGACATGAGATCTCGGTTTAGTAAGCATCATTCATCATTCATACGTCAAAATTGCGTAATTGCTCTGATCTTACGTAATTTTGACGTATGAGCGATGCTTACTAAACCGCGATCTCATGTCCAAAAACTCGACCCAGGTCTGTTCAGTCTGGATTTAGCTGAAATTTAAATATGTTGTTACGCACCCCTCCCACTATCATATGGCATAGTAACTCATTTTTATTTATTTTTATTTATCTGCTAAGCACTCCGTGGGAGTAAGTACATCAATATGAACATGGTAAATTTATCAAAAGATATTTGAGCGATTAGGGAAAACAGAACAAATTAAAATAATACATGACATATGAGAATATATAATACTTAAAAATAACTCATACTAATGGACATTAGTTCACGAGATATAATTGTGTAAAGTTAGTTATGTAGGATATTGAAGTATACAATGAACGACCAATTTATTAGAGACACCGCGCTAATAGCGTGTTGCGCCTTCTTTAGCGGCGAGAACTGCTTGAATACGTGCTGGTCTGGATTCAATAAGGTTTTGAAACCATTGCGGAGGAATAGCAGCCCAGGCTGACATCACAGCGTTCCGTAATTGGTGCAGGTGGGAGGGCAGTGTGGGAAGGCGTCGGATGGTTCTCTCCACTTCATCCCATAAATGCTCGATGGCGTTGAGATCGGTCGACCGAGCTGCTCACTAAAGCAGGTGGAAGTCCGCGTCATGTTCCTCGACCATTCGAGCACGGTGACAGGCAGCATTGTCCTGCTGAAACTGCCCATCACCACCAGGGAACACGGTCATCATGAACGAGTGCACCTGATCGGAAACAATGTTCAGGTAGTGTGTCGCATTCAGGGATGTGTCTACGGATATCAGAGGACCCAGTATTTCCCAAGAGAAGACACCCCAGACCAGCACTCCTCCTCCATCCGCCTGTACGGTTGTCTGCTGACAGGATGGGTCCATGGCCTCGAGCTATCTGCGCCAGATGCGCAGTCTGCCGTCCGCATGATGAAGTAAGAACCGCGATTCGTCGGACCAGGCGACCTTCTTCCACTCATCCCGTATCCAGTGGCGATGCCTGTGTGCTTATAGCAAGCGCGCTTTCCTATTTTGCGATTACAGCCACGGTACCCGTACTGGTCGCCTGTTGTTAAACCCAGCTCGGTGCAAGGTGCGCAGCACCGTGTCGTCCAAGATACATTGAGCTGTTCCCGTCCTGTTGCTGTGAATGATTCGTGCCAGTCGCCGCTGGCCTCGTTCATCCACGGCTCTGTTTCGTCCGGAGTTGTGTTTGTTGGAGGTTGTTTTTTGGCATAACTGCCATTCACGGAATACCCTTGACACTGTTGCACGGGAAAACCCGAGGAGGTTCGCGGTTTGCGAAATGCTCAACTGCACCCGTCGAGCTCTAACGATCATGCCTCGTTCAAATTCGGTCAAATCCTTGGATTTAGTAATATTCAGTCCACTTCTGCTGCTGAATGCAATTTGTGATCCAATGCATCCCTTTTATACACCGCTTCGGCCTGTTCCATTGTTTTTGTGTCACGTAAGAGGCGTCTCTAATAAATTGGTCGTTCAGTGTATTTATAAATTCGGACAGTATTACATTCAAATAGTCAACCTGGTCATGTGGGTAAGTTGATAGATTACAATACTAAAGATCCCTGGTTCAAATCTTGCACCTTTCCCAATTTCATGTGATTTTTTTAAACAAGTTTTTGAACAAAATATATTAATTATTAAAAAGATAAAATATTTTTAGAATTTTTTGCATATTATATTTCATAAAATATAATCATATTTCATTAAAATATGATTATTTCATTAAAAACTAACTACACTGCTTTGCAATGAAATTGCCCCACCCACAAGGAGTTATTCGAATGAGCCAAAACTAGATATACAGCAAGAGATAATCTGAACACACCTTTATTACGTTATGGAGCCAAGACATGCATTCGTTTGTACAGGGTGTCCCAATGAAAAGCGACATCAGTAGATTGTGGCACCACCTCTAGCGACGATGCATTGTTCCAGCCGCATTGTGGATCATACAGGTGGCGAATGTCATCTTCGGGTACGTCTGCCCAGGCCTGGTGAACCTGCTGTGTCAGTTCATGGAGATTACGGGGTGATCGTAAACTTCGTCCCACCATGTCCCACACGTGCTCAATTGGCGATAAGTCTGGGGACCTTGCGGGCCATGGCAGGCAGTTCACATCATGCAGACATGTTTGCCGTGTGCGGTCTGGCGTTATCCTGCTGAAAGACTGCACCGAGTATAGTGTGCAGAAAGGGCAGTAATACGGGCTGCAGAATCTCTGTGACGTACCTTGCTGCTGTCAGGGTGCCTTAGATGGTGACTAAAGGCGTTCTGGTATCATAGCCGATGGCACCCCAGACCATGATCTCGGGTGTTGGTGCACGATGGCGATACCGGATGCATTGTTCATTGGCACGTTCCAATGGTCTGCGCCACACCCCTCAGCGTCTGTCGTCGGTGTCCAAACAAAAGCGGGATTCGTCGCCGAAGACCACCGGGTGGCATTCCATTCGCCAGCCTACTCGTTGCAGTCGTATCGCGCGGTGCTCAGGTGTCAAAGGAAGACACAACAATAGACGCCTGGCAGACATTGTCGCGGCGTTTAACCGCCATGCTATTGTCGCTATTGACACTGGAGCAGTACAGGGAATAGTGATGTTGTCGCGCAGTTGCCACAGGGTAATGGTTCTGTCCGCTAGCGCTGTTCGCAGTATCTGCGTATCCGTACGAGCTGGCTGACGTGCTTCTCCGGGCCCCGGAGCATGGTCTTCTGCCATGTGTACCTTCCTTTCGCCATTGCCTCCAACATCAGCCTACCGTCAGTGCGTCCCGCGATACATGGACAGCAATCTGTCTGGTTGACCATCCAGCCTCGGAGAGGCCAATAATCCGACCTCGTTCTAGGTCCGTTAATTGCGTAATCGCATTGAGACCGTTGTGCGGATAACAGTACTGTACGTTCACGAGGCAGTTGCTTCCTCCCTACTGCATGGAACATCTCGCACAGGTGTCAACTAATGAGCCTATACAGGCACCCAGACACCCTGTGTCCCATCTAATCTAATCGTTTACTAGTCGGAGGTAGACGAACCCCCCCCCTCCTTCACTAAATATGGATAAGGTCGGTGGGATAATTTCATTGCAAAGCAGTGTATATACATATTTCTCTCTCGTATGCATATAGAAATTTCTTGTTCAAAATTTCCGTTACTCGGGGTATACTCGTGCATTTTCCGCACTAGCATTTTTTCCCTCCCTAGAACCTGCTATACTTTCCATCTTATAACTTTACACTGCAGCAGTTGTCGCTCGATTGATAATCACACGTCCAACAAAGCGAAACCGATAGCGAAAGTCTAACCGTCACCTCTATCATTAGTTGGTAAATTACCTTTTATTTGCTTTTCCTCATGAAAGTGAATACTATTATGGTAATTTTTGGTAATTTCATGATTTGCATGTTGAACATTCAAATGTCTTTGTGAAGTGCATAGTGAGGTAACTAATAAATTCAACATGTGATTATTGGTGAGCCGTTCATCGAATTTTGGAATTTTTTTTTTCGGAATTCCATGGTGAACAAGTCTTCAATTGGAATTTTTCATGTATCTGTTAGGTTTATCTTATTAAAAATAAATACTTTGTTACCTTCCTCAAATGAAATACGAGGGGCGATTGATAAATAAGGTCTCCATGGCTGTAACTTCTTTTATTTGTTAACCAATTTTCAAAATTCTTTTTGTATCTTATACTCACATTTGTCCTCTATGTAATGCACTATTCACTTTTCGACATAGTCCCCATTCTTTTCCAAGCATTGCGCCAACGCGTGACTAGTTGGGTGAACCCGTCGGAGAGGAATTCCGGAGTTGTGGTCGACACCAGGATTGAATGGCAGCGTTTACCTCGCCGTCAGAACCAACTCATGTCCCTTAAGGGGCTCTTTCTTCTTTGGGGAAGTGGTGAAAGTCGCAATGTGCAAAGTCTTTCATTTTTGAACTGCAATTTTTCATCTTTGAACTGTAGGCGCTGCAACGCCTCTGGTGACTCGTGTGCGGGCGGACGTTATCGTACTCCAGAAGAGGGTCCATAGCTGCCATTCAATCCTGGTGTCGACAACAACTCCGGAATTCCTCTCCGACGGGTTCACCCAACTAGTCACCGCGTTGGAAAGGGATGGGGACTACGTCGAAAAGTGAATAGTGCATTACATAGAGGACAAATGTGAGTATAAGATACAAAAAGAATTTTGAAAATCGGTTAACAAATAAAAAAGTTACAGCCATGGAGACCTTATTTATCAATCGCCCCTCGTATAATATGCAAAAAATTATAAAAATATGTTTTTAATAATTAATATTAGTTTCATATATTATTTGTTCAAAAACATGTTTAAAAAATAAATTAAACGAAATTGGGAAAGGTACAACATTTGAACTCGGAACCTTTAGCATTATAATCTATCGACTTACCCACGTGACCAGGTTGGCTACTTGAATATCACATTGTCCGAATATGTAAATATACATAAATAGCCTACATAACTAACTTTAAATAATTATATCTCGTAAACTAATACCCGTTGAATGAGTTACTATGCCATATAATAGTGGGAGGGGTGCATAACAACATATTTAAATTTCAGTTAAATCCAAGCTTAACAGACCTGGTCCTCCCCTTGTTAGATTCCAGGTGCGAAGCGTTTTCCACGAAGCTTTTGCTTAGACCTGGTCCTTCCCCTTGTAAGCGCATACATTTTATATGGTGCTGGCATCAGGTGAATGAGACAGCCAATCTACCTGACCAATGTGATGTAGCGTGTCAATGAATGCATGCGAACAAAAGAAAACTGCTTCGAACGCTTTCTTTTATATCCGACTCAATGCTCTTTCACAATTTTGCTAAAGGTCTTTGCATTCGAATTAGCCTGCTCGTGCAGCACGGTACAGGACATGGTAACCATTGTTGGCATAAAAATTTTTCACCGTCACTTTGTTGCCAAGAAAGTTATTATACAGGGTGTTTCATAATTGGTGTCCCGTTTTTAGGTCCAAATAACGACTAAAGGGGAACAGATTGGGGGAAAATGAATATTGAATGAATATTTGGTTTTAATGTCCCCTAATTCAGAATAAAAACATTTCGCGTCTCTGGGGGTGAAGGGGTAAATTTTGAAAATTTTAATTTTGTAGGGGTAGGGGTTAGACCCCATGTGTTATTTAGAAAGTTGTAGAGCATCATGTAAAATGTGGGTTTAGCAAAAAACCCGGTGAAAAAATCTCATGCCCTGCCCCCTTTATCGA
>JAHWFO010051686.1:1317269-1337239 GCA_023313115.1 Rhysida immarginata | reverse complement strand
TCAATAAAAACAAATTAAATTATGTCAAATTAATTCTGTTGTTGAAATTAGATTAGTTTGTGAGTGAAATAACTATATCTCGGAAAAATATTAATACATTTGTAAAGCCTAAGTGATTTAAATGTTTACTGTAATCTTAACAGCCAGTCAGCTGATTGCCAAGCAAGTTACTCAAGCATTTTCTATTTTTCCTCCGTGGAAAATTTTTTTTTCTTGACGCCGAAAGATTACATATCATTCATTTCAAGCGTTCGTGTGATCAGGACACTTTCAGTTAATTACAGACCGAAAAATAATTAAAAATCTAGAAAAAGTCGTAGCAAGCTCCATTGAAATGCAGGTTAAACCACTGCCTACTATATAATAAACTGCCTGTACAACGGCCCTCATTTACCATAGAAAACGCCAATTTTTGTTGTAATTTCCTTTTTCGCCGCTAACTAAAATTGATGCTGCATACCCGTGGTGATTAAAGCTCTAGATTAGCTTAATCTAGAGCTTTAGTGGTGATTAACGCTCTGGATTACAGCGCTTTAGTGATGATTAAAGTTCTAAATTTCGTGGTGTTATTTCTTTACTGCGTTATTTTCGTGGTAAATTCATGAATGGTAATGTTTAAATACAAAAACTATTTCATCATTTCATCATGTTTGTAAATTATTGCTTAAATTATAGATTTTTTGATAAAATATATATATAACAACTTAAAAGAAACTGCTTCTTAAGAAATCCCGACAACCTTGCTAGGGCGTCGTTTGTCCTGTTTGTAAAATTGTATTTGTTTTTTACTAAAATCCGAAAGGCAAGAGAAACCACCAAATTTATCCCTCACAGATAAATTTGCAAAGTTTATTTCAGTGTGCAAAGTTACTGAAATAACAACACGCGCAGCCTAAAATCACACAGACTGACAGACAGACAGATGCACACAAGACACACACAGACACACCCTCACACGCACATTCACAGACACACGCACACAAGCACACACATACACTCATCTTTATTAATTATAATGTCCCGTTCTCGTCACTTACTTCAGCATTAATAGACTCTCAGTGTTTACTTGTGATCGAGAATGGTACGATGGGAAGAAAGAAAAAAAAATTAAAGCCTCCTCTGTAGTTTATTTATTCGGATTTTGTTTATGCGTCTTTAATTTCAATTTGAACTTTGACCCCTTTAAAGAGTTAGTTGATTGTTTCATGTTTGCTCCTGGAAAATTGTTTTAAACAATCCAGATTTTGAGAGTGGAATGGAAGAGAGGCCTTGGCAGAAAAGCCAACTTTATCAATGTTGTACAATATAATAATGAGAATGTGGATATAATAAAATCTTGTAAACATTCCAAGAAGGAGCTTTAGTGAAACGTAAAACATTTATACATTTATTAACGGGAAATTAATCCCCCCCCCTCCCCCACCGAGTAACTAGGGCAGATCCTGCGATCATCTATTTTCACCCCTTTATCTGCACTTTTTTACCTTCCCGCAAGTTTTTTAAATCAAAAAACATAGTATGTGGAAAATGTAAAAAATCTCGTATCTTCGTTCCTTTCTCATCGTTTGCCATGAAATGACATGGCATATGTTGCAATAGTTTTAAAGACCAAGTGACTGCCACCCCCGCAACACCAACCCCGCTGGAACAATTGGGCCTGAACTTCATAGTAATGTAGATCTTGCCTAGAGGAATCTTGATATTGAATTTCACTCCTTTACGTACCTAAGTAGCACATAGATCTTTTGTCCTCTCTGACTTCCACCCGCGTAACTCCGACCCCAGTACACCATTCAAAACCAATTAAATAGTGAAGGTGGATATTTGAGAAATCCTGGGAGTATGCAAAACAGGTCTACGCTTGCTTTGTGGACCTCGAAAAAGCATATGACAGGGTTCCTCGGGAGAAGCTCTGGCAAGCGTTTCAAGAGTATGGAGTGGATGGGCAATTACTGGTTGCTATCATGTCTCTGTACGAAAGCACTGAGATGTGTGTCCGGATAAATGGCATTAAGTCAAGACCGTTCACCGTGGGTGTTGGACTCCGCCAAGGGTGCGTACTGTCGCCCCTCTTGTTCATTATCTTTATGGACTGGATAGACAGGGGCAGCCGAGGCGATGAGCGTGTTTGTGTGGGCGACTGCCTGGTAGAGAGGTTGCTCTTTGCTGACGACCTTGTCCTCCTTGGGTCTTCTCGCACGAACCTTCCGCATGCACTAGACCGGTTTGCAGCCAAATGTGAAGAAGCTGGGATGAAGATCAGTGTGGCTAAAACCGAGGTTCTGGTCCTTTCAAGACAGCCTGCTCAGTGCGCTCTCCATGTTAGGGGAGCCTCATTGAGACAGGTGGAGAAATTCAAGTATCTCGGGATCGCATTCACGAGTGATGGACGGCAGGAGAAAGAATTGGATGCTCGGATCGGTGCAGCAAGCTGTGTCAGACGTGAACTGTGGCGATCCGTGGTAACGAAACGCGAGCTGGGTAACAAAGCCAAGCTCTCCGTCTTCAAATCTATCTTTGTCCCCATCCTCACCTATGGTCATGAGGCTTGGGTAATGACCGAAAGAGTGCGATCGCGGGTACAAGCGGCCGAAATGAGATTTTTGAGAGGTGTGGCAGGTGTTACCCTACTAGATAAAGTGTACAGCAGCACAATAAGGGAATCTTTAGGTGTTGAGCCGCTACTTCTCCGCATTGAGAGATCTCAGTTGCGCTGGTATGGCCACATGATACGGATGCCGCAAACTAGTCTTCCTAGGCAGTTGTTATTTTCCAAGCCGGTGGGTAAGAGACCAAGGGGTCGGCCTAAAACCAGGTGGCCTACATGGAGAATCTGGGTTCGAGTCGCTTGGATATTACCAGGGAGGACATGCGCCTGATGGCGGAAGATCGCGATCGCTGGAGATCCTCCATAGGGCTGCTGCCCCCGCGACCCTAACGGATAAGCGGGTTTGAAAAGTAAGTAAGTAAGGTGGATATGCCCGTAATAAGCTACATTCCGAATTTCAACCTTCTACCTCAAAAAATGTAGAAGTTATGGAGGGGAAGGACGGCCATTATAAAATCAATAAGTAGCTCCATTCTTCCACTCGATTTCACGTGCGCATGCCGATGTAAATAATGCATAAAAGAAGAACAGATCGTAACAACATATTCATTCTTTGACATGCCGTTTTCTTGGTATTCTTTACAGTCACTGTTCTACAGTATTCTTTAGTATGTGAATTCGACTTGAAGGGGTCAACGAAAAATTATGAAAAGTTGACACGGCCTTGATGGTCATATTTCTGAAAACAGAATTTGAAAAAGTTAATTCGTTTTCAAGTTCTCGTCCAAACGGCGTACAGCCGGATAAACGTACAGACCAAGCGTGCATTCTTATAAGTAGGTTTTACTAAATCTCTTAATAACTGGAGAATGCGATCGTTACAAGGAAGAGGAATGGCGTGAAGAGGAAGGTGAAGAAAAGGGTTCTCTTGAGTTCGGCTATTGCGATTTGGAGTTGTGAAAAAGATTTTGGCTTGGAATTTCGGAATTAAATTATAGATTACAAACATGGACGAATATGTCGACGAGGTATATGAGAAACGGAACTGGCTTATTGATGTAATGTATCCTACGAAATGATTTTGTTTATTTTTCTGCAAGAAAAACTCTTTCGTGGGTCTGAATTGACGGTATTCTCTGTTGGTTACTCCGACTTGGGAATTTTCTTTGGGCTCGAGGAGAGAGATTACCAATCCTACGATCAGCTCGTCCGGCTTTGATTTAAAGTAACTGTTAGCAAATCAGTTAAGAGAAGAGAATACCCACTAACACAATTCCTATCCTATTGACCCCGCAACCACTCCCCTTCTCGTTCTTGATAGAAAGTGGTTCGACTACAGATGCACAGCTTCGAGGCTCTTCTTGGAGGCTTTATTGCCCTATGGAGCATGTCAAATCATCCCAGGATTGACTTTCAAAAGTATTTTAATCGGTACGAGTTGAACTTTGAATAAAAAATACCTTATCTATAAAACCTTTTATTGCATGATGAAAGAATCCTGAATCTTTGATTATTTTATTATATATTTGATCAGTCAACGAGCTTTGAATGGGCTTGTCCTCAGTCACATGATACTGCATGTATGCTATCAGACGACGTAACAAATGCCACCGACTACTGTAGTAAATTTGCAACTTCAGCAGCAAGAAATGGAAAAATAAGACGAACATCATCAAGCTAATAATGATCAAAAAATAGAAGTTGCTGATAATGAACTATTGGTCAATGAAGAATTAGCGTAAAATAAATGACAAATAAAAGAGCAGAACGAATTTGCTAACTTTGATTAAAGACTCACACATTTGGAGCCGGAGAAGACCCAACACCAAATGCTTATCTGGATCGACCTTTTCGGAGGAAACGCATAGTTTAGCTAAGACGAACGACGGCTGTAAGATTTTTCTTAATTTTTTCTACCTGGAGATCCATTACGTTAATAATAATGAGCTTACTGCTCGGCGTCTCCTATTTTTCACGGACGGGACCAACCAGAGGACGGAAAACTTAGCGATAATGTGAAGACGGAATCGTGTGAAAAAACTGACTTACCTGTTCTAAAACTATTACCAAGTAGAAGAATGATGAAAATAGTTGCAACTTTATCTTGATCGATATTTATTTGAATAATACATTTCTTCCATTTGATCTAAGATATTGGTTAATTGCTTACTTTTGTTGTTGATTATTTGCTTACCTGTTTTAACAAATCAGTATTTTACCCTTCATTTAGAAAACTATTAAATTAGGTTCCCGCACCGTTGTTTACGTTGTTGACTCAGTCATTTCTCCTCACGTGCGGAAGGATTTCCGCAAACCCTCAAGTTACAACTTTGATGACTTTGATGTATTATTATGATACGACTGTATCTGAAAATTGAGGTAAGAAGTACCTTTCCTTTATTTGTGTATCCAGCCTACTCCCTTATAGAAGAAATATACAATGAATTACCTAGTCTATGCTGGAGTAGAATATATTATTGGGTCACAGCTTGCTGGAAGACAATTGTTGGGTTGGACTGTGTAGTTGTGAGGGAGTTAGTTTTACGTTAGACTATAGGATCGGATGGATTGGTTAAGTATTGGAATCTCAGAGAATAAAACAAAAAACCATTAAGGAATGACATAACCAGGCACCGAAAAGTTGAACTAAAACATTCGCGGAACTATATTTTTAAACCGCCCTATGTTAACATTGGAAGTTTCTAATGGACAATAATGATACCATTAAACCACGTACCTTTGAAATAATTACGACTATCATTAATATTACGTTATATTCATTCACGACACATCATTCCAAGCTGTTTGATATATTACATGCCATATTTTAGCATTGAAAGTTCCAATGAACCATAATGGTTCCACTAAACCAGGTTCCTTGAAACCAATTTCGACTATCGTTAGTTTTACGTTATATTCATTCATGACACATCATTCCAAGTCGTTTGATATATTACATGCCATACTGTAGCAGTTAAAGTTCCAATGAACCATAATGGTTCCTCTAAACCAGGTTCCTTGAAACCAATTTCGACTATCATTAATATTACACTATATTCATTCATGACAAATCATTCCAACTCGTTTGATATATTACATGCCATATTTTACCATTGAAAGTTCCAATGAACCATAATCGTTCCACTAAACCAGGTTCCTTGAAACCAATTTAGACTATCATTAATTTTACTTTATATTCATTCATGACACATCATTCCAAGTCGTTTGATATATTACATGCCATATTGTAGCATTTAAAGTTCCAATGAACCATAATGGTTCCACTAAACCAGGTTCCTTGAAACCAATTTCGACTATCATTAATTTTACGTTATATTCCTTCATGACACTTCATTCCAAGTCGTTTGATATATTACATGCTATATTTTAGCATTGAAAGTACCAATATACCATAATGGTTCCACTAAACCAGATTCCTTGAAACCAATTTCGACTATCGTTAATTTTACTTTATATTCATTCATGACACATCATTCCAAGTCGTTTGATATATTACATGCCATATTTTAGCATTGAAAGATCCAATGAACCATAATGAGTCCACGAACAGCAGGTTCCTTGAAACCAATTACGACTATAGTTAATTTTACGTTATATTCATTCATGACACATCATTGCAAGTCGTTTGATATATTACATGCCATATTGTAGAATTTAAAGTTCAAATGAACCATAATGGTTCCACTAAACCAAGTTCCTTGAAACCAATTTCGACTATCATTAATTTTACTTTATATTCAATCATGACACATCATTCCAAGCCGTTTGATATATTACATGCCATATCTTATCATTGAAAATTTTTGAGGGTGTCATAAGGGTACCATTAGAGCACGTGCCATTGTTTCGATTACAACATTTTTCAAAATGGTTCATTTCCCGAACCATATTTATCAATTGGCGAAAATAGTAATTTATATCCGCTTCTATCTCGTTATTACGATTTGTTTCATATATTACTTAATATATCTCTCCATTGAAAATTGCTAGTGGGGTCGTGAAGGTACCATTTGTGCACGTGCTATTGAACCGATTTAGATAATATATGTGACTGGTTCGTGCCATGTACCATATTCATCGATTTACGAAAATAATAATGAATAACCGCTTCTATCTCGTCATTACGATTTGTTTGATTTATTAATTAATATATCTTCCCATTGAAAATTGCTTGGCGGGAAAATTGAGGTACCATTTGTGCACGTGCTATTGAACCGAGTTAGATAACAATTGCGATTGGTTCGTGCCATGAACCATATTCATCGACTGACGATAACAGATTTTGAAAAACTTTCATAGCCTCGGAGGAGTTAGAGTTACAGACAGACAGACGGACAGACACGTTTCCCCACACTGATATCATAAAGCACCTTTCGGTACTTAATAACCAGTTATTTGATGGCTGGAACGTGATGCTTAATAAAACACGTTACAATACCTACATACACTATCTAATGGCCGTTCGTCACCGGACACCTCTCCAAAAGTGCATGGGATCGTCCGTACACGTCATACAACGTAGAAAAGACGTTGACAGATTAGAATACACTCATACCAGCTACTGCAGTGAATATGAACAGACGACACGAACTTAGTGCGGAGGAAAGAGGGATGTCATTGGAGCCCACAGGTTTTGGCATTCGATTCGTGAAATTTCCAACAAATTTCAGATACCCCTTATGCTATTTTGAAGTGGAAGTGATAAGGGGTTATAAAATGCTAAAGCAGACCCAGTAAATCGACGAAATTGATAGATGGCGACCGTCGATGCTTGAAAGGTGTAGTGATGTCAAACCGGCAGGCATCTTTAAAAACGTTGGCACAGGACTTTCGATCGGCGTTGTCTAGTGATGCAAGTGTTCGTACCGTCCGCCGAGAGATTGTCGCACTTGGTTTTCACGGACGAGCAGGTGTTCACAAGCCAAACATCACAGCCCTCAATGCGACCCTTCGGTTATGGTGTTGCAAGGAACGCCGCCACTGGACTCCAGAACAATGGAAAACCATCCTATGGAGTGATAAATCCCGCTACCAATTGTGTCGGTCCGATGGACGTGTGTGGGTTTGGCGAACGCCCGGCGAGCGATATTAACAAGATGTGGAATTTACAAAACAATATTTACCCACATTAAAATTCGGAGGAATTGGCGTCATGGTTTGGTCCTTCTTTTCGTAGTATAGTCGTGGTCCTCTTGTTTTAGTTCGTGAAGCCATGAATAGCGAAGCGTACCAAACAGTTCTGGACAATTCTGCTTTGGTAATACCCCATACCTGTTTCAGCACGACAATGCTCCCTGTCATAGAGTAGGCGTTATTAACACCTGGTTTGAGGAAATGAGTATGGGAAACTTGATTGGCCAGCCCGAAATCCGGACTTGAGCCTCAATGAACACGTTTGAGACGAATTGGAGCGCCGGTTGAGTGCCAGGCTATGCCGCCTAAAGAACGCCTTTGATCTGTTTGCCAAATTGAAGGATGAATGGAGCAAGATTCCCGCCGACACGTATCGCAAATTGGTGGTACGTGTTCATCAAAAGGTTGCGAATGTCATTGCGGCGAAAGGCGGCCCTACACGTTACTGATGTCGTGTAAGGTCCGACTTAACTTATTAATATGGGATGTGCGGTGACGAATGGCCAGATAGTGTGCACACACTTATCTGTTTAGTCTTTACTTTCTGGTAATAGAGAAAGGAATGTAATCGACCTCGTCGAAAAATTCGACCTCGAGATTTTGATGAATCTCGATGTTTTAGATTGTGTGTGTGTGTCTGTGCGTGTGCGCGCGCATGTCCATATGCATTTGAACAGGATCACTCAAAAACGCAACGAGCTATATACCTGAAATTTGGTGTCTAGTTTTTATACTAAAATTGAAGATCTATATCAAATTTTGGACCAACTCTGACAACCGAAAGCGGTTCTTTACATAAATACATTTAAATAAAGATAACAAAAAAATTTAATACAGGTGTTTAAAATGATGAAAGACAATTAGGTATCAAAATTTCAGCCCAATCGCACAAGAAAAAGGAGGTAATTTACATGAATACTTAACATCTACAGAGGGTTTTTTTTCTCAAAAGTTCGACGTCCCAGAACTTTGGAGAAACGTTTAAATGACTAAAGACTATAAGAAGAATTTATTGATGGCTATCCCATTTTCCGGACACGGTTGAAAATGGGCGTCGTTGGATAGGGTCTTGGAAAAAGAAACAACTTTTATAGGAAATGTTTTTTCATAAAGGATTTTCAACATGAAATAAACAAGAAAAACACTTTCAGGTCACGCATTTGCAATTTGCCCTGTTGACGTTTCTTTAAAACATTTTCAGGTGTTTATTTTGTGTTGAAACTATGATTGCTTAACACATAGGCACAATCATTTTTGGCCACACGGAGCATACGAGAAAGTCTAGGGGAGAACACTCCCGATTTTTTTTATTTTCAAAAGTGAACGGCTTTTGACAAGATTGTAAAAAAAACATATCACAAAATGAACAAAAACCTTCAGAGAGACAAATATGAATTAGAATATTTAGCGAAATTGCAGTGTATTTGTTACACTAAGCGACAGAAATTTCGGCACTGTATTCATGTGTCTGAAGGTACTCCGCACTTTTTGTTACGTCAGTGAGTAATGAATTTTAAAGGGGTGGTTTTCAAAGAACCAAGCACTACGACCTCAGGTCTATTGTACTATCCCCAATGACGATGAAAGAACGAGACAAACACAAACATCCATGCCGTCGGCGTTATTCGAACCCGCGGCCCGCTGGTGTCGAGAGCGGAAAGACCTGTGCCTTAACCCTCTCGGCTACCGAGCCGGCTTGTTACGTCAAAGATAACTAAATAATGCAGTGAAAAGGGGGTAAGTTTTTTTGTATTTTTTCGAATCGTGTAAGCGCTATATAAAACATTTTATTCGATGAAGCATGAAAAGAGATGGCCATGTGCTAAATTTTACATACAATGAGCTAAAGCCAACGGAGATGTTTAATTTCAAAAATTAGAAAAATATATTGGAGGGGTACACAACATAAGATAATCAACGATAACATAAAAGAGGAATTAAGTGACGAGGAAAGCTCACAATCCAGTCAAGAAGAAACAGCGTAGAGCCAAGAGGGCAGTAGCTTCTTTTATCAACCCGCGCCGATTAAAATGTCCAAGCTGACACTTCCGAAGAATACTTCGCTGATGCATAGATTTTGGATAAAACAGGCTAGACAAAAAGACGGAAAGAAATGTTCCTTCAATAATCTGTCAAACAGAAAAAGACGCTTCTCCCAGACAGAAATTTGCCACTGTTCAGGCATTGAAGAGAAGAGTTGGTCTTGGAAGAAGCATGAGGAGACAATAGCGCGACCAAAAATACGCGATTTGTGCCAACAAATTGAAAATGAATTTTTCTCTAAAGTGCGAGAAATAAGAAGGCAAGCAAGTAGAATTCATAAGGTGATTTATTGGGGGCTGCCAGAGTAAAGAACAATTTAGAATCCGATAATCAGCACATCTTCAAGGAACCAGTAATATGAATCAGAAATTAAATATCTCCCTTTATATGTCTCATTGCGCGTAAAAATTTCCACATAGTCATCTTTTTAATACTTTATCGAATGCAATTGGTCCTGTTTTGCAACGCACTTACACAATGCGAAACGTCTCTTCTGGGTAGCTGATTAATAAATTAGAAAATTGCTTTAAGAAGTTTTCTTTGGTATTTTAATACTTTCCCCGCTTTCGAGAAAATGAGTTTAAAGTACTAAATTTGGATCTCTTACTTGTTTTTAAGTAAAAGTAAAAATGAAAATTAAGCACAGATTGGTAAAACCCTGAGAAAAGCTGACGATGTGAATAGAGGCTTTCACTTTCACTCTTTGCTTTGAAAAGGAAAAGTCTCTGTCCGAAACGTCAGCTTTTCTCAATGTCTTACCACCCTGTGTTTAATTTTCATTTCTATTTTATTTCAGGATTCTTGTGTCTCGTCTTTCTTTTCTTCTGCATCCGTCATTTGTTTATTATGTACATTTTTACTATATGGCTTTCTGCATTTTTTTCTCTTTAAGTTAAGTTTTCATATGTTCGTCTGCCCCTCCCATCCTCTTCCATGAATATGACCATGAAAGGGAAAGTCGACCTAGATATTTAAGGACGTTATTATTTAGGTCGTTGTCGATAGATTTGATCCTATAACCTACTATCCAAAAGTTAACCGTTTTCTAGATATGTCACTTTTACTCTTTGCGGTCTGGGACCACTTTCTCTGTCATTTTATGTTTGGTTTGCCTACTTAACTGAGAGTATTATACCTTTTTGGATACTCTTAAGACGTAAAAGTTATTAAAATAATTTGCAGAATAACTTCCATAGAACTTTTTTTAATTAACGTGTTTCAGAGTTAGGAACACTTAGTGAAAACATCTACATGCAAGTTGTTTCAAGTTTTATTATTATTTTTATAAACTGGCATACCCCCTACGTAAAAAGTGCAAAAAAATGGACCCTATGGTCTGGAAATTAAAAAAAAAAGTTGAAATTAGAGCTAGAGCAAAAAATTATATTTTTTCTTTTAATTTAAAAGTCACATATCTAGAAAACGGTTAACTTTTGGATAGTAGATTGTTGGGTCAAATCTATCGGCAACGACCTAAATAATAACGTCCTTAAATATCTAGGTCGACTTTCGCTGTAACAGGATGGTAAACTCCATTGTTAAAACCCATGAATTTTCAGTGGTGACCTCGGATGATTTGCGTAACACTGCTGTAAGGCAACTAGCGCAATCTGTCTCCACTCTGGGGAAAAATATTCTCTCCACAATAATTAAGTTTCAAATGCTGCTGCCTGTAACCTGTTTTTTTTTTATTCCATCCTCGTATATAAATTTCTAAATTCAACAATAATCTACCTTCAACAATATGACAAGTCAACCATAACAACCAACAATCCGCTCATACCAATGACATATATTAAAGATAGACTCCGAAACCAGGCGCAACAGGTGAAGCAAATTGGGAAGCTTCACCGCCCAGAACTGTCATGTCCGAAAATGAGTGAAGTTGATGTTAAACACATGGCTAAACATGAGGGTAGCTGATTAATAATTCTTTCACATGCCGATCACGGAGTGATAGGTTTATCTTTTCGTTAACATTGTATTTGAAGTATTTTATTGTATTTTATAAACCATTTTTCGATCATGGTTTTAATTTCAATTTAGTTTCGATTAATTTCAATTTCGTTTCGATCACCTTTCAGTTACGTATTTTCATTTCAGTTACGTAGTTTTGATTTATGCTTGCGGAAAATGATTCCTGATCCTTTTTCGTGTCTGTTTGTATAGTTGTACGCAGGACATCTTTGAGGAATGGTTTTGAATTAATTATTCCTCGAGTCCAAAATCGTCAAAAACAAAGCAGCCAGACAGCTAACTACTCCACGGCTCACTTCTGCCCAGGCTATCATGGCTTCAATTTGCTTCACTTTGGTGGCACTGTTAACAATAGGATTCGGAGTCTATCTTTAATATACGTCATTGGCTCGTATACTGAATTTATTTACAATTGTGCGCTCCACAGGAGCATAAAATATAAAAGTTAAAATATTGGTTATGTAGTATTTTGCTGTTTTTCCATATTCCAATCCAATAAGATGGATTGTATATGTAGTTGGTGATTAAAACATTTATTAGAATTACAGACAATAATTGATTGTCTAAGTCCCTGAGGCATACCATTCCAGAGCTGAATAGAATTAAAGGGAAAAAATTTTTCTCTCCACTTCGAGATAATAATAGGCGGTTGTATCAATAGCCATTTAGTTCTCCTGATATCCTGAGTCAATGTCAACCAGTGATGGATGAAATCTGCTGGATGATTACTACAAAGGATGGATTTTACTAATTCCCTTAACTGAGTCATCATCAATACTGATGGTAATGTAAAAATTTTAAGTTCATTACAAGCTTGAGTAATAGAATGAGTCCTGGATAGATTAAAAGCGGCACGGATGATGTTATTAAAAGCTACATTCAATCTCACTTGTGCATATTTATTAGTATTATTCCATATCAACATGCCATACGTAACTTTAGGTATCACTTTGGTTTTTATAATAGTTATCATTTCCCTTTTAGATAGGGTCCATCGTAACCTATACACAAAAAATCTTAATTTATTACAAGCACTAATCAGCATGTCCATATGTAAGGAGAATTTAAAATTACAATCATAAATAACCCCCAAAATTCTATGACTCTGAACAGAAGCTCGTACATTTTTATGAATAATTAAGATAGAGGTTTTGTCGGTATTAATTTTCATATCTCTTTTATGAAACCATGATTGAATCATCTTGACATCATGGTTAATATCAGTATTAATCTCCTTAACAGCGTGTTCATTATAGGTCCTGGTTAGTATTATATCGCCTACATAGGCTCTAAGTTTAAATCTAAGGTCTAAATCAAAAATTGGCGACAATAGAGTGGCGAAAAGAATGTTGCTTATTGATGAGCCTTGAGGAATACCACGTTGTGATGGATACTGATAAACTTTTCCGTCCACTGTAAGACAATTCATTCGGTTAGAAAAGAGATCCTTGATAAGATGGATTGCTCGGCCAGATATACCTAGGGCGCTCAATTCCTCAAACAGTTGTTGATGCGGTACAGTGTTAAAAGCCTTGGCGCTATCGACACAGATGATGACAAATTAGTGTTTAGAATCCAAAGCTTCTATAGCTTCTAGTTGGAGAGTTAATAATAAATCTTGTACCGAGGTGGTAGGTCGACTACCATATTGTTCAACAGGAATCCTCTCCCAAAGATAGCTAATCATAGGACCAAAAATGATTTTCTCTATTATTTTAAATACAGTTAACGAGGAGGATATTGGCCTATAATTTTTAAATTCGTTCACATCACCCGCTTTAAATATTGGTTTTATGAAAGTCTGTTTAAGACTTACCGGTATATGTCCTGTATGCCATATTCTGCTTATAAGATGTGCCAATAAGCTGTTTCCACAATGGCCCCAATTTTTCACAACTAAATGATTTAGACTTGCATCATTTTTATTATATTTTAATTTGATCACCTTTTTGATCCTATAAATTTCCTGAGGCAGGTTAGGTGGTAAATCCCAATCGATCTTAGGGAAGTGAAACGGATTAGGCAAATATTGCGGTACAGGAACTTGTAAGGGATTATCGATCCATTTTAGATATGGGAGCACATGCCCATTTTTGAATCCGTTGTTTTTTCTAGGACGAGTTCTTCGCACAAATTTCCACAGATCACAATAATTATTGGATGTCATAAGGAAAGTTCTTTTAGCCTTTTTAATTTCTTTTTTATATAATTTATTATGGGCTTTAAGTATTAAGAAATCATTCGTGTTTTTTGATAAATTACACTGATTGTAGAGCAGTTTTCTCTCTGTCCACAGTTGCACTATCTTATTGGTTCACCAAGGAATAAACTTGGGGTAACCTTTATAGATTTTAGAAGTAAGACCGGATTGCTCTAGTATAGACTGGATCGTCTATAAAGGCATAACCACATTTGATCAACTTCTTGCATATTTAAGTATGGTAACCAATTATGTGTAGAGAGTAAAGATGTAAACTTAACCCAATTAAGAATATTATTAAAATCAAAAAAAATCTATGACGATCCATAATTAAGAAAATCATTAATGTAGCAGAAGTCATTTTGGAGCCCGTGCTTTTCATGCTCACGAATTGATTCTCCAGAACACTTTTTCATCTACCCTTTTAGTGGATAAACAAAAATTTTGGCTACAAAAAGTCTTCTAAGATAACACTATATTAGGTTTTAAGTGTATGTCGATATTTATTTATTTATTTATTTATTTATTTATTTATGAATTGGAGTCCAATACGTCCATCCAGGGCCTGTATGGTCAGAGGCCGACGAGTTGGGTCCCTGGATAGACCTGGATTCACGACTGCTGTATGATGGTCGCAGCACCCGGGGGGGGGGGGTGATTGTTTATTACAATCACATTTTGCATTTTAAATAATTAATTCTATGTGAAGAAGCCTTAATTTCGATATTCAAAAATTTTCCTAAACAAATTTACCACATATTTACCCCAAACTACCTTAAACGGGTGAATAGGATTTTATCAAGTTTAATGACTTGCAGCGGGTTGAGCAGATTTTATGAGTGAAAATCCACACATTTTTTTCATTCAACGGGTTTATTTTTTCTGGAATAACCCTGGAGAAGTCAATTAAACTCTGTACATTTGGTCAAGTTTCAACCAAGCTGAACGTATCCTTTGTTATTTAGATGACTTCATTACGTTTAATGAGACATTTGCTGAACATTTAGACAGTTTGAAGGTGTTGTTTATCAGGTTGAAGGAAGCTAATCTCAAACTCAAACTCCGTAAGTGTCAATTTCTCAACGACGAAGTTAAGTTTTTGGGCCATAGCCAGATATTACTCTACTATACTGTTATGAATGTCTCTCATAAATTCACCTTTAGAAACTGTTATTTAATTTATTCATAAAGCATAATCAACTCTGAATATCTGAGGCCAATTTTATATTTTCAAAATACTTTAGGTCATGTTAAATTATTTAGCGAATTTTACTGTCTTAACTTTTTAATCAATGAAACATCTTTACCATATTCATAAATCATACTAAATGCAACGTCCTAAACAAATAAAGAGGATTGAACCCCCATAAACAAACGGTTAGCGTTCAAGAAAGGAGAGCTATTAACTTTTCTCGATCATTATTGTCAAACTTTTTTTCAATTGGTAATTATGCAATTTTTAAATTTTTTATGAAATAATGAAGTTACTGTTATCCGTTCTAAAATTATTAATGTATAAAAAGCGTCAAAAAAAAGCTTTTGGCAAAGTTTTCTCTTAAGATTCGTTTATTTGGCTTCACAAGTAGAAAAGGATTTATGTGCTCGAACTTTGCTTGACGTTATCCTTTATTCTTCAAACTACTCACCTATAAACATCACTTAGAAATCCATCTATTTCGGTGAACGAGGAAAACAAGGAAAGAAAGGTGAATGGGTTGCGAGACATGAGAGGGAGAGGTGGAGATATAGGAAGAGGAACCGCACTGACGGACAACACCGAAGCCCAAGTAATTTAGTCGGGGGTCGGTTCGAAGTGACCGCAGGGCCTCTGCGGAGAAGTGTGTCAGTTATCAATGGAAATAACAATGGATTGGAGAAGTCCATTATATCGAATCTGTCACCAACAGTCCGAGGCTTGAGGCCTGCACGAACACCCGAGGTTGACGTTGCTCGTAAATCACTCCCCTGTGGGACATCATGTCCGAACAGAATAGAATGCGCTTTCCAGACTTTGAAAGATTGTGTGAAAAGGTAGATTTTTCCTTGTTTTTTTACCTAAACTTTATAAAAAAATTCTATGATGGGCGGTTGCTATGTTAGCTGAGAAATTTAGCTGTCTGTAGTTAAACAAAGGGAAATATCACAGTTAAACAAAGGGAAAAAAATATTTAAAGAAAAGCATTTAACAAAACCGCCTAATAGTCATATGAAATGAAATTCTAGTATTCAAATACATAAAATATTTTCGGTACTTTTTCACGATACACTGCAATTGATTACCATAAAAGTTCTGTTATCTTTTTTTGAAGCCATAATTTAAAAAATTTAAGACATCGCCAATGAAATTAACAGACTCATCAATGAGAGATACCATATTATTATTATTATTATTGTTATTATATTTTTGTTTTATTGATTTTTGTTTATTAAACAAGAACATCAAAAAAGCAAGGGAATTCAAAGTTTTTTGTTTATTAAATGGGAATTGAAAGAAAGTTGCCTGATTATGCAAATAAGATGCAAAATTGGTCAAAATGCACTATAAAGAGGCTGAAAATACCGGAGTATCTGCACTTTCCCTGAGATCATCATTTCCTTGCTCTTGCAATCCGATGCCTGGAGAGCCATATGACGTCTTGAAGTTGGCCAAACACAGACAAAGTGGCAACAGCATTGGAACGTTCTGTGTTTGTTAAATTACTCCAGTCTCGTTTATTAATTGTCACACCTTGTATTATGTTCGTCATCTCAGAAGGTTCTTTTAACGGACAATACGTTAGGAGCTGGTGGTAGTATCGGCCATATCGAAATGGGATTTATAAAAAGGGAACACTTGTGTTTATAAAATAGAAGAAAACATTTCAAGTAGTGGACACGGCATTTTTTTTCATCAACTGCTAATTCACTGATACATTTATGCACTTATCCCAATGTTTAACTATGCCTGGAAAGCGTCCTCACAGAAAGATTTGTAGGTAGGCCTGAACCATCATAGAACACCGAGAAATGTTGACAGCCGAGAAACTATTTTAGGGGTCCAAAGAGGAGAAATCACTCGGAGCGAGACCAACTGTAAGGAGGATGTGGACTCACAGAAACACACACCGGATTTAATTATTGGATAAGTTACAGTGGAACCATTTTTCTTCTGTTCAACTCGATGAATAAAATAGATTGCATAGGACACGTTTTTCTAATCTCACTAGCCGAATAAATATTTTAACGTAATACACAACACAAAGCGTGATTTGCTGACGAGGGCAGGGTCACGCATCTGCCGCAACCACAAGAGTTGACCGCTACTTGACCTTATTAGCCAGAAGTAACTGGCGCAGCATTGCGACGGAACTTCGAGAACAGTTTCTTACTGCCACTAGACGATGGATATGCACCCAGACCATACGACATCGGCTCCATCTTGTTGGACTGTATGCTCGGCGACCAATGAATGGTATTCATTTCGTTATTTGCTGAACACCGCAGAGCCCATAGAAGGTCGGTTGATGAGTGCGGCGTGGTAAATAATGAAAATAAGAAAGAAAATCCCATACACTGAGTTTTTCATCAATAATTTAAACATCTGAGGTGTGGCGTATAATAAATTCTCATCGAACATTCATTAGTGATTCTTTAATTGATAAGTTAAGATTCAGCCTGCAGCCTGACAATCTTCGTCCTAATCTGGCGTGAACGAGAAACACAGGAGAATCCAGGTTTCGTGCAAGAAGGGGTCTCCTTTGGTGGTTGTGAAAGCGTAGTGTTTAATCCATCAGCATGTTGGTCGTACCGAAATCGCTGATTGCTGTCAGATATCGCAATGAGATCCTGCACTCTATAGTGTTATTTTATGTTGGAGCATTGAGAACAACTTTGTTTTCATGGATGATAATGCATGGCACATTGTGCGCATCTCGTCAACAACATCCTTCAGAGGGACTGGTCTTCACGTTCTCCAGATCTGAATCCCATTGAAAATGCTTGGAATGCACTGGAAAGACGTCTGGAAAATCATCCAATGCCCCCCACAACATTTCTTGAGTTGGAAGTAGCCCTGGAGCAAGAGTGGCAGAGGATCGACCAAATCTGCCAGACAATCTAATACTGTCCATACCTCATCGCTGTCTGTGTGTTTTGGCATTCCAGGCTGACCAGACAATCTACTGAACATCCAATGCGTGGCACTCTCGTCCAGCTTGACATGCTTACGTTCATCCCAACTTATATATCAGTTGCACCTCAATCACGGTAATTGAGTTTTCATCTCATTTGCATAATCGGGCAACTTTTTTGAATTGTCATTTGCTTTTCTAATGTTCTTGTTTTATAAACAAAAATGAAGTGCTTCTTTTATCGCTTCTTATTCATTTTGAAATATTCCCTAATTTTTGCGGGCAGTGTATATGCTGAATTTCAACTTTAAGTAGGCGGATACTGCGGTAATTACTGGAGGTTAAATCCGGATTTTCACAAATGAAGCGAGATGATTAGGAGATCTGACAGCGCTTTCAAGTTGAGAAATTAGACCTACCTCGAAGATGGTTTTAAAGATAGGAATCTTTAGTTGACAGCTTCTCTAAGTAATAAAGGTCATTTTAGAAATTCTGGATCATTTGTTTTTGACACACAATTAATGCGATATTGATTGCTTCCTTAGCGAGTTAAACAACAAATTTTCTAATATCAAATTTACCTATGAAATTGAAAATAATAATCTTTTTTTTCTAGATTTAAATATTTGTAGAGTTAATGATAATTTTGACATTTATATGAAAACCGGTAACAATCACCTTTATACAAAATGAACGCGCTACTTTTCATGATATGGTCTACCCCTTACTATCTGAATTCAGTACCATTAAATCCATAAGGTGGAATGGCTTCTCTGATACAATCGTCGATATGTTCCACGACTATATGTTCCAGAAGCAACAATTAAACAAGTTTAACAAATATTCCATAAGTTTATTAAATTTTGAATAAGTAGAGAAAAGCGATTTATACTTTTTGTTTGTCCGTCCGTGAATCGATTTTCTCGAGAACTATGAGAGATTTTCAAAATCTGTTTCCGCCAATCGTAAAAATATGGAAGAGAGCTCCGACAAGTTCGAAGATGGTCGAAATCGGTTCAGTAATTGTGATACCCTCTCAGACTTTTCATTGCTAAGATATGGCATGTAATACATCAATTAATTTGAAGCTAATTGAATATGACGTTATTAAGTCGGTTTTCGCCAGTTGATGAAATATAATGTCTTCCATTATGATCGAAAATTGTGGTCAAACTAATATTTTGTAATTGATGAAAATAGAAAAGAAAATTCCACAGGAACCTTCTGGTTGGCGCGTCTGCACGGTCAGGGAATTTTACGAAATCGTTTTGCTAGACACACTGTATCTTAGTTAAAACATTTTGATAAGATATTTGTTGAAAAATAGATTAATTAAGCATTTTTTATTTCTTCTATTTTTGTTAAATATTAGTGGTTAGCAAAAATATTTTACTTTTTTATAATGTGTACTTTTGTATAAACATGAAAAATTCAAAAACAATATGATCACATTGAAATTTAACTTGTATAGTAATACATGCAAGCTCTTTAATTAAGGATAATCTTAAAAAAATGAATCTAAAAAAATTATTTAACTTTTGATAAGTTTGTTTGACCCCATTGGACAATTCTGTATTTGAAAGAATAAAAACTTTACCATCATTTTAGAAATAAATTTCCTTCATTCAAAAAATGTATTTATTTTAAAATAATAAATAACAATATAAATCACGATTTTATCCAATAATAAGGTACTGCTGCACATAAAGTAATTGATTACTCAAGAGAACTTAGGTGCTTAGTACAAATGCGCCATCTGTGAGAAGCTATCGGAAATGCCTCATGAAGCCCTTCCCCCCCCCCCCCCCCCATTGAATAAATTTATATTAGTTAATTTATTTTGATTAAACAGGTGGTGGCCTTACAGTATAACAGAAGGACATCAGGAGTTCCAACTAGTTTCGCCATTTATTCCCGGCTTTGTCAAGGATATATACAG
>JAHWFO010051686.1:1301845-1317169 GCA_023313115.1 Rhysida immarginata | reverse complement strand
AACATTTGTAACTAATTTTGAAACTTCAGTATCAGATTTTTACGGCTTTCGAATAAGCATACAATTTGTGTTTCATTCTTTGATCAATCTCAGTTTCCAAGATATTTATTCTTAAAATCAGGGAGTCCTTTGTGGGACCCCTTGTAGATATCTTACACTTACTTATAATCAACTATGCGTACTCCACATCTGCAACATTTCAGTATTCCCTATGAGATCGGAAACCTTACATATGTAAATGAACGCATGGAAAAATGGTTAGTCATGCAAAGTTTCGTTTTGTTATTCCAAAGTAATTAGCGTTGTGCTTTAACTGTTTCTCCTTTCAAAAAGATAAGTTTTCATGTTTGATGGAATTTGCCAAAAGTATCAGAAATGAAAATTTTAATTTAAATTTTGCTTCAACTTTTCTGGCTGAAAAAATTCTTCGTTCAACTTCATTGTTCTTCTGTCAGAAGTTGCTTCAAATCTCATTATTTTCAAATAACGTTTTTATCAATTCAAAGGTAGGAAAAATAAAAAAAAGCTTAATGATTCGGAAATTCTGATTTTTGAACTCGAAGCGTATAAAAGTTAATTAAAGAAACAACCAAACTGCAGATATCAATAATATTTATTTAATTCAGTGAGAATAATTCATAATATCCTAGTTGATTTTAATTATCTTAATGAGATTTAAAAATTTTTATTATACATATCTGGATTATTTTTGTCATTTTATGAAATAATCGTTTCCCCTTACAAACAACAAAAGACATACGAGTTAGTTAATAAATTTACTATTTCATTAACTCAATTTTTTAAATTTTTAATTTATACGTAATAGCGCTATTAATAAAAATTTAATTTTTGTTTTAATTAATTAATAAATACAAATACAGGTAAAAACTTCTTATAACGAACTCGAAGGGACCAAGAATTCAAAATTCCGAGAAATTGTAATGAAGAGAATTTGTAATAAGGTGAAAAAAAAAATTGAAAAAATACAAAATTAACGACAAAAAACATGTATTAATTAAAAAAAAATCAGTTATTTTAGGTTGATGGAATGCTTTTGCACATAATAAATTGTCAATGTTTACAAAACCTGAAAACATCAGAATGTATTTATGACATTAGGTATTGTTTCACCGTACGAAATCCAACTCTTGCTTCTTGTATTGTTACAGCTGGTTCTTCGTTAATGTGTCATCATTAACAAATCTAAAATTTTTTGTTTAATAAATCAACATTATTACTGCTGTATGATAATTTCGGTTAATTTGATAAAACTAAGAATAAATTGGTTACATCTGATTTCTCGAAATTACGTTTGTAAGCGACATGTAAGATCGAGACATATTCAGGTGCGAAAACGAGACTTCCGATTCACAAAAATCGGAAAGACATTTAAAGCTGTACCGTATTTTAGAATTATTAATTCCAGTTCGCTGTATGAAGTTGTTAGTAAATAAGAAGTGAAACTAGAATTTCGTAATAAGGAATTTCGTTGTAAGGAGTGTCATTTAACATTGGATCTATGTGTGGCCAATCAAACATATAAATAATTCACCCTAAGGAAAATTTCGTTATAAAGATATTCGTTATAAGGAGTTTTTAATTTGTATTTGGAAATTTTCACAATTAAATAAAGCTTTATTTGCGTTTCTAGGAATTATATTTTCCTCTATTCAAGTATCTACACCCATTTATTACGAAATTGATTTTCACGTCAATAATTCATTTCATTAAGGACTAATTATTCGTTCAAAGCTTTTATGATTATTTAGATTGATTGTTGATTAGGAGTATTAAAAGCGTATTTCCTATCGTAAAATATATATTCACAATTGTATATTTAAGCTCGAATTTGCTTTTTTTTTCTCTTTGTAAAATTATTAAATCTCGTCATTATAAGATTAAGTGAACAATTTTTAGCTATCGCTGATCGAATGCAATTAATAAAACAAACCAAAATAAAAGCATAATAAAAGCTTTTGCAAGGGCTCTCTGGAAAATTAAATCATTAAAGTATACAATCTCTATAGAAAAATGCTCCTTTATTCGTGGCATTCATAATGACGTTTAAAGCTGATTTTTGATAGCTGATGTAAATTTTGTTCCCGTTGATGATACTAAAGAACAAATCCAAATATATTTTCGGTAAAGAATTGAAATGAGATATCTCTGATTAATTTTGCGTCGCTGAATTTGAAAATAATATCAAAAAATAAAAGACGTAACAAGTACAGCTTTTGTATCAGATTAATTGTAGCATATAAGCAGTAAATACTGGTTATTCTGTATTCTTCCCAATATCGCACTAATACATGTACAATGAAAGAAACAAGGTCGTACAAGATAAAAATACTAATAAAATCGAAAAAATAGGATTCTAGCAAAACTTCACTGGATATGCAAATACTCAAAACTTCATACATGTGTGTAGACACGGCCCGGATAGTGTAGAGCCCCTCTCTTACTCGCATAGTAGCTTGAAGACAGCTTTACCATTTTCGATGATCGCGTCCATCATATTGACAAACACACCATACCACTATTTCTGGAATAAATGACAATGGCTCAGATAGCTGATACGCAGGCCATTCGATTCCAAAACAACCCTTTCAAAGCAAATTTCCAACAATTGCACCAACAGCTGGCACAAGTGCGTAAAGGTGACAACTTAGAAGGTGGGTGTGCATAAAGTGGCGAAACTATCTTTACGAAATTAGTATCGCAGTTTAAGAAATTTCTGACAGCATTACATATATCGAAATTTATCTAATAATTTTTTTTGTATTTATCTTCCCAATCATGTAGCCATTTTGGGGTGCAAAATACAGGGCGTCCCATTCTCTATCGGTCCCCAATTTTTCTCTTATAAAAATCCAACTGTTGGATTTAATAAAATTTACTACGGACATACGAGGGGAGATCAAAAAGTAAGTTGCACTAACTCGCCGCAGGAGCGCGCTGTGTGTCGCAATCTTGGGCATAGCGGAGAAAGGGACATTAACTGCGCAGACGTCGGATAGGACGGTTGCTGTGGTTTCCCGTCGTGTTTTGTGTGACTAGCGGACTAAAAGCAATGGCGCGTCAACTGGATGTCCACTTCAAACTTGAGGTGCGAGCAGCAATCCGAATTCTATGGACCAAACGGGTGAATTGCACGGACATTCATCGTGAAATCACTGCAGTATATGGAAATTGAGCGCCGGTGTGATTTTGTTGCACGATAACGCAACACCTCACAAGGCCCGCCAAACGTGCGAACTGCTGCAGCGATTCAAGGGGATAGTTTGGCAACATCCTCCATACAGTCCCGACTTAGCGCCATGCGACTTTTATCTTTTCGGTAAGCTCAAAACGGAACTCGGTGGACAACGATTTCGAAACGATGAGGAGGTGAAAGCGGCTGTGACCGTGTGGTTACAAAACGCTGGAGGAGATTTCTATGCATCCGGAATCGAAAAGTTGGTTGAGCGTTCGGATAAATGTTTAGGGGACTATGTGGAAAAGTGAACCTACATTGCATGCTGCTATAGCCGTGTTACTTTTGTATAGGTGGTGTAATAAATGGCCATAGCGTGGAAGTGCAACTTACATTTTGATCTCCCCTCGTACCTTGGTGTCTAGGAAGTGTGATAACTGTAACACAGACAAAAAAAGAAGTCAATTATGCAATAAACTTAATTCTTAATGCTACGTAATGTATACAACTCAATATGCAATGCGTTTAAGATAACATAAGCAGCAAAAATAACGGCACCCAGATTATCTTCTTAGGCAGAATATCTCCCACGTTGAATATAAAACAATTCAAAACTCATATACTGAGATGCTTTCCATTACACAATTAAACCCTTAATAATAACGCTTTTACAAACAATAAAATAATAGCAAGGAATCCACTAGCTCTCTCTCCCTACAATTATGCAATGGAGTTGGTATTAGAATTAGAACATTCAATAAACGCTCATTCAATAATGCTCATTCAATAACGCAATTAGAATAAATAAACTTTAATGCTATCCACATGGAAATCAACAATACTCTTCCATGCGATCGCAAATTCTAATAAATAAAATGCCGGCAGTTCAATAATTGATTTTCACAAATAAGTGGGTGTAGGAATCCGCCTACTCCGTCACACCAATATGCGCTTAAACCACAAGGAAAAATTCCGACGCAAAATTTCTTCTGTCTGACTAGGTGTAATTCCATGAAGACTTTTTTGCCTTGATTTGTTAGCGGTCCTTCTATCCAAAAGATAGCAGTTATATATGGCGGTGTAGGTTGATGGATAAAGTCAACATTGTTACTATTAATTAGCCAACTATATAGAAATGCACTTATTTGCTCACAGCTGCTTGTTCGCAATTTCTTTTCGCACGGAACTCTCTCACTTTCAATGGCAGGGGACGGCTTCCCGGCGCTACATCTCTTCTCAGTTTCCGAGGCGTTCTCTTTGGAAAAACACAAGCATGTATTATATTTCTTACAAATACAGCTTCAGTATTAAAATCATCGTTCTCGTTCGCATTCATCCTTCGCGACCATGTGTTTTCGTGCTATTCCTCGCTTTGCTGACTTCCGTCTTCCCTTCAACTCTACGCCGACCACCTCTCGCAAATTCTTCAATTAACTCTGCATTCCCAATAACATTGCTGCTAATTCCATTTACGCAGCCCTCAAACTTGCGAGCTCTAAAGCTTCCATCCGAACTCCGCCAAAGCTTTTCCTCTTCTCCCTTACTCTTTTTCCACCCTCGTTTCTTCTCGTATCCCTCTCTCGCTCTCGATATGATCATTATTTCTCTCTCGGGTAGGAGCAGTCTCAGGCTTCTGCCGTCCGATAAAAACTCTTGGCGGGAACAGGCGAGGCACGTTCTTCCCATCTTTTCTCGACCTTCCCATCGCTTTATCATCTCCATCACGTGATAGTCAGTAATAATCTAGTGACTGGAACTGACCTAATTGAATGGCAGAAATGAAGCCACCAAGTCGTTGCATACATATCCACCCAAACCAAATGGAAATATGCCAGGCACGGTTTCAACATGGAAGACGTAGAATGGGAAGCGAAAATGGGTTTAGCCTAACACATCCGATGCTAAATCGGTAAAATAAGGACAAAGCAAATTCTCTGCTGCGGTTAAGTCGAATTTGCGTTGACTTCCGCTGATCTAATCAGCCGCTGTTGTTATTTTAATTGCTGTCTAGCAGCAATGCCCTCCCCTGTTCTTCCTCTTTCTCCCTGTAGATGATTTTTTTAAATTTCCCTTCTGTTCGAACATTACACTAATTTGCTCCTTTAGAACTATCCTTCACTGGTTTTTCCACATCGATGTTAAACGTTAAGAACAAAACTTTCGGTGGATGAAGAGTTATACAGGGTGTACATAAATGAATATCTTAACTTTGCAGGGCTTTTGAAAGAAAACGAAAAAAGCACAACCTTGTTCATCAGATATCAAACATAACACTTGAAAGGTTAAATTCAACATAGTTATAAGTGTTCAATTTGAGCCCCTCCAGAAACACGAATGATATTGAGACAGTACGATAATTCTTCCTACAATTTTTTTCAGTATATCTGGTGACGCTTTGAATGGCTGCGGATATGCGTGTCTTAAGTTCGTCAACGTCAGTTGGTAGCGGTGGAACAAACACCTGATCTCTGATGTAGCCCCAGGAAACAAAAATCGCACGGAGTGATGTCAGGACTTCGAGGAGTTGACGAACGTAAGACGCCGTCTCGACAACTTTCGTGTTTCTGAAGGAACAGTTAATGGATATGTGTACCTAGACATGTTAATCAATTATGAAATTCCTCAGCTACAGGAAATGAAACCGACTGTCATGTTTCAGAGAGATAGAGCTCCTCCTCATTGGTCTCTTCAAGTTTGCATGCATTTTAATGAAATTGTACCTACTCAGTGGATTGGCAGAGAAAGCTTAATCCCATGGCCCCCAAGATCGTCGGAAATTACCCCCTAATATTTCTTTCTTAAACACATGCAATCTGGCGACCTTGCGACAGCGCATCAGACTTGGAATTGAAAGTGGATATTTTGCGTGTTACCAGGGGAGGACATGTTAAAGTTTATTAAGACTTTCCCTTATGCACTGATGTATAAATTCTGTAATGAGGGCTTCTCCTCATTACCTGTGCACATTATAAAATTTATAATATACTGTAAACAAAAATACAGGATAATCATTTAATGACACGGTATATATTATAAAGAAAACCCATAATACAAGGATCATTCAATAATTAACCGACCATTTTCTATTCGTCTGCAAACGGATGCTCCATAGCTTCTTAAATAGGGATTGGATAACATTGCGTATATTGTTGAGTGATCCCAAATTCGTTGCGATATTGCCTTTTTAGTCGTCCAGGTGCTCAATTTAGCAAATAGTTATTATAAAGCAACAAAACTTCATTAATCTTTTTCAACACAGCCTAAAAATGGTCATTGCACCTACTCCAGTGATTGACAAGAGCATTGATTCCGAAGATTGGTTTAACTGCTGGAAGTTGAACCTTAACGTCGGAAAGTGCAAGGCTTTGTACCTCAATAGGAAGCTCAAGCGTCCCCCAGATTCTCTTGTTCTGTTCAATAAGAAACTGGACTGGGTGGACAGCTACATGTATCTGGGAGTTATCATTGACCCAAGACTCTCATGGAACCGGCATATGTCCTATGCTCTAAACAAAGCGAAGAGGGCTAAGTACAGTATCATAGCTCTCATGGGTCGCAACAGCGCCCTCAGCATTGACAACAATCTACTTCTGTACAAATCGATTATTCGGACCATACTCCTCTATGGCATGCCTGCGTGGGCGACTATCTGTAAAACCAGATGGAGTGAACTACAGTCATTCCAGAATGTTACCCTGAGGACCATTGCTCAGCTGGACAGAAGGACGGTGAAAAACCAATCCATCCACATGGATTTAAACATGGCCCATATCGGAAAGTTTATACAGGATCTCCTTTTGATTATGATACAGAAGATGAAGACTCACGACAATAAACTTATGAATGGAATACTGAAGAACTCAATGAATATGAACTGGCATACGAAGTATCGTAAACCGAGGCACGTTCTTGACGTCAATTTTGAAGATATTAGCAAAGTCTCTTTCCCAGACTACTGGAAGATGTGATAATCTTCTTTCTCCTTGTGTTTTTTATTTCGTTTGTTTTTTGTTTCTGACAATCGTCAATCTTATTTTCTTTTTTGTGTACTATGGAAGACCGCTTGGGTTGGTTAGGCTTCTTACTACCTCAGTGTATTTCAGTTGGAGTTTATTCTGTTTGGATGAGCTTTGTGAAAGCGCTGCTTTCGTCCCATCCTAACAAATGTACACTTCACTGTTCGATTGTCGATTGTCAGTAAAGGGGTAGGTTCCGAGTTCTCTAAAAAGCTTCGGGAAAGGACGGCGACCGACGCAGCCATTGCCACTTCACCTGCCGATGCTGACTCTGCCCGAGGAAGTTCTCCAAGCCTGGATCCGGAACCAGACTGACGAGGACGAGATAGGAGACATAAGTAGGCAAGTCACTTGTACTGATTTGGACTCTGACAATATTTTAATGGTGACCGTCGCCGAGACGAACCACGACAGTAGCGGAGCCAAAATTCCAGTAGCATCGAGGACCCCGAATTCCACACTGCCGACCTGGAGGACGTAACCGTTACAAAGACGTCTGCCCGAAGGAAAAGCCCGACTACTAAGGTTCTTCAGGAGTGCGTAATTCCGGAGGTTCGACTACCCGTATTGACCTTTTCGCCCGACCAAGCCACCTGTCAGCATCCTCTTTGTTTAGCGTTAGCTATTTCCTGCGTGCGCGGGCCCGTTTGCGCGATAGGGATAGCGCGCGAGGGGACGGCTTTAATCACCCAAGCTACAGTAGGTGCTCTTTTAAGTTGTCTATTAGAACATTGACATTTCTTAAGATAACGAATAACTTTATTGGTGCGTTGGTTATTACACTCTACTGTCTAATTTGTTTTGCTTTGTTCCACAACAGAGACAGCAGTATCAAGACTGGCGACATCCACGTACATGATACCCAGCCACTACTGGTTTCTATGCCAACCCACTCCGGACCATTAACGGAAGCAAGATCCTATTCATTACATTTATACTGAATTCCCAAAATTGTGACATTTCAACTAGTTTGTTCAGAACTTTAATAAGTCAAGTTGAATTAAAAGTTTTCTTTTTCTTTAATACGTAAACGTCTGCTCCTCTCTCTCTGTATGCATGTGACACTTTGTAGCCGTGCTAAGTTCCGTCAATTCTGGAAAACACTGTGGATTCTCCGACTCCGATGAAGATACGAGGGGAGTTCAATAAGTAATGCAACACATTTTTTTCTGAAAAAGGGGGTTGTTTTATTCAGCATTCAAATACACCACGTTATTCCCCAATCTTTTAGCTCCACAACACTATTTTTCAACGTAATCTCCATTCAATGCTACGGCTTTACGCCACCTTGAAGTGAGGGCCTGTACACCTGCACCGTACCATTCCACTGGTTGATGTCGGATCCAACGTCGTGCTGCATTAATAACTGCTTCACCATCCGCGTAGTGCGTCCCACGGATTGCGTTCTTCATTGGGCCAAACATGAAAATCCGTCGATCTGCTCGAATGAGAGTGTTCGCATGTTCCGACTTTGCAGGAGTCAGAGCTGTGCACGGCCGGCCAGCTCGCGGGAGATCAGACAGTTTTGCTTGACCTTGCGGGGATGATGACACGCTTTGCCCAACGACTCACCGTGCTTTTGTCCACTGCCAGATCACCGTAGACATTCTGCAAGCGCCTATGAATATCTGAGATGCCCTGGTTTTTCGCCAAAAGAAACTCAATCACTGCCCGTTGTTTGGAACGCACCTCCATTGTGGACGCCACTTTAACAGCTCACTACAGCGCTGTCACATATCGGACGTCAATGAAACTTTACGAGACGAAGCGGAAATGTTTGTAAATGTTCCACAAGAAATGTCCAGTTTTTTCAACCAAAATTGGCCGAGAAAAAAAATGTGTTGCATTACTTATTGAAATCCCCTCGTAGATTAATCGTCGTCATTTGCGTCGCACAACTGACCGCGCACTCGGGACGAGGAATTCGTTTCGCTGATATTTCTTCGTGTGCTCTGCCGCTGAGAATGCTACTTATCTACCCTTTTATCAGGTACTCACATCCAGTGAAAATATCCTTACGAAACGATAATACCGATATGTTTAAAATACTCATATCTCCATGCGTTGAAACGGAGCTCTCTTTTTTGATTCTCACAACTTCAAATCCGTCACCTGACTTTTTATCCGAACGTCACCAGTCTCTCACAAGAAGTGTTTCGTCATCTTCTCCTCTCTTACCTCATTCGTCTTTTCATCCCAACGCGATGATGACGCTGCAAATGATGACGACGAATAAAAATACCGGGTTCGGTTCCTCTTCGGGAACTTCCGTAAAAAAGAAGACGATGTTGCCGACGATGTCGTCGTAACGACTGAACGTACTCGATTCCTCTTCGGTAAATGCCGTGACACTTATATATCACTTCCCGTTGTTGAATGTAAACAGTAGGAAAATTTCTAAGAACAACGCTGCAGTCCATAAATCTTGAGTCGCTACTAATGGTGTGTATACCATGCTGTAGCATTATACAATGCATTAGGAAATGCCCATTCATGCATCTAAATGCATTATGCTTTCTCGCTCTGCATAATCTCCCTTCCCATGCAACGCCTTCTTCTACAGCCTTTTCCATCATGGCTGCCCTTTTTATAAACTCCTAAACACTCCAGATTGAACTTCAAGTTTTGACTGCCTCCGAGAAAAGAAAAAAAAATACATCATAAATTCTAATAAAACATACAACAATAGTCTCACGATTCCGGCAACAATTACTCAGGAGATTGCTTCAATTCTCGGAAACAGCATCCCCTTAATCAACACCACCTAAAGACATTTCTTTAAATGGTGTTGCCTTAATTCACTGCAAAACTGAGAAGCTTAAAAAGAAAGATTGAGACATTGTTACAAACATCATAACTCAAAAGTAATACAAATAAATGCATTGCTGTAATATTGAACAATAAGAAAAAAATCATATCTATAAAATCAGCGACGGTGGACTATGTCACAACAAAGAAAAAATATATAACGATGGGTTATTTCCCCATTAACTATGTCTCAATCGGGTGGGTTGGCTTCTAGTACTGCATAAAATAAAAGATACAAAAGCTGAACAAGCTGACTTGAAGAAATTAGGTGGCAGTAACACATGATGAGCCTTGCAATCTTCACTTCATCACAATTGAATGAGCCTTGCAATTCACAACAATAAAAGTAACGTCTTACTTTTTAAAAATGATATATTAACAATTTACAGTTTAAACAAAAGACATTCTTTTTCTCGGCCAATTTCGAGAAAAAGACATTCCGACAGAAATTGGAGCTACTTATTGGTTTTACCATGTCCGTCTGTCCCCTTCATAATTTCTGCATTTTTTGAGGTAGAAGGTTGAAATTCGGAATATAGCTTACTATGGGCATGCTATTTAATTTGATTTGATTGGTGCACTGGGGTCGGAATTACGGCGGTGGGAGTCAGAGGGGCAAACGATCTATATGGCATTTAGGTATGTAAAGGATTGAAATTCGTGTATGCAGATTCCTCTAGGGAAGATCTACATTACTATGACATTAACAGCAAATTGTCCTGGTGGGGTTGGAGTTGTGGGGGTGGCATTCACTTGGTCTTTACAACTATGGCATCATGCAGTTTATGATATATCATTTGATCGGAAATGATGAACAAGAAAAAAAGATATTTATATTTTCTATATACTAGGTTTGAGAAAATCAGCGTTTGAGAAAATTCGGGAGGATTAATTTCTTGTTGTATCTACATTGTCGAAAGTAACGAAAAAATATAACTGATCCTTTAAGTTTCTATGTAAATAAGCACCATTATTTTTAAATTGGATATTACTGTACGTATTTACAGTTGTTTCTTCAAACTGAACATTGTTATTTTTCGTAATTGTTTTTCGAAATAACGCGATTAATCCATAACGTCTATGCCATTAGTATTTCTCCATATACGGGTTTGCGTAGTATTTGTAAAGACCATTAAAGCAAGTGTTTCTTGAAAATTAAATTATCCTTCACTGCAGGAATATTCTCAAATATTCTCCATGCTTTAGAGAATTATCATCCCTGCTTTGGCAAAGAAAAGCCTCTATCCAAAACGACAGCTTTTTATTTTTTATTTTTGATTTATTTATTTTATTTTATATTAAATTTCAATATTTTTAAAATTAAATCAAATTTATAGCTGAGAGCTCACAGAACTTTTTATGGTTTATCTGTATGCTCATCTGTAACATAACGTCATTAATTCATTTCTGTTTTATTTTATTTAAAATATTCTACTGACTTCAAATTCTTCTCCGAAAATCATTTGCTATCTGTACGGCCTGACATGCCCTAGTTTTTATTTACTGGCCTAACATACGAACTTCTTCATTAAACAATCTGAGTTAGTGAAAGAATATTTTCTTGAACGAAACCGTCACGTTTTTCGCAGTTTATATTTTTTATTATGTTCTTCTGCTTCAGACGCTTACCTCATAAAAAGAGAAATGTCTGGTCTATTAGAATTTGACGTGATCTTACGATCCTGTTTGGCAGGAGTTATGAGTCATTGAACGAAAGACATCATTGGTTTCTCAAAAACAGAATCCCCGAGGACGCGGGTTTGACCGGCCGAGGACGACGAGGATTTTTTCAGGGGGAAAATCCTGAGATCACGCACTTCCTTCGGAAGGGAAGTAAAGCCGTTGGTCCCGTGTAGTCGTTTGCCGGCTGCACGTTAAAGAACCCTTGCGAGGCAAAATTTGCGGCCCCTATAACGCCGTCCTGAAATGACCATGGCAGTTGAAAAGGACGTTAATACCAAACAAACCAAACCAAAAACAGAATCTCTTTCTAGTTTCAACGCGTGAAAAGGACATCAAAATTCCATATCCCAACCGCAAACCGAGAAGGAAAATCACACTTTTAAGAGCGTCTCCAGCGAACTGTGAGGAAAATACTTGATACTTGCTGGTTTCCCCTAAGACAAAAGCAGGAAGATTATGGGTAGAACATAAATGTCGTTGGACTTTCCTGTTGTGAGCAACGGTAATTCAAACATTTGGAGAATAATATCAAGGTGTGAGATGCAAACGGATTATCTGTATTACTAGAAGATTGCTTGTCCTCTAAATGAAATTCAGTACAACCTAATTTTGGAATGCTCTACCCTTAATAATAAATACATGCTATACAATGTGATTATGCATGATAATGCAGGGTTTCTCAAATTAAAGTTAATTCCAAAAACCACCAATACTGGCAGATGCTAATTTTGATTATGTAAAGCTGCTAATGCAGAGCTAAAGTCATAACTGTTTAGCATGTCAACGAATATGAGTTTGACTCTTCCAGAACGTGCAATGCTGGTAAAATTGTTTTTTCAAAATGGTGAATCTGCTACAGAAGCTTTGCGAAATGTTACGGATGCCAAATGCGTAACATTCCAAGACATACACCGATTTCAACTGTAGAACATGCTATTTTACGGTTACTAATGATAGCAGGCAATGGAGGCCATCTTATTGAGCATGTTTTGTAATCATTAGAGAAATAAATTGCGTACTTTATCATTACGTTCTATATAAAGCTTTAATACGCTCTCTATTAATGGTTTTTGGAAGTAACTCTTCTTGTTGTGGAATAAAAGTTTCATCATATATCATAAACACGTGAGCGGGCAGAAACTGTGGACACAGATTATCTAAAAAAAAAAAGAAAATAAACGGAAAAATCACAATTCCACAACAAGAGTTTATTATCTCGCATGTATTTCGCTGACATTAGAGAGCTAGTTTTTTTTTCGCTACGAAAAATCAATTACGGATTATTCAAGCAGTGTGCTCGTGCAAAAATTTCTCGTTAACGGCAAATCTGCAATCTTGTGGTTTTTTTTCGTATTGAATGCGAATCAAAATAACCAAGGAGGTTTAATAACAGGAGATGGCATGACGTCATAATCTTGAAGCCTATTGTTGAGGCGTCGGTCTTATTGAAAGACCCCAAGCCTGTATAGATTAACTATTTCAAAAACAGAAATTTCATAAATTTCTTGCTATAAGACACAAACAATCATGCCTTGTTGTTCAATTTTAGTGTATTATTGCAATTTTTACACGTTGATCATGTAGGTAACAACCATGCAGGGGTCTACCAATATGGCGGATATGGCTTCAATTCAACAATGAGCCAGTGAATAGGAGGGCACCTCCTTTGTATTAATCCTAAAGCACTGTATAAAGAAAGTACGGACAATTCATTGTTGCAGGCAGCCATTTTGACTCCTATTTTCTATGATGATTGGTCGTGTTTTGCAGCAAATTCAAACTTCAGAGGCACATTTCTCTCTAACTTTTGTCAAAAAGGAAGTGTTCAATCTGTAAGTTTGAATTTATGGTAAAACAAGAAACAATCATCATAAAAAATAGGAATGAAATAGGAGTCAAAATGGCTGCCTGCAACAATGATTGTCCATACTTTCTTTATACAGTGATTTAATTAATCCTCCTAGGAAATAACCAACGAGATATAATACTAGGGTACAAGTGGCGCCATCTAATGTTAGAAAGGGCAGTTTTTTAACGTTCAGAAATATAGCAAGTACGCTAAATTCAAGTGTATTAATCTAGGAGGAGTAAAAAGTACTCAAAGGGATTCCAATTTCCATAAATAGATCATTGAAGTTGATAACTGGTTGCTAACTGGCTCATGTTGGCGGATAACAAGGCACAAACAGGCACTAGACTAAGCGAGAAAACTAAGATGGAGGATTTTAGGCCGGATGTTTTCGCTATGCACAAACTGCGCATAAACAAGGATCTCGTTACGCAATCGACATTTGCCAACGAGATCGAAAAATTTTTTCGTAAATTTTTTTCGTAACGTACGAGAATCGTCTAACTTTAACGGAAGTGACGTCAAATTTTTTCGTTTTCGTACGAAAAATTTCTCGTAACGAAAAAAAAACTAACTCTCTAATGTCAATTCTTCAGTGAGAATCTTGGATCATTCGAAACCTCGATTTATAAATCGATTTATACAAAGTGAACACGCGAATTTATATAAAACTGGAACCCCAAAACAATAGGGAATTGGGATAATGAAAAGCTTATACAGTAGCTAATCTAAACACAGCCTTTTACAAGTGCCAATTCGGGTGAATCCGGTTACAGTTATGACGAAGTATATGAACACGTGAGGACAAACACTCCAAATTCTAAATTTGCTACAGGAAATGATTAAAACTCAATTGGTTATAACTTAGCTTTCTCTTATCCCAATTCTCCTTTTGGTTGCTTTGCGGCTCCGGTTTTATGTAAATTCGCGTGTTCACTTTGTATAAATCGACTTTCGAGATAACGAATGATCCAAGTTCTCGCTGAAGAAGCTGACATTGTCAGCGAAATTACAGAGAAAGCAATAAACTCTTGCTGTGGAATTGTGTTTTTTCCGTTTATTTTCCTGTTCCCATCATGCAATTAAGGCATTCCCTAAATTTCATGATTTTCAGATAAATAGTTTCTGCTGCTGCGATCTTCGACATGTTAACTTTAATTTAAGACACCCTGTATGTCATTGGATCACAATAAAATATTAGCAAAATAATGATTTGAAATCTTCAGGAAATTGTTAACAGGTCTCTAAACTCGAAACAGCGAGGAAGAAAGAAAGATCTTCCATCCAGAGGGATAGGTGTCACATCATCAACAATGATTTCTAATCCAGAATACTCTGCTGAATTTAAGTCGCGCGATAGCTTATGTTTAATGCGAAGAAAATGAAGTACGGAAAGAGAAAACTGATTCATCATATCCAGGCGAGATTGAAGTTGGCCGAAGAGAAATTGTTTTGGAAAACGCAATGGGAGCATGTTATGTCCTCTGAGAAGAAGAAATTCAATTCGAATGAGCCAGATCTTTGCCAAATTCTGCAATATCTTCGGAAGAAACCAAAATACTTTATACAAATCTAATATTAAAGTTGTACGTTGGAGTTCAGTAGTGGTTTGGGGTGGGATGAGCACTCGTAGAAAATCAGAATTGGCTCTTCCAACTGGCCGTCAAGACTCATCAAATAACAAGAACAACAGGAAACCAATATTCCACATCAGAGATTTATTGCAACGTATGCGCATTTCGGCAGCCAAGCTGCCTTCCTCAGCGTATACAAGA
>JAHWFO010051686.1:1246794-1266845 GCA_023313115.1 Rhysida immarginata | reverse complement strand
AGTGAAATGGTCAGAAATTGACTGAATCACCCTGTATTTCTCCAATAAGAGGAACCGTTGTTACGAGGAGTGGCATAAGGAGATAGCGGCTTTGTGTGCTCTGTCTTATTTCTTCTCTGTGGTAACCACTAGAATTTAGCGTGAATATTCTTTGAGCACGGAGAATGGCATTAATTGGTAGCACATCATGGCATTAGTATTTTGAGTGTACATAACCACTAGAAGTGATTGTCACTCGAATTTAGTGCATCGTAATAAATTTTCTTTTGGCAGGTCCCGTAATTTTTTACGGTTGAAATACTCGTATTGAATTACAGACTGTCCCCAATTGATCTATACACACTTTCAAACGTTTTAGCTCAGCAACGAAATGAGATAGAAATATAAGGTTGGTTGTGTATAATTCCAGGCGGCGCTGGAAAAGCATAATAACACGTTCAATGTTGTTCATTTGTTTATAAACCAAAATGGCGGTGAGACTTTCATTCGATGAACGTAAGTGGACACTGAAGTATTATTGGAAAGTGGAGAATGTTGTTGAGGTTCAACGACGTTGGAGGGTTGAATTTGGTACACCACCGCCAACCAGGTTAACAATATCAAAACTCCGACTCGGTGTCTCCGAGACAAGTTTGAAGCCGAAAGAACGGTGAAAGATGTGTTGAAAGGACCGTGCGGAAGAAAGAGAAGTTCCACTGATAGCGAGAGTGTTGATGCCATCATTGAGGTTTCTGCACGATCCCCAAAGAAGTCAGTGAGGCAATGCTCTCGTGAAATTGGTATCGCCAAATCCATCAATGATATTCCATTAGCTACAATCCAGTGGTAGACCACGTCGCTCTGTTCGACGTCGGTGTTGGGAGTGTACTGTGGCAGAAGGTGGACATGTTGAACATGTATGGGCTTAAGGAAGTTTAAGGAATAAAATGCAACAAACCTTATATTTCTATCTCATTTCCTTGCTGAGTATAACGTTTCAAAGAGTGTATATATCAATTTGGGACACCCTGTATTTTGAGCAGATTTTCAGTAGCTTAACAATGTCATTATTATTTGTTGCGCCGAATGAATGGCCTTCCACTCAACAATTGTTGTCAAAATCAAGTGAATAGAAAGATTCAGCAGGTGTTAACTACTACTTCAGTCAGCAGTAGACAAGTCAGACCTCCAGCCCCAGCTCTACCTATGGACCAATGACATCAATAGTCCGATTTTGTTGTTGCCCATTAGATTTTGTTGCCTGACAATAAACTCTGAAATCTTCAGTTGGTGAGATTAACCCTTAATATTTTTCACCTTCGGTTCAATGAAGTTAAGATTTACCTTCTTCTTATCAGTCATGAAAATAGGCCGATTTTTTTTTGAAAATTTTATGAACTGTCCTGAAACAGTGTTTCTCTTGAAAGCTTTCTTTTTCTGTGATTGGTTTTTCTGTCAATTTTAAGTGAACAACGCTATTCTTTATCAAGAGACTGTTGATAATTTTACGATAAAATTTTGAAGTCATATTTTTTGTTCCGTCACTTTTTTAAGAAAAACCATCTTTTTATGATATTGGCAATTCCTTTTGTGTCTGTTGCTTTATTGGAAGTTTTTTGTCCAACTTTCCAAAATGCATTTAACAGTTTTGATTTACCTCTTAGGCAAATTGTCCCGTTTTTTTAATATTAACTTCTCTATTTTATCTGATTATTTTGCATTAATTTACTCTTTTTCTTCCCCTTAGATTGTCTTTTGTGCCACGGGAAGTGTTATGAGCGCTTATGTGCCTAGTATCGAGTCGAATTTTTTATGTGTGATAGATTTCTAAGGGTGGAAACATACCGATTCTTATAGAAGTCTTGATATGGAAAAGACTAATTTCCCCCATAGTTAATGTTTTTTGTTTAGGAGTCGAAATAAGCTCCTTAGGATGTCTGTCATCAGACCTTCTTTACGTTTGGTCCTATTTTGTTGATCTGCACATATCAAAGAAGTTACTTGGCGCAGCAAAAGAATATCAAAAAATTTGGTAGTTTTGAAATATTGTGATTTTGTAACTTTACAGTTCGCTTGATTTTAACTGTAAAATTTTGAATTGAGAAGTTATCTTGTGCTTTTGTTTCTATCCTTTAGCCTGCGATAAAAATAAAAGAGTTATGTCGTTAAGTCTTATATAGTCAAAATGTTGTGTGACGGTCTTTGTTTTATACGCATTTTCCGATAAACTCGTATATTTGTGATTTGACTCGTTCTTCTTGTCTAATGTTTGCGTTTTAGGAATCACGTTCTGTGAATATATCTCTATTTATTTGAATAACTTTTAGTTAATAATAATAATAATTATTAACTGGAGAAGCGTCTCCAAGCATAGGTAATGATTTTTCAATTGAAAAATCATTAACTTTTAGTCAATTTTTTTCCTTCCTTAAAAAATTTCCTTACCTTATTTTATTATGAAACTGTTTGTTTTCTCTAAATTAAATTAAAATTTTCCTTTACTCTTTAAATACATCCATTTTTATATATCAATGTAATTTTTTTCAAATACGTAATGATTAGCTGAGATGCCATTAACTCAATCCTGTTATACGTTTTTTTTAACTTACTATATAATTTCTTTAATCTTTTCCACAAAAAGGAACCTGGGCAAATTAGAATTTTTATTTGGGTCATTGCGGAACATTCCCAAAAGCAACATTTTCTTTATCAGAGACAGAAAAACTCATTACTAAAATAAACCGCATCCAGGTAGGAAATAAGTGTCAAATATGCCATTTAACCATTCAAGAAAAGTGTCTACCTCAACTCTAAGTCTTATTAAAAACAAATGGATCGAAGTGATCTTTGTAGGACCGCGATTTGATTCAAAATGAAAAATTTCACTTTCAAATGAATGAGGTTGAAAAAGCTTGCGGTAGAGCCTTTCAAAGGGGTTTGCTAAAACTTCTTAGGGAAACGAAGTAGATGATTACAAAGAAATATTGGACGACTTTTAAAATCTTAATAGTCCTTGGGGTATAATATTTTTTTGAAAATTCACATCTTGGATTCGCATTTCCAATCTTCGCAGTAAATAAAGGAGCAACTAGCGAGGAGTTAACGGTCCCATTTGGGAATGGGAATGCAAAACAAGACACAACATTTATTAAGATAGTTTGCGTTTATTTTAAAAAAGAAACGAGTAAAATGTTATTTGTAAATACTTAAGTAAATATAATAAAATATCATTAATATTTAAATTATAAATGTTTCACAATAACATCAATAAGCTATTAAGGATTATTGCTAAATAGTTTAGACAAATATTTTACAAGAGAAATTTAAGATCAACTGCTATCATTGCATATCGTATTCTGCTGATTACTCAGCGAATAGAATCTGTTTACTTTCAATGTTTTTTACGATCTTTCATACGATTGCGTTGTCAAAGCAGCGGGATAATAGAGTACAATAACCGTTAACATGCTATAAAATGCCTTTTTATTAGACCGAGCTGAATTAGTTTTGTAATTGGATTTCCCACTGTTGATGGGCATTGTTAAATAGCAGACTGTAAACAGCTGCAACAATCTAAATAAAACGTAAAGCAGCAGTTTCATTATGGACATATAAAAGTCGATTTAATTTCCAAGTTAGTTTCGTTTATCGATAAAGACAATCCGAGTTACATCTAAATGGGCACCTAATCTTTCCTAGGGGCTGTTCTTGGCATCGAATGTTTGTCTTTCATCTTCATTGGTGAAATTCAACGCGATATGCTTTTAAAAGACTTACATTTTTGGAATCTAATTGAAGCAGCGCATCACTCCATTTTAAAACATTATACGCGTATATACAGTTATTGACGTTCAACTTAAGAACTGAAGAACTGTTAATTCAAGAATTAATAAGTCCATAAGTTGCGATTTTTATAGGCAGATTAAATAAATTCGTGGGTCAGTCTTTTTATACGTTTTCTTTTATATCCTAGTATACAAACACTTGCAACTAATACCGCGTATGAAGCGTGTATTGACAACATATGAAATGTGTAGGCAATAGTGGTTAATTTCGTCAAATCGAGAAGTTTAAATGTACAAAAATTAAAACAATATGAAGATAAACTTTTGAAAATGATCCAGCAAGTGTACGGTGAAATAACTTGGGCTTGTAGTTAATTGTCTTGCGGAGAGCAAAGATAATACAACCCATGGCAAAAAGTTTGGAATAGTCCTTAGCTGCACAGCTAAACTTTTCTATTTATCAAAAAAAACCACCTATTTGATGGCCATAAAAATAAAATATATTTCTCATATATATCGCTGCTATTCGAAGTGATTTAGGTAAAAAAAATTGACATACATTCATTTTTGAATTTTTAAAAAAAATTCCAATTGGAAGACCACCCTGGAAAAAAATTTGGAATATTAACTTTTGTTGGAAAAAAGTTTGGAATAATCATAGTTTTTGATAGAAGAAAATGTTCACTACTGTTTACCTTTTTTACAAAATCGAATATCCTAGCCTTTACTAAATTTGCATATCGTCTAATTTCTTGAATCTATTTTTTAAAACGCAATCATGGGTTGAACGAAGGAACTCAGTGCGGATATGAAAGAACACATAATTCATTTATTGGAGGATGGAAAAGGTCAAACGAAAGTAACCAAATTAATTGGCTGTTTCCAAAGTTATCACCAAGTTCAGAATGAACCAAAGTGTCAAGCCTAGTAAGACATTGGCAAGAAGTGAGTCCCTATTGGTGGCAATTTGTAAAAAAGAACAAAAAATCTTCATCAGGACTTCAGAACAACTTGTGGAAAGCTTCCGGAGAGAAAGTAATCGACAGAGCACTAGGGAATCGCCTTCGAGGTAAGGGCTGTTTAATTCGCAAAGCGGAGACGAGGCCAGCAATTTCTCCATTGCAGAGGAAGAGGTAGTATCTTGGGCCCGTCAGCATTCGAGCTGGTCCATTGATCAATGGAAAAAGGTGATATTCATTGATGAGAGCAGGATCTGCATCGAAGGAGCTGATAGTGTAGGACATTTCGTTTGGAGACGCTCTTCTGAAAGACTGAGTTCTGAATGCTTAAGGGAAAAGTCCAAGTTTCCCATTTCCAGTAATATGATTTGGAGCTGTCTGTCGGCTAAAGGTGTTGGAAAGTTATGCATAGTGAACACAACTGTCACAGTCGCTGTTTGTGAAGAGATTATTGAGAATATCTTGGTTCCAACATTGGAAAAGCACTTCCAGAAGAAGAGGACTTCATATTGCAAAATGATAATGCCTCATGCCATCGTGCAACAAAAATGAAGGACCTGCTTGCTGAAAAAGATATTGCAACAATGAATTGGCTAGCCAATAGTCCGGATCTCAATCCAATTGAGAATGCCTGGTGGGAACTGAAAATGAATGTAAACAAGCTTAATCCAACATGCAAAGCAGAGCTGATCACCACCATCAAGGAATGCTGGCAAGAAATTACTCAACAATTTTGTGAAGGCTTGATTAATTCCCTACAAGAAGATTAAAAGCAGTAATTAGATCTAAGGGTCATCCAACAAAATATTAGATAAACATTGTATTTTTCTGTTATTATCCCAAACTTTTTTCCAACAAAAGTTAATATTCCAAATTTTTTTCCAGGGTGGTCTCCCAATTGGAATTTTTTTTAAATTCAAAAATGAATGTATGTCAATTTTTTTTACCTACATCACTTCGAATAGCAGTGATATATATGAGAAATAAATTTGTATTTTTATGGCCATCAAATAGGTGTTTTTTTCTGATAAATAGAAAAGTTTAGCTGAGGTCTATTCCAAACTTTTTGCCAGGGGTTGTAAGAGGAATGATGTTTATGCCTGCATAGATCACTGATAAATGACGAGAACGGAAGAAAAACATTCGTGATATTCAAGATGAAAACCACTATAAACTACTTATGCTAATCAGCATAAAAACATATTTCAACACTAAAACCTACAAAAATACCGAGTAACCTACCAAGGAAAGAGCATAAATTACATTTCCAAAAATAACGATCAGAAGCTAGTTGCCTTTTATTATTTCGAGAGGGGTTGTTCGATATCGTCCTTTTGTCGAAGAACGAAAATAATGTAATGAAATAAACATTACTGGAAGCATGGTGGCAAAACTTTTTGCGCACTTCCTGCGCATCCCTTCAGGGAAAAATAAGCTTTGAAGACACCTACATCAAAGTGAATAACCGACTTAATTTTAAAGAGCTGTTTATTTTTCATCAACATTTTTTAATTTTATTTTTCATCAATAATTTGAACAGCTGAGGTATGGCGTAGGATAAAACCCTCACAGACCATTCATGAGTTACTCTTTAATTATTTTATGTTGTGTAAAATATTTTTATGTTATAAAAATCTCTTATTCGTATTTGCGAGTCAAATATTGATGATTTAATTAGTGGCTTAATTTATAGGAGATTTAGTAAGTAGTAGGCCCATCCTTTTGAGCGATACATTCATTATGCGGCGTCACATTGAATATTGAGTCCTCGAATATTGTCCCGGGGTAATGAGTCCACGTAGCATTCACTAAAGTAGAGAGGTCATCTTAATTTCGAGCACGTTAGAAAGTATAATAAGGCGTCCAATCAGGTCTTAATTGGAGAGCGGCCTAAAGATTTTGCTGATCAAAGAATCACCGATACACCTTGCAAAGCATAGGTATTTCTTGTGGGAGGTCATGTTTCTATCTGAAAAAGTACTATGTGGTATTCCCTAAGGTAGATTAACAACATTCTACAGCATCTCTCATGTACACATCGTTAAGCTTTCGAAGTACCCGCTGTAGTTCAAGAGACTGAATTGTAGTTGATAACAGTCCAAACCATGAGTCCACTTTGACGAACTATGTAGCGCTCAAAAATGATAGAGGGATCAACTCAATTGCGACCCCTCATCCAGACTCTATACTGTAATCAATATTGATTGAAGCGAGATTGGTTGCTAAACACCACAATATTCTATTTCAGGTTTCGTTTTGCCAGGTAGCTCTAGTGCATCACCAGTTAGCAACCGTACTGATGATGTTTTGATGGTTTGGTGTTAGGGGCAGTGTTCGTAAAGGTCGTCTTGCCCGCAATCCATGTAAGTTAATTTTTGTGAAATTCTTTCAATATTGGCGTATCCTAATACAACCTCTGCACTCTAGAAAACGTAGCCAGCTATGAATCAATCAGTACGGAAAGTTCGGGCCCTCTTAACAGAATGTAAAACAACCAACACAACGGGCCTTTGCACAGAAGGTAGGGACATCTGTGTGCACGTAAACACAATTATCAACCGTGATTTACAAATGGAAAAGCGACACAAGAACCACGTTAATAAGTTGTTGCCGCGCCATGTTCGAGAGCGACGAACCAAATGCCGTAAATTGTATGAATGATACCTGGCGGATGAAAAATGGAAATACGCGGTTACACTAGATGAGGCGTATGTTTATTTAAGCGACTGCAACAAGAGTCGAGCTATTTTTTACCGCCCAAGGGGTTCTAAGGACTTCAGGAAATGGTGCCGTGAATGCAAGAATGCAACAGTGAATATTACTTGTACACTCTAGAATATGTCGCCAGCTATGGATCGATCAGTGACGTTCGTCTACGTGCTCCAGTTCTCCTATAACGATTCACATTTCGTTCTTCAGAACACAGTTTCTAAAGTCGATTGAAGGTTGTTGTCTTAAGGCTCGTTCACACCAAGCGCAAGCATTAAGTTTGCCCACGCTTTCGTTCTAGTTCCACCCTTTTTGCGCAGTAAACTGTTCGCACATAGCGTTAATGCGCCGCAAAATTAACGCCGAGACGTAAAGCATACACGCTTTGAGACTTCAAATATGTTCAGCATTTTACAGCAACGCCAGCGTTGGACACGCGCACTTTCACTTTTGCAAATGGTGGAATAAAGCACAGACAAAGTTTTAATATAGTGTATAAAAGATCGTCCTTTTTATATGATAAATCGAGTAATGGATATAGAGACATTATACTAAAGGAATATGCTTGGAGGGCAATAGGTGAAATTTACGGAAGAACAGGGTACTGGTGCATAATGGGAAGATTCAGCGGAACGTCGAATGTTTTAAGAAAAGGAATCGACGCTTTCATTTGACGTTGGTTTGACGTTTGTCGACGTCATGTTTTGCATCGCATATTTCAAACGTTAACGTTTGGGCTTGGTATGAATTACCCTTTACAATATCGACGAAATACGACACAAAGATCAATTTGCTGAATACAGCCCAATAACTAAACCTAGATTCAACTCATTTTTTTGCTATTCCCGACGTCTTTTATGAAAAACAAAACAAATTATCAACTTTCATGGCTTTGAGAAACTTAAAATTTCGCTTAACAGACTAACTGCCCCTCTTTTGATGTCATTTGTAAAACATCATTGACCGGGAAAAATAAAGCACAGACGAAACTAAAAGATACAGGTGCATAACTTGTTTCTCTACACATGCCCTTAAATTTATATTGTACTGCGACAAAATTTCCATGGTGTTGGATTTTCTCTGGAGTACTGTATTCGCCAGTGAAACGAAAAGATACAGGGCAATATTGTCGGATGCTAGGAGTGGTATATATAAGGTTTGTTCAAAAAATTCCTTAACTTCTTTTAAGATTCGTTCAACTTACATGTCAATGGTCGAATTTATGCCCTTCAAAGTACTCTTCTCTCTAACGATTACAATTGTCCCAGAGTTGTTTCCATTTTTTGAAACAATTAAGAAATGCACCAAATTTCTGGTCTTTTCCTCCTCTCATTTTCTTTGAGGCATTTCATAACTTGCAGGTAGTTCGCTGTATGATTAGATGGGGAAGGGGGGGGGGTTCATTATGAACAATGACATTGGTATCCGAAGCAACCCGCTTTTTACTATGCGTGCTTTTTCCAGCCGAGGCGAACTTTCGCCAAATCACAGAATTGACGAATCTTTGATTTCAATCTCATAACCGCAGACTCATGTTTCATCACCCGTAATGATACTCGACAAGAATGTTTCATCCTATCAAGACAGAATGCAGCTCGATGCTCTTTTTGATCTTGTGATTATCAGGCATGGCACGAAGTAGTAGCAACTTCATTCATGTCCAAGTGTTCAGTTACGATTGTGTGGCGTGATTCTACTTATATGTTGCATAAGTCGGTAAGTTTCCTTACTGTTAAGCGAAGATTAACATAAACGAGATCTCTGAATGTTGAAATGTGAGACTCCTCAGTCGATGTTTACGTATGTCCAGAACGTGCATCTTCTTCACTTGATTTCCGACTTTATTTGATCAGTTGAACCATTCATAATAGCGAATGCGGCCTTTGCGTTCATTACTGTGGGCTTATTGAAGCATCTGATAGGTTTCTGTGAATCATTTCTCCAGTTTGACGCAGAATTTCATTGCACAACGCTGTTCGGGGAAGGAGAGCACCGTGCATAAACAAACAATAAGCTATTATATGAGAGAAGGAGTAATTTGTAATCATTGAATTAATAAGTAAATCTTCTTTTTCTAATGAGTAAATATGAATAAATAAAATGAAGTTTATTTTTATATGAATAAATAAAATTAAAAAAAAATAAAAGTCACTAATATGTCCTTGAAGTTTGCTGTAATTGGATGAACTTGAAGAATTAAGGAAATCGATGAACTTGAAGAAACTGAAGAAATGACGAAAACTCTGATGCTAATGTAAAAGTTGACAGGAAAGCTGAAAATAAGCTACTTATCAACAAAGGGAAGTTATCCGTTAGCTTCACGGGAGACAACGCACCCATTCGGATGTCTGTAAACTAACCATAGGGATGCTGTTCAAACTCTTCCGGAACTTTTTGAACAAATTTCGTATTAGATTTCATTAAGTGTGTCTTAAAATGTACGCAGATTTTTTCAGTTTGAAAATAGGGACGGGGCATTGGAGAAGGTGGGGCAAACAATTTCATTATGGATAAATATAGGAAATACACTATTTATTATATAACAAGAAATTAATCCTCCCGAGAAGGTATAGGAAAGTAGCGGAAGTGCTGAGGTCATCAATTTTTACCATTTTATCTGCACTTTTTAACCCCCCCCCCCATTTTTTTAATGGAAAAATTGATTTTCTCAAACGTAGTATTTAGAAAATGAAAAAAGCTCTACCTTCTTTCGTATCTCTACATTTCCGATCTCTACCCATATGTTGCCATAGTTCTAAAGACCAAGTGACTGCCAGCCCCACAACTCCGACCCTATTGGGAAATTTGGCCCAAACTTTATAGTAATGTTGAGCTTGCTTAGAAGAATCTGCATACCGAATTTCACTCCTTTATATGCATAAATACGCGTAGACCATTTGGTCCCCGCTAATTTCCGTCCCCGAAACTCCGACCCTAGTGGGCCAATCAAAACCAAAATAAATAGTGAAAGTGCACATGCCCATAGTAAGCTACATTTCGAATTTCAACCTTCTACCTCAAAAATACGGAAATTATGAAGAGGACGGACGATAAAATCGAGCCATTGGGTGAATACGAATTAACAGTGAAAGAAACATGTTACATTTATATGAATCACCATGTCTTAACTAGCTACGGCCGAAATTCGTCTTTAACTGAACGACATTGTTTTTTTTAGAACTTCAGTTGTTTTTGCAGTTCTTTTCATCTTTGGCTATAATATTATTGCTAAATGATTTTAGGATTTAAATCTTAAAATCAAAAATCTTAAAATTAAAAACTAATGAATTAAGGGATGTAAAGTATCGTGTAATCCGTGCGTCTTTTTAATTTAACTATATTAAATTAAAATACTTTTGCTATAATAAGAATTTTACTTTCGACTTTCTCAAGCTTAAAATTTCATTTTAGAGAACAGATAATTATCGATAGAGTGTTTGGTTCTTTTGATCCTTCTCTGTTATTTGAAGTCGTAAATCAGTAAATTTAAAAGGTTTGTCCTTTAAAGGTTCTCGTTTCTTTAAAAAGAGAAGGCTTTGCGGTTGCCAATAAGCCATCTTCTTTATTGTTCCAGATTACTAAAATCTCTATACTGTATTACTAAGGACAAAACTAATATATTCATATAATACCACTTCTTCTGTCGAGACTTCTGTTTACTATTTCATTACATCTCCGAGCGAAATATTTTTTCCTGCTGTTTGGCGCCACTATCATTTTCATCTGGCGCTTCATCGTTGTCAGCACTAATCAGTGCTTGCATATTTATAGCAACCATCGCTGCCGCCGAAATGAAGGCGTTGGTAATTTTGTGTACCATTCGATAATATCTATGAGGATGCTACGAATATGCAGCATTTATAATGTTGATTCTTTCAGTGATTCCACAATCCTGTTTTGATGCTCTATTAGTAATTCTACAAATTTAAATCAAAAAGAGCTGTTATTGCAAGTTGGTTCTTAATTCTACATATCTTCATTTCTTAATTCATGTTAATTTCTACGTAACAACGTACACTGAATTTCTTATCGAAATCTAAAATTTATGATTCCCGCAACAAACTTTTGATACCACTTTTTAACGATCAAGCAGTTCCGTTGACGTTCTGAGTTTGCGTGCGTTACACGAAAGGCAGATTGTGCACAGAGCACAATTTCAAGCACTAATGAGATCTCTATGCGGGTCCTTGACGAAACTTCACGCGTGTCCTCGATGTTCTAATCGATCATAGGCGTCCACCGGAAATGGAAATTTCTACAATGGTCAGAAATGTCAGTCGGATATCCGGCTGATCCAACAAATGGAGGTCTACTTCGATAAGACTGTTTCCGTTCGGCGGTTTCGTCTTTGCCGAAGCCATGCTTTATTCTGAAGTTTTTGCTGATTTCTGTCCCAAAAATAGAGTTCGATTTCAACAACAGCTCTTCTGGATGAGTTCTAGAAATAAGATACCGAAAGGAAAATTTTTCTTAGAGTTCTTAAGGACGGTCGCCTCATGGCGGCCTTGAGATTTTAATTTTTCCGTATATTCGGGAGAATCTAACGTAAAGCTCAATCTGTTTTTTATCGGCCGAATTCCAGCATATCTCCACGTCCTCTTTAATTTTCTATTTTCCTCAAGAGTCTTCATATCTAACAACTGGGCTCGGACTAATTGACGTTTTACATACTTAGCACTCTTGCTATGCAACAGGATTCTTGAATATTACTGCAGGGATAAGACAAAAGCAGAAGGCAGTAGTAAATTAACAAGTAATCGCGGCTGCTGGTTTGCGAGATTTCCATTTGTTTACAAGACATAAACCGTCGAGTCACATTAATCTAACCAACTACTATTTGTGATGTCAGCTCTAATTAACTAATCGCACGAAGGCAATAAATGATGTCATCAACATATTTGGAGAGTATATACAGTGTGTTATAGGGATTCTAAAAATATTTCAATTGTTGCAATACAGAAACGGAGCGATTTATCAGACGTACAAAAAAGAATGATTATTGGCTTTCGGGCCAAGGGTGGCAGCATTTCAGAAACTGCGGAGTTTGTGAACTGTCCTCGTGCTGCTGTGGTAACAGCGTACCGCGCAAGGCAAAATGGCATTATAGAAAATAAGCGACATAGAAATTGTGGTGCTTTACGAGCCATAGATGAAAGAGGGGAACGGCGACTGCGATGGTGCGTTCGGGCGAATCGCCGTGCTACAGTGGAGCAAGTTACTGCCGTACGCGTGTCCAGAACGACTGTTCAGCCAACGTTTCGCGTTTGGGGCTCAGCAGCAGACGGATGTTGACATCACCTATGTTAACGAATATGGCAATAAGAATCGATTTAAGTACATATCGATCCTTGCTGACCTCGTACACCCATACATGGACATTGTTTTTCATGGGCTTGATGTCATTTTATAGCACGACAAAGCGATATCTCATACAGCTGAGATATTACGTGAGTGGTTAGCAGAATGAATATTACGAGGAAAACTTTACTGTATTTCGTTGGCCCCCAAATTCGCCGAACTTGAACCCAATTGAGCATCTATGGGAATAACTCCATCGGGTTATTCGTTCCATGGATACGCCACCTCGCACTCTCCAACAGCTATCAACTGAACTGCAATCAGCATGGCTCAGAATCTCTGTGAACACTTTCCAGTACCCCATCGAGTCTCTCTGAGCCCGTATAAGCGCTGTCCGAACTGCACATGATGGCTATTCCGGATATTAAGAGGAGGACACATTAATGTGACTCGCCAGCCTGTTTGCGGCCCACAATAGTCTCCTGCAGTTCTCTTTCCATGGCGTTCACGACGCACTCGCCATCGCTCGTCAATCTTATGAAGCAAAAACCTTGACTCGTCGGAGAAGGCGACCTTAGCCCACTCATCTGTGGTCCAATGGCAGTGCTCACGTGCAAAATCTAGGCGTCGTTGACGATGACCCCTGGTCAACATGGGTGCAGCAACCACGCATCGACTGTTCAGGCCCATCCGTAGCAGGGTGCGTTCAACGGTAATGTCAGATACACGTCTGTTGGCACCACTGTTGAATCTGGTGGTAAGTTGATGAACTGTGGCTCTCCTGTCACCTTTTACGAGTCGTCGTAGGCGCCGCTCATCCTGTTGGTCGATGGCTCGTGACTCTTTATAGTGATGGCGTTGGGACGCGATTTCTGTCCCTGCTGTCCACCCTTTGTGCACCTTCACTACAGAGGACCGTGAGCAGTTCACAAATCGCGCCGTTTCGGAGATGGTGCCACCCTTGCTGCGATAGCCTATTATCATCCCTTTTTGGATGTCCGTTAAATCCGGACGTTTACCTATCTTGAAGCTCGTGCACCTGTTGTTTGATGCACCAGCTTTAAAGCTTTCTCAGCCTGTTATGCAAATTTTTGCAATGTGTAATCGTTGTTGGGGCGAACCGTGCGTGTGCCTTGAAGGCTTGCTGGTCATAAATCATTGATATGACAGTGTATATTTCGAGGGTGATTCTTTTGACAGTTCGTTGGAGAAAACTACTCCATCTCTAAACTTCATTTTGGTCTTAAAGGTAAACTTCACACTCAAAACAACTTTGCTTAAAATGAAAGATGAAGGTCTCAATAACAACGTAGCACGTATAAAAAATTTTAATTCGAACTCAAAATTAATAAGATATATGAAAAACTTTCATTATGTCCCTCTCCCTGCGGTCGACACTGGCGCCATGTTTCGGCAATCTGTTACATCACAGATTGCGGAGAAGTGCGAAGGAATTTCGAAATCGTGACGTCACATTGTACTCTAGCGCAGACCCTGTGGGTTAGTTGTCAGGGCATCGCAATGGATTATGAAAATGAAAACAAGACCGTTAGTGACGACAACGATTTTGATAACAGTGATAGCGATATACATGGGCCGTAAGCAGAATTAAATGCTACTGCACTTCTGCGATATACAGCTCTATCAAGAACAGATGAAGGGGGATCATCTGTTCTTATCTCTATGCATTAAACCGTTTACACGATATCTTCTGCTTGCCGCGTTGGCGTGTGCAATCCCTAACAGCAGATAGGCCTACCTCATTCCTTCAACAATTAGCACTTGCCTGTTTCGGTCGTTGTTCTTGAAGAACGCCAGGCCCGTTTAGAGTTGGAAAAGCATCTAGTTCCACCTTATCCGTGATCTAGTTTCAGTGAATTTCTTGTTTGAATTGATACTGAACTTAAAACGGCGGGGGCGTAAAAAAAGCATGGAGCTTCAAAATGAGCTGAGCACAAAACTGAGCTGATGCTGTTTGGAGTTGATACCAGTTCTCGCTGTCAAAAACTAATGCACTGTTTTTTATTGTGGCAATCTATGAAACGTGAAATTTCTATCCAAAACTCTCTATTTACACATACGACAGGTTTCAGTCGGACGATGAAGCGAAGGAAGAGGTTTTGGAATGGTTCCATACGCAACCGAAAGACTTCTTCCATAAAGGAATTACACGCCTTGTTACAGAGTGGGATAAATGCCTTAACGCATTTGGAGAGTATTTTTAAATTCCTTGTATACACTTTGGATAAAATAAATAATTTTCGTTCTCATTTGTACGACCCTAATAAAATCGAAAGCGACTAGAATCTCGGCGAAGTTCTCGCGGCAGATTCTCGCGTCGTGTTCCGCCGTGTTCTCGGGAGAAAGGATGGATGATCAGAGGGCCAATTTTCAATTTTCCGAGGCATTTTCTTAATAAAATATTAGGATAAATCGAAAAATTTTGAATGATATATACTTTATTAACTTAAATTAATGTTATGATTCCACAAAAAAAATTAAAGTCGAACTTTCCCGTGGAGTTTACCTTTAAAAGAAAGACCTTATTCTGTAGATTTGTCAAAGTTAGTTTTTGTGTCGATAATTACTATTAATTAGCGGCAATTTACAATTCAAAATTGCTTATGCTAGCAAATCAAACAATCCTCTTTACAATGACGTCACAATCAACAACTTTGCTAGCATTGATCATCTAATTAACAACAATTACATAAACAATTAAACATAAACAATTAACATAAACAACGATAACAATAAATAACAATACAGGCAATATATATTAAAATCGGCACTTCTGCGCATGCGCATTGAACATTGTTATGTTGTATATACTTGTTTGATCGTCAATGCTAGCAAAGTTCTTGATTGTGACGTCTTTGTGGAAAGGATTGTTTATGAAATGATATAACATGTCTATGATATAACATCTATTAATGAGCTTGATATACTCCATTCCATAAGGCGATTGAGTATTCCTGCGCATGTATTCAAGGGATTATCTACAGCTCTTCTGTCACCCCTACAGCATATTTTTTCCCTCTGTCTAAATCAAGGAATTTATCCTGACATCTGGAAAACTAGCATTGTGATTCCCGTGCACAAGAATGGACCTACCTCTGCTATCAACAACTATCGACCCATATCCATTCTTCCAACTCTCCCCAAAGTATTTGATACTTTTCTTCACATTCACATACTACCTCACGTTGTTTCCTCCATACCTCAACAGCAACATGGATTTTACCCTGGCCGATCTGTTGAAACCAACTTAGTCAGTTTGACCGACTATGTATTCACTAGTATTGATCACCGTGATCAAGTTGATGCAATATTTATTGATTTCAGAAAAGCTTTTGACTCAGTCAATCATGCATGTCCACTTCACAAACTTGCCTCTACCGGCTTTGTTGGTTCGACTCTAAAGCTACTCGGTAGCTACTTAATCAATCGTCGATCGGTTGTTAATTTCAATGTCTGCCTCTCCACTCCCTACTACCCTACAGCTGGGGTACCCCAAGGATTTGTCCTGGGTCCTATTCTGTTTTCCATCTTTGTTTCTGATCTCCCTTCTCTCAGACGTGGAAGTTCTTTTCTATGCTGATGACCTCAAACTTTTCACTACGGTCTCGTTCCTTGAAGATATACAGCAGCTACAGCATGCTCTAAATCTATTCTTAACCTGGTGCAACAATAATCATCTATTTGTTAATACTGAAAAGACATTCTTTATGACTTTCACGAACAAAACTAACCCCTTGAACTCGTGTTATTTTCTCAGCAATGTGCCGCTTGCTCGCCGTGATCGTATGCGTGACCTGGGTCTTATACTGGATTCTCGGTTGCTTTTCACTCAGCACATTGACAATCTCCGCAAGCGTGCCTATCGCTCTCTGGGCTTCATTCTGTGTAACTGTTGCTCCTTCAAATCTCCGGCTACATTCCTTCATATTTACAAGAGTCTTGTATTGCCACTGTTAAGGTACTGCTGCATAGTTTGGAATGGATGCGCTGCATCTCACTTTAATAGACTTGAGAATGTTCAGCGCACCTTCCGACGCTTCTTGTCTCGTCACTTTCCAGACTGCAATGATCTTTCTATCACCTCGCTTGAGCAACTGAGAAACCAATCTGATCTCAGATTTCTGCATCGTATTGTGCACAACAAATTTAATTGCAATTTTATCTCGAAGATCTATTTCGTGGTGCCCAATCTATGACGGCATCATCAACGACACATCCGTTCCATCCACCGCTACCTCAATTTACGCAGTCTCTTCGCTCTCCATTATTTAGGATCCAGGAATTGTACAACAGACATCAAGATCACATTGACATCTTTTGCCCTAAGAATTTACTGCTTAAACACTTCTAGAACTATCAACATTACACACCTAATGTTATCATGTTGTACGCATTGTAATAGATGTGTATAGCTCTATCTCATCTTTATTTTATACGTGTATTAGTTGGTTAAGTTTTTTTGTTTCTTATGTTTTCCTTTCTTTTTACGTTTTACTCTCTTGTAACCGAGTTGGTGCAAGCTTTTGGGTACAAATAAACTGAATTGAATTGAAAAGAAACTACCACAGTTGTTTGCCGTCAAATTTTGGCGGCTTCCATCTAGTAGATTTTATGGAGATGGGGTGTTTATCGTTAAATTTTGACGGGATCCATCTAGTATACTATTAATTTCTTAATATACTCACAAGGAAAGCACATGTAGCTGCTCAATGCACTTTTTTTGCGCGCAAAAAACCTGGAAGCGATAGCATTGCGCGGCGGTGGAGCGCTCCGGAAGTGAAAAGTTCAACAAACCTGGCGGTAAGAGGGGAATCAAAATCGTTAGCGCTGCTCCCCAAAGAATTGCAGTTAGTGGACTGTTATTAAGCATAAAACTTTAATTTGGCTGTACATACCCCCTCACCAACGCAACGTATCACATGAAGCCAACCCCATGACAGAAAATTTACGAAGATTACCGAATTGATTAGTAAAATGAAATAACGAATTAAGAAAATGGTTATTAATTACTATACACATTATTTTTACTGGAAGGCAATTAGCTAATTTTAATAATCTATTTTTAAAACCTAAGTTTGTTTAGAAACTTGAGAAACCATTCAATTGTCGTCTGCTGTCTGCTTCCATTGATTTCATGTGAAGTGGATTCGTGCTTATTGCTGAATAGTGGAAGAAAAAAGTACCGTTAAGCGCAATAATACACGCAGATCGCTATTCAATGGTGTCTTTGTGTGCTCAAGTTTTTTCGTTTTCACGGTTTATTTTAAAAGATACAAAATTTCGCGTTTTTTGTTATTTTGCAAGCATCTATAGTAGCTTCAGATGAGTAATATACGTATTTCAATTTGGTGGATTGAGACATATGATCGTGGGATACCCTTGTCAGCATAATTTTCATAAGAAATTCTGCAGAATTTAATTGCTTCATTTTATCCCATATCATTTATTTGACAATTCATTAAAAGCAAAAACTTTATTCCTTGTAGCAGAAACCAGATAGTTGTAAATTCAATAGCTAGAATGATACAGCATTCTTGTCTTGAAACATGCAAATAGATTTATTCCCCTTGTTAAATCTTACTACAATTCACAATGTAAATAACTAGGAAGAAATTTTATTTTTAATTGAGTAATAATTATCCAACCATCGACAGATCTCTTTTTAAAATATGTTTCAATTGTGTTCAATATCCAATAATTAATCTTTTTAAACAAAACCGGAGTGAGTAATTAGTCACATCACGTAATTTCGACCTGTTTCGATGTATTTGTTAAACGTAAAGAAAGGAATGGTAGATGAGCGTTATTGCTTCTCAATTAATTAAAGCGATCGTTAATACTCGTCAATAACTCTTTCCATTATGTCATTTGGACACGTATTGGCGAATTTTTAAAGCCAGTAAAGAGTCTTAATTTTCATTCGATATTAATGAAATGTGGATTTCGTGAATAGTAGATTTACAAAGTAAAAAACTTGATCTAATAGGAATCGATGAACGGACGGACAATATTTCATGCCAACAAATGAGCGGACGACAGGCGGAACTTTAATTGGCATTTACATCCAATGTGGAAAGGGCCTAATTACATCAGCAGTTAGAAAGTAGTTTTAATTTCTCTCATCGTTTCTACATTTTATCCTTACTATAATAAAACTACGTCTACGTTGGGTTAACGACTACATTTTTTCGTAAATGTCACAATTTTGCAACGATTACTAATCCTAAGTGAATGGCTTTCCCGTGCATAAATTTTATTAATTTGCTCCATGCAGAAAATGTTATAGTCAACCGAGCATAGAATAGGCTAAGTAACAAGGCAATATTAACTTTTATTTAATAGTTCATATGATTACGAAATCTTTTCTTAATGTAAATAATTATTTCGTACAAAATAATTTTAAAAAAATGACTTGTTTTATTTTTGGTGAGGTGAAGTTTTGCCTTTAATTATTGAAGAACTGTTTCATTAGATATAAATGAGCTTTTTTCTCTATTATTTTGAGAACCGTTTGTAAAATTCTGGAAGAAATGTTTAAAGTGTTCTGAATGTGATGCTGAACAAGTTTAGAACTGGAAATTTTTATTTTTTTTTTTTGAAGAGATGGAATTTGCATGTGCCCTAATTAGTATGTTTGAAATCAATCTAACGTTGACCATCTGACAGGTCACCCTCAACTTCTTATCCATTTTCAGCATAGACAGGAAGGGTACAAGAGACTTTTAGTCATACTGTGTATACACAAATTTACATCAACATATTGAAACGCTGTTTATGTTTAGCATTTTAAACAGAAACTTTAATATCATGAAAGTATGATGCAAATTAATTAGGAAAAACTTGCTGTGATTTCATAAATATGTTCTTTATGTATAGAGGTGACACTGGTTTTTAAAAGTTTATGGAAGACTGTCAGACCATGGATAGGAGAAGCCTAGTCATTTTTCTCATCGTTTTAATTTCGTAAATATCCACATTTTTTTATTTCACAAGCTGCTTTTTTATTTGCAATACGATAAACTGGTATTAATTCACCACCAGTAGTTAGGCCTTATAAGATATAAAATAAAACTTATATTGAACGGGTCCCAAAGCCGACCCTTGTGGAATTCCGGAAGTTATTATATATAGATTTATATAGATTTAAAATTTTCCCCACGAAGAGGAAAAGTTCGACAGGACAACGTGGTTTATATTCATGTTCACAGATAGTTAGGAACACCAATCAAATTGGGTTTAGCAATTAAACCTAAATATTCTTCCAATCATCCTAGCCAACACAAATCCGCGGCCATCAGTT
>JAHWFO010051686.1:1108523-1246784 GCA_023313115.1 Rhysida immarginata | reverse complement strand
AGGTTTCTACCGCATCTCTTTGGACCCTCGTTTTTTCATTTCAAATAAACCTAAATGGCTTACAGAGTCGAAACCTTTATTGCTTTCTCTCCTTTATAGCATTAGCTTTTTCATAATTTATCGCCTGCAAATTTGTAAAAGTTAATCTTTTCGGTCTAAAAACCGTGTTGATTGTCAAGAGCTATTGATTTCTATATGAATTTAGAAAGAAAAGAAATCAAGTATTGGACAAATAAAAACCTTTTTCCATTGAGCAAAATATATTCCAGTAGACAGAGAAGGATTCAATAATCTAAACTTTGGTTTTAAAAGTGCTAACAAGCACCTTTGTAAATAAAATCTAGTATATTTTCTCTAATTAAGTAACTCGCACTAGGTATCATCAAAGATCACTAACCTCTTTAAGAAAAGACAAAATCAAAAAGTCGGTGTATCTTAGATATGACATGAGAAGTTATGATATATGTATTAGAATGTTTCAATAAATCTTTCACATTATAATTTTTAGAACGATTTATCACAGCCCAAAATTCCTAATAATTTGGAATCCCACGGTATATTAAATTTTTGAAATTCTGATTTTGGATTCTGAAAGATCATTAAAAAGTAGAACAGGAATTTCACAGAGACCAATCTTTTAAGTTTGAACTCAAAGTTTTGAAATATCCGGATGATTATTATCAATTCGGAATCGCTTCCTTTATTTTTCGTTGGTTAACAAAGAGTAAACGTTTAATTAATTACATATTTTGCTGTAAGAAGAAAGAAACACTTGCTGACAAAACCTTTGAAATTCCAGTTGATGGTGTTAACAAGGGGTTAAAAAGTGAAATGCCATGTAGCCTCGAGGTTTGTTAAACTTCCCAAAGAAAAGAGTGTCAAAGAGAAATAGAGAGCAAGGAAACAAGAAGAAAAAGGAGGAGGAGAGTGGAAAACGACGTTCATTTCTGTTCGAAAGAGTTACAAAAGAAGGAAAAGGGATTTTTTTCCCTTCGGGCTTCTTCAACTGAATGATGTTTTTAAGATCGAAATCCATTAGGGCTAAAACGGGAAGTTCCTTTCTTTTGTGCAGCATTTCCTTTTGGGTTCGAAATTCCGCATTTTTATTTTGGAAAGGGAGAAAAATATTTTAATGGGTAAAACCTGAAAAAAGGTAGATTTGATGAAAATAATTGTGTGATTTAAGGCGCCAGGAGTAAGGAAAAAAAGGAAGGAAAATCTATAAACATTCGACGGATTCAGATAACAATGACGACTGATCTTTTTCTTTTGAGTACACATCACGGAAACAAAAATCTCGCATCGCCGGCAGAAAACTTTAATATCGAAAACGCAAATTTTTCTTCCTTCCTTGAGTGCTGTTCAGAATAGCATACAAAGAATGGGTTCCCAAACGAAGTAAGTCCAAAAATCCAAAAATCTTTTTAAAGGATCTTTTTAAAATAAATTTTCAAACTGAACCGAAGTCACGGAGTGAAAAAGATGAGCTTTGTAGGATAAGTGGAGCTTTCGTTGCTATATCAACAACTGCATCCGATCGAAAGATAAATTAATGTTTTTATGGATGCGCCCTTGTGAAAAATATTTGAACTACTCATGCAACATTTCATAACAGGGCATCTAATATTAAATTTTGAATAAAAATCTCTAAAGAATGAAAAAATTAATTCTAAAATTAAATTTTTTTTTAATTAACATGGCTGTCGGCTATTTATAAAAAAATAAAGGGAGTAAGTTCTCGGAGAAAAAATCTGTAATACAGTGTTATTCAAAAAGATAAAACAGGTTTCAAATGTTTATTTGAGACAAACTGTAAATGACAAACACAATTCGCACATCACTGGATAGATTAAGGTTTATAGTTCACGTATTAAAAATTACACGCCTATTACCTCCGTCACTGGTCTGTTTGCGACCCACGGTACATGTAATGATCATCTGTTCACCTGAAAGGCAGCGTGATTTGACATAGCCATCGACGTAATGCAAAAGAATAGGTAATTCATCGGACAAGGCAATTCTTCTCCATTTTTGCATGGTCCAGTCACGATGTTCACGGGACCACTGTAGTCGTAAACGTCTATGTGCTGGGTCGTCGATAAACGTGAGTGTTGAATGCTGCAGGATCCCATATTCAATAGAGTCCAGTCAACACCACCTAGAGAGCAAGCCTGCACACAAAAATGTCACACATTATTAGATCATCATCAAACGGCCAAATTTAGGGCTTATTATTGGGAGAAATATGATTAACAATAGCCGGTTTTGTGTGATGTAACAATGTATGACGTGTCTGTGCGCAGGCCTTCTCTCTAGGTGGTGTTGGTCCAGTGCACCATGTGCTCAGATACATTTTACATGTACTTGAAGCTGCATTGTATTCGGGTGTCAGTTGAGCAACCACCAGCCGCAAATTTGCCTTTAACCGGCGGGACAGTCTCCGACGTCCACATTCGTTGATTAAGCGTAGACGTCCATCGTCTCGGTGTCTACTACAGGTTTCTCCGTTCTTTTCCCACTTTTCATAGGTACTAACAACTGCATTTCGCGAACACCCGACGAACCGTGCCATTTCGGAGGTATTCGTCTCTAGCCTTCGAGCCATTACAATTTGGCCTCATCGGCCTCGGTGGCTCAGTGGTTGCGTGATCGCTTCTGATGCCCTAGTACGCGGGTTCGACCCCGGCCGATGACGACGAGGATTTTTTCAGGGGAAAAATCCTGAGATCACGCACTTCCTTCGGAAGGGAAGTAAAGCCGTTGGTCCCGTGTAGTCGTTTGCCGGCTGCACGTTAAAGAATCCTTGCGAGGCAAAATTTGCGGCCCCTATAACGCCGTCCTGAAATGGCCATAGCAGTTACAAAGGACGTTAATACCAAACAAACCAAACCAAACCAATTTGGCCTTTATTAAAGTCGCTTCAATCAGCAGCCTTTCCCATTACATGCAGAAGCAGTCAACAAAATGATGCCACATCATCCCCAGGCAGCATCCTCATGGGGTATGGAAGTCAGAATGTTTTGGCTGATCCGAGTATATGATCTGCCAAATAGATGTCCGATTTTTCGGGACATTTCTAAAAGAAAAAAATCTTATAACCAACAAAAATTGAAATGAAGTAAATTTAAATAGAACAACAGTTATAGGTTTAAGTTGCACAGTCTGAAGTAACATATACAGAAAAAGAGCACAGGCGGTGCTGGCATAGGAGCTAGTCCAGTTCCGTTATCTATGAAATAAAAGGAAGGAAGCGCGCATGCTCAAGTTGGTATCAATCCGCGTTGAAAAAGAAACAGAAACTATTCTAAAGAATCTGCTTAGTTGCTTGTATTTGAAACCTGCCACTATTGGAAAAATGCACAACAATGTTTAGTAATAAAAAAAAAACACACAGACACACATTCTGAATTTATTTGTATATAATATACTGGTTTTTATATATTATGTATCTTGTCAAGAGATAGCGCTGCTCTCATTTGAATTAGTAATCTCTATGATTTATGTTTCAGTTGCGAAATCACCGAAATAACAGTATCAACGAATTATATTTTCAAAATAAGTCAGAATATGTTACAAATATAACAAGTTACTTTTAATAGCATTCAAGTAGTAATTTCATGATTTTTTACAAAACAAATGTCCGAGAGAAAGGGTTCATCGTGAATTGGAGCGACACGGCTAACTAACGCAAGCGATTATTTTATTTCATTTTTATCGGGATGTGGGTATAAGATGTTAGGAGAAGTTCCAATAAGTTGTAGCAATCGCGAAAGGACATGATTGAATTTACAAAAGATTATTCGTTCTAAACAAAGTTGTATGTAATCACAGAGTTTATCTTTAAGTTAATTTTAGTTTAGATATTATGTGAACACAAAATATTTAGTAAAAAGCAAAGTAACCGAATGCCTTAGGCAGCACATGCTGATACGTCGATCCACTTTTGTTTGAACTGTTTGAACAGTTCGAGATAAAACACAAGATCAATGGCAAGAACCGCTTTGTTTCTTAGGTCTTAATAGAAACGAAAAACGTTTTTTAATGCGATTGTTCTCGTTCGTATCCTTAGCACAGGTTTCTACTTTAAAAAAAAAAGTAGCGTTCCTTTTAAACAAGCATCTCCAACTCTCCCTTTTTTTCATGCTTTATTGCATTTGCCTTTCGTTTGTCTTGAGTTTTCAGATTGTTGTTCTTGGAGTGCTATTTTTCCGGATTTTTTTTTCTTAGGAATAAGCAGAAGCGGGATAATCTTTGTGAAAGTAAAGTTGTTATTTATATATTCTAAAATATCGCTTTTCGATTGCCTTTTAAGAGAGATGCAAGTTTGAAAAAAATTTCCATAATCTGTTAATAAATTCTCTGTGCTTTCATTATCGGATTTTTAATTAACGAAGTCACGCTAAAGTGAATGCTTTTTATAAGGCTGTTTAATAAAAATGAGTAAAACTGCGTAACAAAATAACAACACCATTGGTGTGTTTGTCAGGAAATTCCAAAAGCATTTCATATATCACATAACCCTATTTCCATTTGAAAATTTGGTGAGTTGTATCCAAGACGGCCGTCTTCTAAGGTGACGGCCATCTTTGTCACATGGCCAGAATTTTTACCTTATCCCTAATATAACGGTCGTTCCCAACCTAAAAATCTGATTGAGCGCTATGTGGAAAAGTATAGATTGATTCGAAAGTTTAAAAGGTATTTGCTGCCAAACATAGAAAATATCCAAGTATTGCTGCTTATGGTAGTTATAAGTGACCTTATGAAGGCGCTGCGGCTTCATCATCATCAAGCGGCTATTGTTAATCGTATTTCTACCAATAATAAGCCCTAAACTTGGCCGCATGATGATGTAACAATGTATACACCTTTTGTCCGCAGGCCTTCTCTGTAGGAGGTGTTGGCCAGGTTCTTAATGCCAATTTGAAAATTTCAGCGTATCTGGATGCGATGAAATATTCCACCATCTCACACACTGATGCGTCATTTGTAAAATTCTTCAAATGCCAGAAAAGATGACAATCCTTTGGGGAAAGAGCAGGCGAATAAGGAGGATTTGGCACAGTTTCGTAGCCCAACTGATGGATTTGCTGCATGGTAAACAAGGAGGTCGAGAGTTATCTTGAAGCAACAGGACACCATGTCTGTTGACAACTGCTGGCTTCTTACTGCAGAGTTTTCGTGTGATTCCCGCATATCTGTACAAGACTGATCTGCCATTATGGTTTCATCCCGAAGAATATTGTGCCATGATATCTGCAGAAAACCACCATACGCATTCAACGCACAATAAGCATTCAATTTTGCAAGGCTTCGAAGTTCTTTCTGGAACATCTTTTAATCCAACCATTGAACTGAGCGCCCAATGGATTCATCCACTTTTCTTCAACAGTTCCAAAATCCTTTCTTGCTTGTTTCTTTGGAGGAGAGAAAAACCAACGGCCGTGTTTCAAAACTCGATGAAATAGAGGGTTCAGTTTGCTGGCTCATATATTCGGATCTAAATTTTGCAATCCAACATTGAGCGGCTAATTTGGAAGTAGTTCTGTACCAAATGTTTTATTATTCCTTTCGGCTGCACCTCGCACAATGCCCCAATTTAAACCCATAGTGGAATAACATCCTTAATTGACTTAGTTCCATTGAATCCGGGATGCTTTTAGTTCTATAGTATTCGCTCTTGAACGTTCGCTTTACGAAACAATTGCTGTAATTGCAACGCCCCTGTTACCCTTTGTTGTCATTTGATAAATGACGCAAATAATTTACATATACCATTTATACCCCCATAAAATAATAATTCATACCTTTAATCGGCCATTTCATTTGCAATCACTCAATATATCTACTATTTTTAATTCAACTGAAATGTGACAATAAGAACTTATATTGATGCCCGAGATAGCATATGAGAAAGTCAGTTAAGGGGTTTTCTGAAAATGTCCTTGTTTAGAATCAAAGAAATTATTATTTTGCATAAAGAGTTTAAATTTTTTATAACTTTTGATAATATCATTAAATATTAATGAGAAGTATAAAATTTCTAGTGAATTTCAAGCGTTTTGTATGTGAAATATGGGCTTTCAAGTGGTGGGAACAAACAGATGAATCGTGGCTGTAAATTGAATCCGAGATGCTTTTAGCTATCGTCGTCACCATCAACAGCCAGCCAGGTGGCCAAAAGGGCTAGGGCGTAGGCTCTCTAGCTGTCGAGTCCGCCTAGTCGTGGGTTCGAATCCCGCCGTAGGCATGGATGTTTGCGTTTGTCCTGGGCTGCATACAGATATAATTTGTGTAAAAGGCGCAAAATGGCCTGAGTAGTCGACGCCAAATATTTCCTGTAAACCATCACCATCAACACGACATCTGGGGTTACTATCATATTCACTAAATGGATCATAACGTCGAAGAAAGAAAATAAAAAAACGCTTAATATGCGGATTTGCAACGGAAAATCTTTGAGTTTCCAAATGACAGTTTTCCGACATTATTCTCTCTACATTTCTGTAATGTAACGTTTAAGCCAACTTAATCTTGCTTAAGACAGTTTTCCTTCTATTTTCCACTTTTAACTCCACTCGAGACTCACTTGGCATTTACTTGGTGAGATGGTGATGACACAGAAGAAAGAGAGAAAAGAAATTTCGAAAACTAAAATATATATAAAATATAAAAATAACTGACCTTATGATCTGTGGATACTTGTGTATAGATGAAGGAAGGATGCCACTTTTCCGCAAAAGAATTTTAATAATCTTCATAAATGTATACATTTCAATACCAGGTAGTCATCATCAGTAAGAGTCGAGGTAACAAACAAGGAGAGGGTTTATATAAGAGTAAGAAGCCAATAGGGCGCAAAAGGATTTGCCACTCAAGAGTGGTTGGTCCAAATTAGCGGACCTAGGAGAAAGCTATACAGAGCTTTAACAGAAAATACAGAAGAAAAATCCGAAAAAGAACAAAAGGATGAGTAAAAGAGGAGAAAAGGAGCCAAGAAAACCGTTATTTAGCACGGGCTAACAAGGTTTCCCATCGTGATTGATGAAGAGGTCCCGCATCGTGTTTCAGGAGTTTTTGTTCATCGCACTGCATAATCTCCAGGGACTCCAAGAAATTAAGTTTTTTGTAGTCATCAGCCACATGTAGAATGTTGAAGTTTTCTGTCTTCATGATGTGTCCAATATTAATGATATGTTCAGCATAAGCGGATTTTTCCGGTCTATGGTTTCTTACGCAGTCGAAATGTTCCTTTATTCTGGTTTCAATTCTTCTGCGGGTTTGTCCGATATATTTTTGGTCACAAGTACCACATTTGATTTCGTATATCTCGGATTTCTCTGTTGTTCCTTGGTATTGCCTAAGAGTCTTCTCAACGTGTGGCTACTTCTGTAAGCCACCTGAAGATCGAACAATCCTAGGATTTTCTCTAGGCCTCTAGTTAACCTCCTGTTATATGGGAGGCAAAATATTTCTTTCTGTCCCGAGTTCTGTGAGTAAGGGTTGTGGCTTCCATAAGTTTCAACTTGAAGTTATGCCTCTTAATCAATTTATACACGGTTTCATTGTTGACACTCCTTTGGCTAAGGTTAGAGACTTGCTGCTACTCAGCAGACTTTGCTGCTACAACAACTTTTTCCAGTTTGACAGAAAATTTTATAAAATGGAAAAAGGCACACCCATGGGTAGCAGCTTGAGCCCTTTCTTAGCCAACTTATTTCTCAATCATCTTGAAAATTTAGTCTGCACTAATTTTAGTTACTTTCCCAGGGTCTGGTATAGGTATGTAGATGACATATTTACTGTCTGTCATATCGACCATATTGACCAATTGAAAGATGATCTCAACGGCCTATGCCCCTCTATATCTTTCACTGTGGAGAGAGAAAGCAATAATTCACCCCCATTCTTGGATCTACCGGTGTATACAGAGGGAAGTAAACTTGCCTTCAGTATCCACAGGAAGCCTAACTACGTACCAGCCTATATACACAGCAATTCCAACCATTGTTTTGGCCACAAGCTGGCTGCGTATAACCACATGATTCACCGAGCATTGAACACCTATGACGCCAGAGAAAAGGAACATGGAATTCCACCTGATCAAAGAAGCTGCTGCCGCCAATGGTTGCAATAATGAAACCGTGGATAAATTGATTAAGAGGCATAACTTCAAGTTCAAACTTATGGAAGCCACAACCCTTACTCACGGAACTCGGGACAGAAAGAAATATTTTTGCCTCCCATATAACAGGAGGTTAACTAGAGGCCTGGAGAAAATCCTAGGATTGTTCGATCTTCAGGTGGCTTACAGAAGTAGCCACACGTTGAGAAGACTCTTAGGCAATACCAAGGATAAAATCCAGACAACAGAGAAATCCGAGATATACGAAATCAAGTGTGGTACTTGTGACCACAAATATATCGGACAAACCCGCAGAAGAATTGAAACCAGAATAAAGGAACATTTCGACTGTGTAAGAAACCGGACCTGAAAAATCAGCTTATGCTGAACATATCATTAATACTGGACACGTCATGAAGACAGAAAACTTCAACATTCTACATGTGGCTGATGACTACAAAAGACTTAATTTCTTGTTAGCCCATGCTAAATAACGGTTTCCTTGGCTCCTTTTCTCCTCTTTTACTCTTCCTTTTGTTCTTTTCCGGATTTTTCTTCTGTATTTTCTGTTAAAACTCTGTATAGTTCTCTCCTAGGTCCGCTAATTTGGACCAACCACTCTTGAGTGGCAAATCCTTTTGCGCCCTATTGGCTTCTTACTCTTATATAAACACTCTCCTTGTTTGTTACGTCGACTCATACTGATGATGACTACCTGGTAGTTGAAATGTATACATTTATGAAGATTATTAAACTTCTTTTGTGGAAAAGTGGCATCCTTCCTTCATCTATATAAAGAAATTTGGGTCTGTGATGACAGACGCAGATAAGTTCTGTCTTAAATAATAAGGGAACATTATGTACTTTCTATAATAGATCTTTACTGTAGATATTGCAATAATTTGAATAAATTTGAACATTTATTATTCTCCCTTTTTTATAATGAAATTTTATTTTTAAAAAAGCTGTTAGAAAACATTAATTTCTTCAAACTAATTCTTTAGAAAATTTATCGGATTACGGATTAAAAATTCTTAAATTCCTATATTGAAAATCAATTATTAATAGTGTTGAATTTCCAGACTTGTGACTTTTAAATTAAATATATATGTAGGCTTTACTTAATTTCATATTTCAATTGCTGAAATGAAGTGAGAGTAATAAGTAGAATCTTAAAGATGTCCGATTGCTTTGAAATTTTGACAGACGTTCCTGACTGTTTCAAGTTTTCATTTTCAATTTGCTGGGCCAAATATGAATTTCATTATCCTTCTAAATAAACTTAGAAATGTAACGAATGTGAGAGCTAGGAAATACGTTTTTTATTGTTCAAAATTAAATTTTCTTATGCTTAAAAAATTCCAGGAATTCCAGTCTTGATTAAATTGATGCATGAAGTGACTGCCAGAGTTTTTACTTGTCATTTATGCTTTTGACCATTTAGCGATTTATGTTATTAATGGACAAAATTTTCTTTAAGAATAAGTAGTAATGATTTTTCCTAAAATGCTTGCTTAAAAAAGGTAAATGAATTCAGCTTAAAAAATTATTAAGAAACACTAATTTTTTGTTTAATATAATGCATAATTATAGTTTGTAACAGGTTAACTTTGCATGGAAGGAACAAGTACAGTTGCGATATTATTGTATCAAGGCGCGGGATCAAAGAAAGAGTGGGGTAGGTAATAAGAAAAATTTACTCTGACAGGAAAATTGTTTGCTACAAACTTTTTGGATATTGTTCGCGCAATCTTACGCAAACATTTAAAAGTAATTGCTTCATTTGACTTGTTGTTGAAGACGTGTGACTTGAATAGCAATGGCGTGGAAATCTGCATGTTAGCCATGATAAGATATAGTTCCGAAAAGGTCTCTACGCATGCGTTATTAAATAAAAAGTATGAAAAAGCGTATAAAGTGATATATTAAGTTTGTAAATTATGAAAAGTAAATAATTGTAATCGTATATACTAACTGTATAATTATATTTACAAAAATGCTAGGAACGATATTTTAGCCACGCATGCACATGGCCAGTGTCTTTAGCTAGTGTCCCTACTATCTAAAGACAATGAGATGGCCCTCTCGCTGCTTGTACTTGCGAGGACAACATATTCCAAATTCTTCATTTCAAGGTTAATATGTCCCGAACTATAGTGGCGATAATTATACAGAAAATTCACGTATAAAGCGATCTTGAACTTCACAAATGAGATTTTGTTTTCCGTTAAAAATAACGACATGTTTCCTTGATTTAAGAAAACTTAGTTGTGAAAAATTATATTATATTGAGGGGAAAACACAAATTTTCGAATTCTTGTTTGAATAAACCCTCAACAAGAAAAATAATGCAAAATAAATACATATAAAATAGTAACTATTTTATATACCTAAACATAACAACCAACAACTTAAAATTACTTCTAATTCACGAGAAAGGTCCCGTTCGAAAAAGGTAAATCCTAAAAGTCCTCAGATGACAGAGTTGAAGTTGGAAGAAGATTTATTTGAGAAATTTTAAGGCTTAACTTTTTGAAATGGGAAGAAACTCGTGAATAATTCAGAATTGCGCCTAAGAATGCAATTTGTTTTAAGGCATGAAATTCTAAATATATCGTGCATTTTAGTATCATGAATTCTCTATACAGTAATAATCGTTAAGAAAAGACTGCAATTATCGTTCTAAAAAGGGTGGAGATATTTAGAACATAGATATTCTAAGACTAGAAAGTAAACGAAATCTATATACAGGGTGATTCAAATCAAGTGCAAACCAATTTAAGGGGGTATTATAGAGGTCAAGGTAAACACAAAAAGTCCTATGAACATGGGTTCGAATTTGAACGATAACCGAGATATGAACACAAATAAAAATGCCGCCACTAAGATCAACAAGTTAATAACTCAGATTCTGTAACACATAGCATAATGAAGTTTGGCGGAATAATAGGGCACATGGAAGTGTGTATACGGTTAAAATTTGATCGAATTCCAACGACTAGTTTCCGAGTTACGCAGTCAACATCGTAACACGTGCTCACATGTGAGAACTAACCACCTGGTGTTACGATGTTGACTACGTAACTTGGAAACTACTCGTTGGAATTCGATCAAATTTTAACCGTATGCACAATTCTACGTACCCTATTATTCTCCCAAACTTCATTTTGCTATGTGATATAGAACCTGAGTTATTAACTTGTTGATCTTAGTGGCGGAATTTTTATTTGTGTTCATATCTCGGTTATCGTTCAAATTCGAACCCATGTTCATATGAACTTTTTTGCTTAGAATCATCCATACTACCTCCTCTAAAAGTTTGTGACAGGGTTTCAGATACACCCTGTATATTCATTCTTGACAAAGCGATTGTTATATGACATGCCATTATCTTAGTATATTTTACAGTCACTGCTTGAGCACGTGAATTCGACTTGAAGGGGTCCACGAAAAATTGTGAAAAGTTGATACGACCGAGCTAAGAACTTGATGGTCATATTTCTGAAAACAGAATTTGAAAAAAGTTAATCCATTTTGAAGTTATCGTGCAAACGGCGGACGGCCGGCCCGATAAACGTAAAGACCTAGCGTGCATTCTTATAAGTACTTTTTTGCTAAAGCTCCTAATAACTAAAGCACTATACAAGAAATGTTTTTCAGCATGTGACAAGTAAACTCTTGAAGCTTTTCCCCCTCATTTATAAATATGAATGTGTGCACCCCTTGTGAAGTGCAAATGCATTGAGAATGCGTTTCTTCAAATACACTAGGTTTCTAACCTAGGGTCGGTCCACGTGGTCCTTTAGGAATTCCCACAAGGAGAAGCCCAATGGTGTGAGGTCAGGTGATCGTGGCGGCCACCGAATCGGACCTTGGTTTCCTTGCACTTGGGTATCTGACTTAGTCTCCATGGACCAGGCAACGCACTGAGCTTTTTCCTATGGGGTCCACATTTCTCGTCAACATTACTTCATCTAAAATAACAGAAAACTTTGAGTTTACTTGTCATTTGCTGAAAACCGTTTCTTTTTGTCTTGTAGAGTGTTGTAGTTATTAAAGTCTAAAGCTGTAAAGAAAATTTAAGGACATGCAGTAGATTCATTAGTCTTGTTAGTATGCAGGGTGATTCAAAACCCAACGTACAAACTTTTGATTCTAAGCAAAAAAGTTTATATGAACATGGGTCCGAATTTGAACGATAACTGAGTTATGAACTGAAATAAAAATGCCGCCGCCAAGATCGAAAAGTTAATAACTCAGGTTCTATATGATCTAAGAAGATGGAATATAGGGAAATAATAGGGTACATGAAACTGTGTATAGCGTTAAAATTTCATCAAATTCCTAGGAGTTATTTCTGAGTTACGCAGTCAACATCGTAATACGTATTAATATTTCTTTCGAAAAATGGAAGGAAAAATTCTGCGACCTGGGTTCGAACCAGGAACCTCGACTATCATGGCCAATGACAGAGTAATTTATTTATTTACTTTTAATCGTAATACGTGCTGGTTAGTACTCACATGTGAGCACGTGTTACGATGTTGATACGTAACTCGGAAACAACTCTTTGGAAGTCGATCAAATTTTAACGATATACACAGTTTAAGTACCCTATTATTCCCTCAAATTTTATTATCCTAAATGTTATAGAACCTGAGTTATCAACTTGTTGATCTTGGTGGCAGCATTTTTATTTCTGTTCATATCTCGGTTTTCGTTCAAATTCGGACCAACATTCATATGAACTTTTTTGCTTAGAATCACCCATACTACCTCCGGTAAAAGTTTGTATGTTGAGTTTGAAAGAATAATTCTCCTTTTATTCAATCTGCAATCATAAAATATAATGTAATTTCAATTAGATTTTTTCATCCTCAAAGAACTAGCTAATAATAACGTAATATCTCCATTTCCATTATATAAACCCACAATAATTCTAGTGTTATATGAAAAAACTTTCTGATGATAATTACGAGGGAGAATCTGAAAGTAATGGGAATTTGAGTTTCATAAATTAATTTCAAACAATGTGAGCGAATCAAATTATATGTTATAAACTTTATTTATTAATTCATTTTTCAACTTAATCGCCGCATTTGTTTATGCAGCGGTCTCAACGTAAAACCAGTTTCTGTATACCCATGTCAAAAAATTCGTTAGGCTGATTGCAAGGCCATTTTCAGACAATCGTTTTCATGTCGCATCATATACTTCTGCATTGATTGTCTTGCCTTTGGGAAAGAAATTGCATAGGATAACGACATGCATATCCTGAATGACAATTGTCATTACAAGACAGCGCCACGTTTAGCTCAAAACACCGTTGTACTTTACCGGCACTTTTGGCGGCCTTGAAATTTGCTTTCTCGGTTGGATTCAGGTTTGTAATGGGAAATTCTCCAGCATCCCCTTTCAGCCCGGAGCTAACACCAAGTGATTACCATCTATTCAGTCCACTAAAGAAGTTCCTTAGAGATCAGCATTTAAGCCTGATCATATGAAAATGACTGTCCGAAGATGGCTTCGCAATAAGGCTAACGGATTTCTTGACAGGGTGTACAGATGTTACGCCATGGGACCGCTGAATGCGATGAGTATGTTCATAAATGAGGGAATAAATAAAGTTTGCAAAATACTATTTGGTTTTCTATGAATGCATGAAATCAATTTATGAAACGCAAATTCCCGTTAATTTCCGATTTTCCCTGGTATTTAAATAATAAGCCACAGGACAAATTATATAAACCCAAACTTAAAACTTTATCAACTTCTCATAAACAATTACCAAATATAAATAAAAATTTCATGACACCTACATTAAACGATATTGAGCACAAAGGCAATTCCTGGAATTTCCTTCTACGCGCAAGAAATTAGTCTCATTTTCTTCCAAGACACACGGAACACCAATCGGTTTATTAGTATCACAGAGTAACTTCCAGAAAATGGAGCGAAATGCCACACGTCATATGAATCAATCGTGGCAATCGAAAATTTTTATCATGACTGTTATTTCCAAAAATTTATGGTCATCGCGATTGTCCGACTTTTCAAACCCAGATTACTTTTTGTGGGGACATCTAAGAGAAATATACGGTAATAACTCTGTACGATTGAGGGTTTACAAAAAAATATTACCAGTGCTTTTATTAACTCTTGATGGTGGAACATTGAGACGTGTGCAGAAAACATGCTGTATCGCGTGGGCATGTGCTCTACATCGTTCAATATACGTACCTTGATAATATTATTAATTTTCGTGTTCTGGTTTTTGAGAAATTAGATAACTCAAGTTTTAATAACAGATATCCTGTTCAAGTTCAATAATTTATAAAAGAAAACTAAAATAGAAAACCATTTTTATTAATCATCATGCGTGTAATATAGCTGTTCTAAAATATGTAGCACAATGAAGAAATAAATAAAAAAGATGCACTAAATCTATATTATTAATATCTAACAATCAACGAGCGGATCAATATTGCGATCAACATTGAATTACACCAACACAATATGGAAAACATTTATATACAGGGTGTAACAGTCAAAGTGTTACAAACTTATATTACTTATACAAGTGATCATAATAAGCATTTTATGTTCTATAAACATTAGTCCTATCGCACTTACAATGCTGACTGAGAACTGCAGGATTTACTCATGAATTATCTGGACTACGTGGCTGCCGCAATATACCTGCAGCACGGGCGATCATGCAACTCCGTCTCTCTGCTTCTGAAGTTACAACTCTCTGAACTCACAACCAACATCCGTCGAACAGCTTTTATGCACATCACACTATTTATATAAGCACTCTGATGGATCATTATATAGAGATAAAATGATTAAAATAAAGCATAAAATGAGAGAAAACATTAAACTAAAATGATTTTTAATGATAGTTATGCTGGATGGTAAAAAATAGGCCATCGCATATCGTTTAAAATGACGACACGAGACATTACAAGAAGATGAGTGGCAATCTAAGATTATGTTATGCGCAATTTTGGAAGCAGATCGGTCCAATTTTGGAAACAGATGAAAGGAATTATGTGGAAAATGTCAAGACATATAGGAAGACAATGAAGCACTTCAATTTTGAAACACAATGGAACACTTCAATTTTGCCATAACTAGCGGCACGATAACTGCTTCCAGTACAAACTCAATCTAATTAAAATATGCAAACCGCGTATCTTCCTATAAACAAAGCATATTCTATTAGTTAATTTATAGCTAATAACAGTTTCATGAAATTTAACAAATTTCCGAGCAGTTGTCTTGAAAAAGATATTATCTAGGAAAATAAAAAGGAAGCTGCACTAAATACTTCACCTGAAATGGCTCCCCTTTTGTTCTATTTGTTCTATTTTAGTTCAAACGTTAACAACAATGTTTCCATCGAACAATTATATTCAACTAGCAATATTACCCGGCTTCGCCCGGGTAGAAAAGATGCTTTGAGATTGCTTGTTATGTTAAAAATTGAACTATGGTTAACAAAGTATGAACGAAATGCAAGAAAATGAGAAACAGTCTAGAAAGCCTTCTCCAAACCTTTCATAATCATTTTAAACCAAAATTGATGATTTATGATAATGAACTGGGAACAAAAGAAAATTAAATTATATACAAAAGTAAATAATGAAAAAAAATGATAAGATAAATGAATCAGCTACACAGGCAAGCTGGGCATAGATTGTAAAGTAGTTGTGCATTCAAGTCCATTTCGGTAAACAACGTTGTATGTCTTCCCCTGTGGCGCAAAATCATGTAGATTTCGACAGCTGGACACGTGGGAGCAGCAACGTATAACTGACCGTGAGAGAAGCAAGCTTCCTGAAAATATATACCTGCGACCTCGAAAGTCTGGAAAAAATTAATAAAATGAAACATTCTTCGTATGGCTTCGCCATCTAGTGACATCCTTTGAAAACAAAAGTCTAGCTGATATGCCCGTCGGGCGTTGCTCGGGCTGTTTGTCCCAATGACGTGTATTAAAGGTAGATCCCGAATCCTATTGTTAACATCGCCACCAAAGTAAAGCCAATTGAAGCCATGGCAGTTCTGGGCAGGAGTGAGCCGTGGTGTTGTTAGCTGTGTGGTTTCTATGTTTTTGACGATTTTGGGCCCGAGGAATAATTAATTCAAAACCATTCCTCAAAGTTTCCGCTTATAACCGTACAAATAGACACGAAAAAGGATTAGGAATCACTCTCCACAACCATAAATCGAAAATACGGACTGAAAGATGATCGAAACGAAATTGAAATTGAAACCATGAACAAAAGTTCACCAATGATCTACAGTACCAATCGCATAGTTTTCTTTAGCTTATTACTTAATCGTGAAGAACACAAAACGTTTGAAGCAATATCTTAATTCAAAAACGAGCGATCGTAAAATGTTCTTTTTCAACAAATTAGTTATCGGGAGAAAGGAAGGAACAAGGAAAGATAACGGGAAAGGTAAGAATTTAAGTTATTGGGTGGTAGTTCTTAAATTTATCGATAACTTCCGATTCACTCTAGGTAGGTTTGCCAACTCTCGCCCGGGAGATTTTTTCCAGTCGTGGTTATTCCGTTCGCGCTTGTTTCAGTCGCGCTTTGAAGATAGACTTCTTAGTCATAACAAACATCCTAATTACTTAGGTGTTACGTTGGACAGAACGTTAAGCTTCAAAGAACATATAATGAAGACAACTGCAAAGCTAAGAACTCGAAATAACATCTTGCAAAAACTATGCGGTACAATATGGGGCAGCGGCCATACTCAGAGTGACAGCATTGGGTTTGATATACTCCGTTGCAGAGTATTGTGCACTGGTATGGATCAACAGTTCTTACACCAACCGTGTGGATGTTCAGCTCAACCAAGCTATGCTTACTATATCAAGCACAATTAAGGCTACGCCTATTTATTGGTTACCTGTATTAAGTCACATAGCTCGCCCATACATCCGCCGAGAACATGCTCTTGTTAATGAGTATAGAAAAATCAACGCTGATTTTGTGCTCCGTTCCCATGTTGGGATTGCTGACAGAGATTTAATTAGGCTTCGCTCAAGAAATCCCCCTTTAATTACTGCAAAAATGTTAATTGAAAAGAATTTCAATATAACTGAATGCTGGAGAAAAGATTGGAAAAAGAATGCAGATCCTGCTAATTGGAATATGCTATGTGATATAAATAAACCAGAGGGCTTCGACCTACCAAGACGAATATGGACAACACGTAGCCCCTTCAGACACAGACCTTAAATTCGATTGTAAAAATTTTGTTTTTACATTTATTATATTGATACTGTTACATTAAACATAACCAGCAGTTTTTTATTTATTAACATTTTTTATTATCTTTTTACATGTATGGCTATATTTGCTACCGAAATATACATATTTATTAGATAATCAACAGATTTTATTCATGTCATTTATTTAGTATGAAATTTTACAAAACATAAAAAAATACCGCACTTTTGACAAGGTAAACGTCCAAGATACAAGTTGGAAACATATGTTGCCAAGGTGACTGAAGGGGTTAATAGAATAAGGACGAACTGTGGGCTCCGATTCACTTTTTTTGGTAGGGAAAAATATCTTCGCCAAATTGTGATTGCGGTGCTGAAAGACAGTGTTAAACACCTAGTGGAAGAATGCCCGATTAGATCTTATAGTGGTAATCCGCTTGACTTCCTGGTTGCGACAAAAAGTCAATTGAATATATTTAAAATCTTGATGTTTGTTTGTAGATGATTTTTCTGGGTTTTTATAATTTTCCTGTGATGTAGCCATACGCTAAATAAAAATAATATCAGTCGCGCTTGTTCTTTGCATCGATCAGGTCTAAGAGAACGCATTTTACGTAGTCAGGACTAAAATAGTCGATCCATCTTTTAAAAAAAATATAAGTAAGGTAACCAATTCTAAATTACAGACAAAACTCATCTATTCTTTGTTTCTGGATCGCTACCAATTTTCGTTTTCCCCGAATATTAAGGAATCCATGGAAAAAATTCATTTATTTCCGACAATAAATTCGCCGGCGTCATTGATTTGTCTCGAAAAAGCCCGTTGTTCAGGGAAAACTTTCACGGAAGTCCAAGTAAATACGCTTTATTTAATTTAGACACTTTTGGTTGATCTCAAACACGACGCAAAAGGACTTCTACAATTAACGAAAATTCAGTCCCTTTCAATCCAGATGAACGAAAATTTATCGGCCTTTTAGCTATCATTTCATTGGGTCCAATGTCTTTTATGTTTTATTTTTGTTTTTTGTTGCCATAGTTGCTGCTATTCCGAATGCCAACACATCCCCGGATTCTCCGAAAATTGTCCGTTATGCAAGATAGCCATTGTTTTAACAAAAAATTAGCTATGATAAAAACGATAAAATTTTTCTTGATTGTTTCTTTATAAGACTTTCCCAACTTTTTGCTAATAAGTCTTTTCAACACAAGACCTTTTAATACAAACAAGACGATCATTAAAATTCTACACGAATATTTGAAACGTATTGCTTTTTTTGTCTTGAGACACATTACAGTTCCGGCCTCCGCGATCACCTAATGTAGCTAACATGCTGCGATTATTTTTTGGGGGGGATGCATTAAGGTTGTTCCCCCATTACCACAACAACTGACAATTTGAAGTTCCCTACCACCTCACTCAATTAGATATTTTATGTAAATGGATATACAATAAACTTCTGATGATGGTTTCAATAAAAATTATGAATATGACGTTACAGTTAATAGAATGAAACACCTCCTGTGGGTAGAAGAAATGTCTGATTATTTTTAAGACGATTAAGGTTATGTTATAATTAGGCATTTTTATTTTAAGGAGGAATATCTACTTGATAATTCAGAACTGATTCGTAATATTCATCAAATAAATATAATCAATATGCTTACATCTAAATACTTTTTAATTTATTCACGAAAAAACAAAGCCTTTGCACTCAGCATAATTAAATTCTATGCAGGAATTTTTCTTCTTAATAAATATTGGAAAAAATTATTTTTGACATGCTAAGACAACGAAAGCATTTTCTTTTTCTAACGCCCTTAAGAAATTTCCAATACTTAGTTCTATTTCCTTTTCTTTCAGCTTAAAGATGATAAATGATTCGAACAATTTCATTTCGTTCGTTTCTCTAAGCCCATCGTATGAAGGTGGGTTAACCCTTATCAGCATGAAAACTCATTGAAAAAGAACATAAGGATTAGCAGGGCATAAAAATGTTCACACCGTTGCGTGTCTCAAGTCGTTGATGATCGACTTAGTCGGACGGCAAAAGCTTTTTCTTGAAAGATCAGAAAGTCAAATGCAGCTCCTGCCCTCTCCCATCTCTTTGAACAATACTAATTAAATTCTGAAGGATTGTGCTCATCGAATAGACCTAAGTAGAATTCGACCACCCGTGAACATTGAACTATATGAATTCCTTTCAAACGATTGGACCTACATTCCACACCGTCTGTTAGCTATCTTTCTGCACTTTGACTTTTAATTAAGAACAACTTAAAGGCGAATTAAACTTCAATAGTAATTCAGGAATTTGCGCCTCCCTGTTAATTGAACTTAACATTTGCTAAAGTACCCTTCCTCTTTGGGATAATTTTAAAAATTAATAAATAATTTAAATTTTCAATTGAATCTCGGATTCCAAAAGAACATTTATAACAAAGTGAGTTTTCATCCGCGAACAATTTATTTTCACTACTTATGCATCAATGAAACCAAAAAAATGGACTCAAATTGGACCTAAATTACTTGAGCTGCAATGTAAGCGATTATAGCAAATTATTGCTGTATCGTAGCAAACTCACTGCGCATCAGTTTCCATGAGCATAGAAAGAAGAATGAAAATATAAGATAGGAAGAAGCGCAGCATGAAATGAGTATGAAATTAAGCTTGGGGTTTCGCGTTTTGGAATAATTAAAGCAAAGGCTATCATATTGGGTTTGTTATCTGACGTGTATATCTAGCAAAATTTCAAGATGGACTGCGCCGTTGATTTTCATCAAGCTAAGTGGCGTGTCAGTCAAGTATGATATTCGTTTCATAGACGCAAGCGAAATTATAATATAAAACGGTTACTAAAAAGGACATTAAACAAAATTTGAAGATTCTAGGAATGAAAAATAGTGGAGATAAAGCTACATTACAAAAAAGGCTAAATTTTTGCATGAATAATAAAATAATAATTTGCGTGTAAATAATTCTTTGACTTACTACACGTGTGTAGATAAAAATTTGAACAGGGTTTTACTTAAAATTTTTAGTAATACGAGGGTAGCCCAGAAAGTAATGCACCACAATATTTTTTCTTCAACAATTATTTTTTGAACACAATGAAACTTATACACACGAAAGAATGATGTTTCTTCTACACTCCCTATTTTTCCACATAATCTCCGTCCCGTTCTATGGCCTTCCCACCAAGGCACAAGAGTGTGTATGCCCTGTCGGTACCAGTCCTTGTTCTGTTCACGCAGCCATGTCTTCACCGTGCGAGTCACCTCTTCGTCATCCTCAAAATGACTTCCACGAATGGCATTCTTCATTGGTACAAACAAGTGAAAGTCTATTCATCCAATTTGTTTTAATTTGTAGTAAAGTCTATTGATCCAAATTAAAACAAATGTTTAACATTGAAAATATTTTCGAAATATGTCACTTCAAAAGCATGCTTGAGTAACATCTGGTCTTGAAGGGAAAGGGGGTACTTAACATGACAATCAAGCCGGCTCTGTGGCCGAGAGCGCTAAGGCACAGGTCTTGTCGCTCTCGGCACTGGAGAGTCACGGTTCGAATTCCGCCGAGGGCATGGATGTTTGTGTTTGTCCTTGGGTTTGAGGCAATATTCCCTCAAGGAATCCGTGCCAAGATTATCGTTAGCTATGTACAACGAAACTCTAACCCACTTTAAGAATAATAGCAGAACATGACAATCTGATGATAATACATTTATAAAATGCATTTAAATTCAGAAAAGTTGAAACCAGTGAAATAGTGAATTGTATTTCATTTAAAGTATCAGTGAAATAGTGAGCTCAAAACCAATTAAATTTATTGGTAATAATGGCTTGCTCATTCTCATGTGGCGTAGTCGCAATACCATACTTGACAGTAGCGCTGCGGTGGCAAAAAGTGCGTTGGCTATGTAAAACAGGAATTCACTTAAATCCAGAAATTATCTAAATACTTAGAATCACCTTAATCTTGTGAAAAATGTAGAATCTGAGTGAAAGTGAACATTAGTAATAATGATGTGTGAGAAGAGAACCAATTCTATTATTCTATGCTTTTCGTATTCATTCTACTAGAACATTTTTTTGCAAGAAGGCAAAAGGTCCTATTAGGTAACTCTAGAAAATAAATAATAAATAATTAATACAATTATGTATTGGTTTTTACTAAGTATCGAATTCCAAAATGGGTGTAACATGCATTTTGGTATCTAAAAATGCATTAAAAATGCATTTCAAAGAGTTTTGCAAATACTAGGTTGAGTCAACATTCGTTCTTCTTTTAACAGCTTATACATGAATCATTCAAGACCGAGACTATGAGGAAATGTTCGACAAGCATCACAACTATGTCAGTTTTTCAAAATATTCGCCATGTGCATTCAGGCACTATTGCCATCGTTGTGGCAATTGACTGATACTTTTGGCTGCTGTCGTAGATATTACATTGTGCAGCGTTTCTCTAAGGTGAGACAACACCTTCGAGGCCATTTTGGCAACTGTTAGAAGAAGGACAGTTATGGACAACTTTCTGAGTCTTTTCTTGCGAATTGCGTTACGTACGGCACCGTGAAGCAATCTGCAGTAATACTAGGTATTAAATGGGATATCTTTATCAAGAATAGCTCACTCAACGCTTGACATCGTTTCTTCCCCTTATTTTGCTTGAAGCTTTCTCAAAATCTCAGCATGTTTAACGAGAAATTTCACAAGAAATTGACAGTGAATGATAGAAATTGGTAGAAATTTCACAAAATAGCTCAATAGGCAAAGTAGACCCCCGACTCGAAATTCGAGAATTCTCCTGTGACTTTCGAGAATTAGTCTTCTGACTCGAAGTTCAGCTAATTTGTGACTTCAAGGAAGTACATTTGGACATATTGCAACAGCTTGACGGTTCATTGTCGGCGATAGCTCAATTGGTTAGAGCGTTGCCAGCCTTAGACAAAGTCTCTGGTTCGAGTCCAGGTCGCGGAATTTTTCCTTCCCTTATTTCTTTGTATTTATGGCTTAACTCATCACTGCCATACTTTTTAAACCCAAAACTGACATATTTTTTTAAAATGCTTTTTCCTGATTAACTATTTAAAGACACCCTAAAAGTAAGTTAACTTTTTAGTTCTTCTAATTTGGATGAATACTTTCTTCTGAGGAGTGATTTGAAGTTGGATCCCCAGTTGGGGATCTTGGCCAATGCAGTGAAAAAATTCCCGTTAACATTTATGCCATTCTTGCATAAAATCGACATATAATCCAAAATTACGTTTTAAACATTATTTTCTAACACAAGTTTTGCAAATTAAACAATTTCTTTGCATTCCTTCATGGGTTCTTTATAGAAAGTGGCCAATCGGATCTTTCCTAAACTTTTCAGTCAGAGAAAACACTTTTGACGGATAGCGTTTGAAGAAAAGGTATGTCAGCATTCTTCGGATTTAATAATGAACTTATTTGTGAATAATATCTTGCAATATTTCTTATAAAATCAGGTAGGAGAATACTATCATGAGAAATGCAATAAAGTACATGGACGTTCACCACAGCCACATCAACAATATTATTAAAATAGGATATGCCGCTTCCTTTCAGGGATTCTTATAATATATTTATTACTTAATGGAGACTCTAAGTACTCTGACTCACCGATTTTGATGAAAAAAATTGTACGAGTAGATTACTTCAAATTAAGCTCTCATGCAGAGAAAAAAAACCATTAAGTTTTTGACCAATTCAGATTAAGTAGAAATACTTACTTTGTTACAGTTACAGTTAATAGCTGAAAGTGACTCAGTGGTAACGCGTTGATGTCTGCTGACAACAACCTGGGTTCGATTCTCATGGAGACCACGATGTTTTTTCCCCCCTGAAATTTTCCTTAATATATATTGGAGTTAAATGTAACATTTTTTAAACATAATCGCAGTTTTCCAATTCATTGTCGTTATTTTTTCGTAATTATTATAGAAGGAATGCAAAAGAAATGACCGTAATACGCTATGAATTAACAACTATAAATGAACTTTATAAAAATACAGGGTGTCTCAAAAAAACATACTAACACTTTGTTATTTCGTGACGTTTGCGAGTCCATTGGTGCGCGTTATCAGTTTTGTCTGGACAATGACGGTCTCAATTTGAACATTTGCGAACATGATTCTTTAATGACATTTGTCTTCTATAATTTAAACTTGTCTCTATGTTCATAAATAATGTTTTTATAGTCATTCAAAGTGTTGGTACATTTTTTGAGACACCCTGTAGCTAACCGTAATATTACCATTTTTTAAAGTAATAATAGCGATTTTTTGGCAATAATTACAGCTTCCTTTTTTGTTCAAAAGTTATTGGATGTCTTTTATTCTTTTCAGAGAATCCGATACAGATTCTGATGTACATTTCGAAAATTGTTCTTCTTCGTCATATGGCTCATTGTCTAATATTAATTCATCAGTCTCTACAATTTTCATTTCTGAAATCATATCAACGACACGCATAAATAACTCTTTGCCAATTAATTCAAAAGTTGTTGAAATAATGTACGATGAAGAATTTATAGGCATATAATTTGCGTCCTTTAACAATTTTTCGCACACAAAAGTTCTAAGTTCTAATTTTGAGATTTCAAATTTTGAGTCATCTTGATATACAGAATTGCTTGCTTCACATGTAATATCCATTACCGAAACCTTTTTACATATCCTGTCACAAGAAAAAACAGCGAGCGACTAGCATATCTGTGACAAGTTACAATCTCTTATTTCATAGGAGCGGAAATTTGCTAGCAACGGAAATTTACTATTGTTTCTCTAACTCTCTTTACCTGCATGTGAATATTTATTAAGGTTTTTGCATTCTTCAAAAAAATAAATATTACTTGTCACAGATTTAAGATATATTTATAATTTTAAAGATTTTATTGCAGATTTCTTTGGCTAAAATAATTATCCGACTTCATGTGCTCTTAATTTTTGATATTGTTTATACTTTGTTATTATACTTTGTTAAATAAAATTTATAGTTGTTCATTCATAGCGTATTAATTAAAATATACAGTCATTTCTTTTGCATTCCTTCTATAATAATTGCGAAAAAAAATTACGACAACGAATTGGAAAACTGCGATTATGTTTAAAAAATGTTACAATTAACTCCTATATGTATTAAGGAAAATTTCAGGGGAAAAAAACATACGCGGCCTCCACGGAAATCGAACCCAGGTTGTTTTCACCAAAAGCCAACGCGTTACCGCTGAGCCACTTTAAGCTGTTAACTACAGTTTCAACAATGTAAATATTTCTACTGTATTTAATCTGAATTGGTAAAAAAATGTTTTTATTTTCTCTGTTCTAATGCGTCGACAGGCTTTGCATGAGAGCTTATTTTGAAATAATCTACTCGTACAATTTTTCATCAAAATCGGTGAGTCAGAGTACTTGGGAGTTTCCTTGTTAGCCAGTCAAATTTCTCCACACCGTAATAAATTTAGTACAAAGGTATATACACAGACTTGTGGAATATGTGGGGTTTTTTTTCTATGCAGTGCTTTACCATCTGTTTACTTCCCAAAGTGATAAAGTTCCTTGATGATTAGACAACAACCTTACACATTTATTGTCTTTCCTTATGTTTCAACATACCCAAGAACGTTCTTGTGGTGCTGTGTCTTCAAAATCATTTTCATAAATGTCTTCTGTCTAGGGAATAATATCAACTTTGTTCTAGTGGGTTCTCCAAAAAATCCATTTCACCATCAAAATCCAATAAATGCAGATCATTTAAAACATTTCCAATTTATTAAGAGACATAATATGCCTTGGATTTCTAGTTGTTCGAGAAAATAAAGTTATGTGTAAAGTTTTGCATTCGGACTAACCTATACAGGGTGATTCAAAATTCAATATACAAACTTTCAGGGAAGTAGTATGGGCGATTCTAAGCAAAAAAAATTCATATGAACATGGATCAGAATTTGAACGATAACTGAGATATGAAGAGAAATAAAAATGCTACCACCAAGATCAGCAAGTTAATAACTCAGATTTTCTAACGCCTAGGATAATGAAATTTGGGGGAATAATAGGGTAAATAAAACTGTGTATACCGTTAAAATCTGATCGAATTCTAACGAGTACTTTCCGCGTTGCGCAGTCAACGTCGTAATCCCTGCTCACATGCGGGTACTACCCAGCACATGTTACGATCTTGACTGCGTAACGAGTCACCTGTAGAGTTATTGTATCCTACAAATTCGATGACATTAAGATCACAAGTTGTGTGTACAATAGTTGGTCATTTCTTTGTGATCAACTCGTAGTTTCAAATTAAATATCGTTGCTTTTAACTCGTTAAAGTGAACCTTTAGTCAAAAAAATTTTTTTGGATATTTTATACATCTAAGTCTAAAAACACTAGTCCGCGTGGAAAAAATTCAATATCTACCTTTATTTATTAATAAACAGCATTTTTAGATGCAAAATTATAGCCCATGGAGGCTACCATCTATCTCCTAATGCGCAAAGGAACACGGGAATTATGTGAAGTCAGATATGACCTACGCAAAACAAGGCCAACTATAGATGAGAACGCGCAGCTGCAACAGGCGATCCAGCTTTAAGAAATAACGTGGTTAATGCATTGTTTATGGCTGTAATAATAGGTCTGCGACAAACAAAACTTGCAGCTAAAAAACCAACAACTGTCGAAGCAATGGTTGCATAATATTAGCAGGGAAAATTGTCCAGTAAATGAAATAGTCAGGATGTGTTCGGATCCTTTTACTGAATCTTGTTACGAGAGAGGTTTCAAGGGAGAACTGTTAAGGGCCGCAAGAAGCGAAGAAGGCCGCCGTCCTCGTCTCCTGAAGCCGGACGCGATACCGACGGTTTTCGTTCATCGGCAACCTGAACAAACACCAAGGAGAATACTTATCCAAACAGCTCCAGAAATACAAAGACCGACTTGAAGTAAGTTTCAAATTCAAAATGAAATGTCAGTATTTCTTATATACATTACGGTAAAAGGAACGAGGTTAAAATACATCGCCGAACTTGATCGCATTAGGCTTAGCACGTGAATGATAAAATGGATTACTGTTAACCTTTACCCAGTTGGCGATATTAATTAATTTTTACAAAAACAGAGAAAAAAAATTGTAAGTAATTCTTAATATTCATAATCCATTAAACGTTGAATATGGTTACTGTAAAACTAAAGGCGACATAAAAACTAGAATGTAAACGGTTTCACTGGTTTGGCTTCCATTTCTCCCTCCCGCTACCTCTGCTCAACCTCGTTAAAGCTGGATCGCCTGTTACAGCTGCGCGTTCTCATCTATAGTAGGCCTTGTTTTGCGCAGGTTATACCTGACGTCACATAATTCCCGTTTTCCTTTGCGAATTCGGGGAAAGATGGCAGCCTCCATGGGCTAAAATTTTTGTCTAAAAATGCTGTTTATTAATAAATAAAGGTAGATATTAAATTTTCTCCACGCGGACTAGTGTTTTTAGACTTAGATGTATAAAATATCAAAAAAAAATTTTTGACTAAAGGTTCACTTTAACATACATGATCTCTATCTGGGAATATGGACTAGTTAGCTCACTTAGTGGAATTGCTACATTTATTGTAAGCTGTTGCATTACAATATAAAACAAAGTGTGGATATAACAACAATAATAAAAAGAAAAACTCTTTAGCCACGACAAGGAAAGAGTTATAACTCTTTAGCTCTTCTTGTGGCTAAAAAATTATTTCGTTGTAATATAATAATAATATTATTAGCTGTTGCATTATTTAAAGCAGGGTGAAGTTTTCATTTAGTGAAAACCACTGTTTGTTGCCAAATATTTTTGATATTTTTAAAGTGTTATTTGCTCAATACCAAAATCGTAGATACGGCTCAAATCAAAGAAAATCTCATGTTATAAGATCTATAAATAATAAGTGTTTGTGTTATTCAGTTGTCTTTGAGAATATTAAGAAATACATACTAGTATGAGAGAATGAATACTGACTAGTTCTGAGTTTTAAAATTTCTTAGGACGAATATAATCCATTTTTGAACACCGATCCCCAATTGAGGATCATGACTGTTCCTATATAGGGTGATTCAAAATTCAATGTACAAACTTTTAGGGGAGGTAGTATGGGTTATTCTAAGTAAAAAACATGGGTCCGAATTTGAACGATAACTGAGATATGAAGGGACATAAAAATGCTACCACCAAGATCAACAAATTAATAACTCAGGTTCTCTAACGCCTAGGTTACCTCCTTATCGTTGTGATCTTAATGTTATCGAATTTGTAGGATACAATAACTACAGGTGATCTTTAATTGATCCAATTAACAAAGCTCAGCTCAGAATTGTGAACAAAACACAAAGAATATGTGAAAAAGTCAAAGGAAAAATATTGGGAAGCCGGTGGATTATTGGAAGATAGAAGTAATGTGCATCACTAACGAATCCAATGTTCTTCTACTGAAAGTGATGAAAATAGAGTAACAGTGACGGCAACATGACTGATTGTATGCATAGGAATGAAGTTAAATGGTGGGCGCTGCTTGGAGGATCGTTTCCTAAGAACAATATGAAAGTCAATTTTCTCGAAAGGTATGCAGTTTATTTTGTGTTTAGGAAAAGATCCTCCAAGTAGCGCCCAACATTTAATTTCCAGCCTCTGGAGAAAAAGATGATCACAGATTATTTTAGACTACATAAAATCTTCAAAATATTGCAACAAATGTAATAAGCAAATACGAAGTTTACATATTTAAAGCATGTTTCCGGTATTAAAATATTCAGTAGGCCTATTTTATTTTAGGTTCATGGTATATGTAAGAAAGATTTCGCTTCAGTTGGAGAAAAGGAAGTTACCAAATGTGGTCGTCTTGTATCAACTTAGACTGGCCTCTACAGTGCTGCATAAAGCGACGATATTTTTCCCTGGCAACGTCTTCTCTCGACGTTTGAATAGATATCCAAAGATCATCGCCAAGGAGTTTTTAGATTAATAGAATTCTAACATTAAGAATAAACATGTTATTGTTCCAAAAAAGAAATTCGAATTCTAGACGTTGAACAAAGACTGTTTTTTATAAACTCTGCCGCTCATCTTTCATTCGTTGCATATGTCCAAACCACATCAAAGCAGATTTAATATTACATCCACTACATTTCTCTTCACGATTGTCATCATCAAGAACTAAAGTGAGATGATTGTGATAGGCAACAATAATGTTCCGTATATACAGAGTCCGCCAAAAAATTTATACACAATTTACTAGATGTCATCTATAATTTTTTCCGTAACAGCAAAATCGAAAGTTACATCCTAATATTATTACATGCATTGAATGAAGGATCCCGATAAACGAAGACCACAACTGCCATGTAGACATAGGAGATTACTTGATAAGAGTTGCTAGAAAAATGCAAAGGAGCACTGTTCGCCGTATTTAAAAGTATCTCAACGCTTATGATAATCACTTCGAACACTTGTCGTAATTGCAGAAGTCAAAGAGGAATTATATTCACTTTGTAATTTCTTTTGCTGAAATGTGTATACATTTTTTGGCGGACTCTATATATTGAGAAGGTGAAACATGTGAATGCGTTTTATACAGTGTGTTGTTGCGTATTTTGTATGCAATAATAAAACGTCTTACACCGTTAAAATTTTATACTTTGTTTACTTTATTTTTTATATATTTTATTTCACCTTAGCTTTTTCCATGTGCTTTTTCAGCAGTCCAAAGGGGGTAATCATTTGGAACTTTAAGGCGAATGAAGATAAATTTGAACTCACCTTACCTTTTTGCCCAGGAGAGAACTCTTTGGCATTGATCGAGTGCCGCCTTTATTAAACCCCACTTTTTTTTACGAAACAGTGTTAAGCTATCAACACGGATATTATCTTTTAGAACCTATTTCACTAAGAACAATTTCTCCGTTATTTGGTAAGTGCGAAAATAATCTGTTGGCTATGTTGCATTTAGCACTCATTCTCAAACGTTTTCGACCTTCTTAATGAGTGAAAGAATAAGAATTGTATCATACATAGACTATAATGAAATGTGCTAGAATTTTAAAACTTGCTTCGATTTACAAAATATTTAAAGTGTAATTTTTCTGAAGTTAGATACAATTTTGCAATTGCTTTACATAGCCGACTTAGATTATACAATGCACAGACCTGTTAATAAATTTTGTCTTCCTTACATTTAAAAGAATGTCTTCTCCAATGCTTATTCTTTTTAAAATTATTTTACAGAAGGTTGATAACGATCTCTGGTAACGATTTGGAAGAGAACTTTTATGAAGAAAACCTATTTCTCCACCAACATATCTTCCGTTGTAGAGGAGATATCTTCAGAATATTGTTCCATTCCTGTTTGCAGGCTTTCCAGAGACCCTCAATGGTTGGTGGATGGCATCGAGCCAGGGCTCGTTTCATTAATCCAAATCCACAAAAACCCATCGGGGATGTATCTGGTGACCTGACAGGGATGTCATGAAAAGGTATAACGTGATTTCTAGTTTCATTCTCGAAATCCAACATAAATTGAACGATCGTGTTAGACGTATGGCTGGAGGCTTTGTCTTGATGCAGTCAAACTTTGATTTTGTCCTCTCCGCACAATGCGGGAATTCCCTCGTGAAAAATTGGACTGAGAACATGCTGCTGATAGTACAAGACTAGCATCCTGTCCACTCTTCTGATTGTGAGCTTGCTGTTGTACGAGTATCCCGCAATCACCATAAATCCTTTTGAAAAACATTCCTTACGTTCCTTGGACCATTTTTGATATGACTTCTCTCCACGTGGACGACAACTAATCGCGCGAACTTATTGCAATCGTTGAGGTAGACGCAGGCTTCATTTAAAGTAATAACGTACTGCGAGGTAGCCCTCATAAAGCCTCTGACAGTTCCTCTTCCTTTCTGCGACGTGTCGTGGCAGCAGCTTATGATCACAACTCTTGTGACGCTTTTTCAGTTGCAAATCAATCTTTGTTTATTATTTTATTTACGGAAGCCTGCAAAGTTTTTATGATACGAGGGATGGGTCGAAAAGTAATGCTTCCGTGGCTGTAACTTTTTTTATTTGTTAAGCGATTTTCAAATTCTAATTGTACCTGATACTTACATTTGTCCTCTATGTAAGGCGCTATTCACTTTTCGACATAGTCCATATCCCTTTCCACGCATTTCGCCAACGCAATGAACTAGTCAGGTGAACCCGTCGGAGAGGAATTCCGGGGTTGTTGTCGACACGAGAATTGAATGACATCTTTCACCTCGTCGTCAGAATGCAATTCATATGCCTTACAGTACTCTTTCTTCTTTGGGAAGTGGTGAAGTCGTAAGGTGCAAAGAATTTCATCTTTGAATTGCAGGCCATGCAACGCCTGTTTGTGTGTGGCGATCGTGTGCGGGCGGGCGTTATCGTGCTGCAGAAGAGGGTCAAAGCTGCCATTCAATCCTAGTGTCGACAACAACCTCTCCGACGGGTTCACGCGTTGGCGCATTGCGTGGAAATGGATGGAGGCTAAGTCGAAAAGTGAATAGTGCATTACAGAGAGGATAAATGTAAGTATCAGATACGTAAAGAATTTTGAAAAACTGTGAACAAATAAAAAAGTTACAGTCATGGAGGCATTACTTTTCAACCAACCCTCGTATTTGCGCTTCCCTCTTTGGGTTGCTAGATTATCACACTGGACAATGTACTATACCTTTCGAATAACCTGTGATGTTCGGCTCGTGGGAACTCGAGGGATTTTGCCGTTTCTGGTCAGTTGGAATTAACCCCTCCCGGGATTTTCCTTTTCCATTCAGTATGCCGATATGCCTTTCTTCGAAACAAAGAAATTTCGTGTTTTATATGCACTAATTATAGCAGAGTAGCTGCAATTAGCATCGGAAAGGGCAGTAATGAACCCTTCCCAGTAAGGTCCTGTTTTCGGAGACATTTTATCATGATAATTTTTTCAGGCTGGACATCATTCTACTTGAAGCACATAGCCGGAACTGAGAACTACACCTGACCATTCTTGTCTAAGCAGCAATTATTTAAATCTTTACTACAATTATATTATGAAATATATTGAAAGTGTGGTAACAGATAGCATCTCTATATTTTGCTGGCTTCCTAGCCAGTTTCTGAAATGGCCTAACGTTTTGCTTTCGCTATTTTGAATGAAGACTAACGAATCCTTGTGTATTGGAATAAACTCTTTTCCATTACAATAAATATATTTTATTATTCACAATTTAATTTATTCCGACCCAAAAAAGCGTTACGGGTTATGCAAAAATTTTAATTTTTCGTCATACAAAATAAAATCGTTTTGTGATTCCAGATACTGTGAAAAGCTTGCACGTGCCTTGCTTGTGGTCCAACATTCGATTCTGAGCACAGACGCGAGTAAGGTTGGTTGGTTTATTAGAATTTTTGGCGTCGACTACTAAGGTCATTTTGCGCCTTGTACACAAGTTATATCTGTACGCAGCCCGGGACAAACACAAACATCCATGCCCACAGCGGGATTCAAACCCACGACCAGGCGGACTCGAGAAATAGAAAGCCTACGCCCTAGCCCTCTCGGCCTACCTGAATAAGGGTGAAAAACTGCCCGGTCATATGTTCAACAAATCGACATGCACCAGAAACTTCAACAACAACGACTAGCATTAGTCAATCTGAAGTTCCCATCTTGCTTCACGACTACACTCGGCAGCTCGTCTGAATGGTCACCCGATAGAAGTTAAATGATCTAGGCTACGAAGCTCTTGATCATTCAGCATACTCACCTGATCTTTCGCTAACTGACAACCACTTTTTCAAGCACCTCGACAATTTCCGGCGTGGGAGATGCTTCAAAAATCACGACGATGCAAAAACTGCCTTCAACGAGTTCGTTGTCTTCAGAAGTCCAGAATTCTATGCCTCCGGAATAAATATGCTTGTGTCTCGTTTGCAAAAGGGTGTTGGATAGTAAAGTGTTGTTTGAAACGAGTTATTGCATTTTAAAGTAGTCACTGCACATCGGTCATTGATTTTTCACCAAACTAATAATATTTTAAAGTAAAAAAAAAAAAAAAAAACAATTGGCAATATTTCAGCTTTACACTTAGGACTCTTTTATAATTCTTTTTTAGAAAATCTAAGGAAGAAATGCGACAACGCTATTGAAATCAATTTGTCATTAATGTTTTTCACCGTATTGCTGTAATTCAGTAACAATTAATTATTAATATGTAAACTCTCAAAAATTCTAAGACGTAAATCAACTTCGAAGTAAATCAAAATTCTTAGCTGCAATGAATTTTTAAGACATGTTGTCAGCAATTTGAAGTCTCCTTAGCATAAAACCTTTCTTGCTTTCTCGCTCTTAGCACAGAATCCCTGAAGGGAAGAAGAATAAAAATAACATTCCACTTGCCAACGAACGTTGTTACTAATTAATCAATTAACTCATTGCAATTAACTTATTGTCATCGGATGAATAGAAACTTTCGGATTTAGTATCCCACTAGTGTTAATTGCGACATTTTTATCCTTTTCATTGCCGCAAGCAATTTATTGATTTTTGTCGTCAAGCGAAATTGTCCAAAGGGGAAAATCAAAGTAATTGCTGTTTTGATTGCATATTAAAAACTGAAATCAACATGAAATATCATTTCCTATTACTGTCTACCTTGTGGGAAAGAAAATTTTCCTGATCAGCTGTTTAAAAGTGTTGTTCTGCGTAACAGAGTAATGAAAAAAATTCTTACGTGAAATGATTTCTTTTAAACGATTTTCGTTTCTTTATACAAATGGTATATTCTTTTGACTCTTTATAATTCAGCGTTATAATTAGTTTTGAAGTTGCAAAAGTTAGAAGGCTTCAATAAGTTTATTGGCTTTGTAAGAAAAATATTTATTAGAATACTTAGGACATAATAATTTTCGACAAATAAACTCATGGACAAAATTATAAACTCGCATTTTGCACAAAATTTTAATGAAAAAGGGAAAAAAGTTACGTTACAAATTTGACAGGCATATGTATTTAACTATCTAATGACCACTAAAACTTGTTTTTCTAGTCATAAATGTTTCAAAAATTGGAGAAAAACAAAAAAGATGTACGTTCACAGTGGCCAAAATTAGAAATTCAGTCTACAAAACAAATCATTTCCACATGTTTATAACTTAACGTAATTTCAAACACTCTGTTTGACGGTGAATCAAGAAGGATATAAAGATATTCAACTGTAATACCTTCCCATCCATCCATAGTTGCACTTTTTAGTTTTTGAACAGTGGAAACTGCCTTTGAACAGTTTAACCTGGCGCTCAAGCTACACCCACACATTTTCAACTGAATTGAGGCCTGTGGAACGTGCTGACCAGGCTAAAACTTTTACAAGATGTTTTGTGGTTTTCATGAAACCATGTATTTATCACGTTTGGCGGAGAGCATTTTTTTATTGGAAAGTCCAATTTTTCCACCAAGCTTCAAGTTGTTGTTCTGGAAACCTTTTATATCTCAAAGAATTCACCTTTGAGAGAATCGACCTTCACCCACTACTAACTTAGATTACTGTTAGCCAGAGAGGAAAACGAGTCCTAAACCATAACAAAACCATTTGACAACTCATTTTGAACCTTCTTTTCTCTTTGTAGATCATGCCAGAAACATCCCATACACCAGGGCCGTGTAGGTTAAATCTCTTCTCATCCGAAAAAATCATCCCATTTTCATTCTTGACTCCAGAGCATTTTTTTCTTTAGCAAATTTAATCTTGCTGTTTTATGAACTTGTTTTAGGGAGGGGTTCCTTCTCATATTTATTTGAGACATGAGAGTGCATCTCTACAGTACACGAGAAACAATTCGCACAAGAACAGTCCAGAGCAAGAACATCAATAATACGTGTCAGCAGAAAGATTTTTTTCAATTATAAAGCGAACATGAGATTCAGCACTGGAGTTTAGAATCTACAGAGATCTGTTTACGTGAGCTGCAATTTGCCTCTAGGTCGTCCCAAAACCTTGCGTCATCCAAATTTGCACCATTCAGATCAGTTCCTCGCGGCATTGTGAAAACACAAAACAAGCAGTCAAATAGTCTGTTATTCCTAATTTTATTCTAAAATGCTTAAATTCATTTACGTGGACAAAACCGTTTTATTGAGGGTGAGTTTAAAATTTTGGTTAAGCTGAATGTGCATCTTTTTTTTAGTGTTTCTCTAATCTTTGAAACGTTATTAATACAAACACACGACAAGAATTTTAGTGGTCATTTGACCGTTGAATGCTTTGCCTATCAAATTTGTAAAATAAATTTTTTTGTGCAACTTGTATGTGAGCTTATAATTTTGACCATGAGTGTAATTAGAAACGTATATAAAATTCTAATGGTTTTATATTCAATCTATTATTCTTGATTACCTATACCGATATGTATTTTATATAATCTTAATTAATGTAAATTTTCTAGGATTTCTGGAATTGGCGTACTTTTGTAAACTATTACCATGATTTGTCGAGAGCATATCATTTGGAGGTTGCCTTTGTCGCGGCTGCTCTTGCCTTTTACTATTAATTACTATCAAAAATTTTCTACTCACAATTGTCTATTGTCTATTCATCTGATTGAATGGTGCCATTTTCCTGCTGACGAATTTTTTTACTACAAGCGTTTCAATAAACAAGGCTCATGGAGTTATATATGATTTTTGCATATATGAGGTCCCATTGCTGTTGTTGAGTTCCATCAAGTCGAAACCAACTTCTGGTGACTGTATGAACATACAAGGTCGGGACACATTAATATGACCACCTGTTAGCATTCGGAATATCCACCTTTGGCGGCAAGCACAGCAGCTAGTCGACGTGTCAGAGAGTCAATAAGTCCTGGAAGGTGATTGCAGGTATCTGGGGCCATCCGGCGATCAGTGCATCCCGTAATTCCATCACCGTGTGTGGTGGAGGGTCCAGCTTGCGGACAAGGCGATCGAGATGGTCCCACAAATGTTCAATGGGGTTGAGGTCCGGGGAGTTTGGTGGCCATGGGAGTAGCCACCAGGAAACACTGTCGACATCGCCATCAGGAAACACTGTCGACATGAAGGGGTGCGACGATCGTCAGGTAACGAACAGCATTCAGTGTACCCTCCATCAGTACCAGTGGACTCAGACCATACCACGAAAACATCCCCCAAACAGTCATACCTCCCCCACCAGCCTGTCGTCTGCCAACGATGGTGTCAGAATGCCTGTTCTCAGATGCTTCCCGGCGAATTATCCATCGTCCGTCCTCTCTGTTCACCAGAAACCGCGACTCGTCAGAGAAAGCAACCCTTTGCCACTCGGCCGAGGTCCAATGGCGATAGTCCATTGCGAATTGGAGGCGTTTTCGGCGATGCACAGGCGTCAACATGGGTGCTGTTACCATAGGCCTCTTCCGGAGCCCCAACCTCAAGAGGGATCGTTGCACTGTCTTGCACTGTTCATTTACTGTGTCAGTTGCTCAACAGTGGCACGCCGATTGGTCTTAACCGACGCTCGCCTCTAGGATCAATGGCCCGTGGGGCCCCACAGTTACCTCTTCGGTTGCTCGAAACTGTCTGGTTCGTCCAGTCGCGGTACACCTTCACAACGGCAGCCTTAGAGCAGTTCACAAAGGTGGCCGTTTCTGAAATGCTGCCCCCCTTGGTCCGATAGCCAATGATCATCCCCTTTTGGAGGTCCCATGACGGCGACAATTGCTGTGTTAACGGATGCTACTACACGTCTGCTGTTGTCAGCTTTTAATGATATGTAATGATTTTTCATCTGCATACCACGGAACGTTCCAACATGTTCGAGGAGAGGTGGTCATATTAATGTGTCCCGACCCTGTATGCTATCCATTCAGAGTTTTCTAGGGAAGAGTGATAATGCGGTGGTTTCCCGTTGCCTTCCGCATAATGAAAGGATGATAATGAAATGTGACAAACACAAACGTCCATGCCTTCGGCAGGATTCGAAGCCGCGACTCGCTGTTTCGAGAGCGGAAAGACCTGCGCCTTAACCCTCTCGACCACCGAGCCCGCTTTGAGGTCCCATATGAAATAATATTGACTTCATATTGACTTCATATCAGCGTAAAAAGGAGAAGTTGATACTGGTGTCCGATCCAAAAATAAAAGTTTGGAGAAAGCCCCTTATCGGTTTGTTTATTTTTGAGAGCAACTGAAATTCAACTCATTCTATCGGCGATATCTTTCTCAATTTTCACGATATTTTGCTTGGACTTTTTATAAGAGTAGGTCTATACATTTGGCTAATAAATTATGCAAAAGACAATTTGGTAACGCATGCGCAGTTAAACATTATTTAGTAAAAATGCTCATATTTCATCAAATATTTAATATTTTCTATCTGATTGCAGGGTGTCGTCTGTAGTGTAGTTTGTTAAGTTTCCTGGAAATGGCATTGCATTGGGTTGAAAATCCTGCGTGTTATAAACAAAAAACTTACGAAAACATTTCGACCTTTTTAAAGAAACCTTTATATCTCCATGAATATAGTGCTATTCTCATACAAATGAACACAGAAAAGTAAAAAAAAAAAGCCTCGTAAGCATATGCTACAGCTACAATGCATTTCAAGCATTATTTTTTACAGGGTGATTTCAAAATTTATTTTTTGGTTCACTTCTTTGCTGGTCCCCTATTTGCCTTCGGGAGAAAACCTTCGCTGAAATATATGAGGTGTAACATCCTTTTTACACCCCTGAAATTTCAGGATAATTCGTCAAGTATTTTTCTAGATATTCGACAAAACGTCTAAAATCGAAAGTGTCCGATTACTTTCTTCCAATCAGTGTAGTTAGCATAAGGAATAGTAAGATGGTATTGGCTGAAATACTAGAAGAGAACAAATGGGAGACCAAGCAATTCAGAGACGTGTTGGGATAGAACGGAAAAGCTGACAAATAGAAGGTGATAAGAGTACATTCGCTTTCGTGATGGCCGTGAAGACCTTTCTGAAGATCCGCGCCCTGGAAACCAGTTTCCTTCCGAACGCCAGAAACCACCGAGAAAGTCAAGAAACTCGCCACTGCCGATCGCCGAATCACAATTCGTATAAATATAAAAGAGTAATTACCTACACCTGTGGATGAGATGATAACTAAACCAAGAGAATATAACAAACCGCTTTTCCGCAAAAACTTTAATCAGCAGAGCGACCGAAATGTATATACATGCGGATTAAAGTTTTTGTGGAAAAGCGGTTTGATATTCTCTCTTGGTTTAATTACAATTCGTATGCTTGCAGATTGGGAAAATTAAGGGGAAATTTCCGCGACCTGAAATGGAGCCAGGATTCAGCTGGCTACTGTATAGAATAATGGAAGTCCATAAGATACGTCTAGACAGCAAGGGTTGTCTGCGTGTCCGCTGTAGGTCAATTGGCTGAAGCTTAGCCGTGGTCCCTGGTTCGATTACAGGGCGCGGAATTTTTCCTTTTCCTATAATACTTTATACCATCTTATCTAACAAGGGAGGTACTCATAGTTTTACGACGCAATTTTTTTTTTTTTGCGCGCAAACGATAGCGATAGAAATTTCGTTGCTCTTAGCTGAAGTGGATTCGTGCTAATTGTTGAGTAATGGAAGTAAATACACTGCTTTGCAATGAAATTGCCCCCAACAAGGAGTTATCCGACCTTATCCATATTTAGTGGGGAGGGGGAGGTTCGTCCACCTCCGACTAATAAACGATTAGAAGCATGGCACATGGCCATTTGGATTTATACAGGGTGTCCGGGTGCCTGTATAGGCTCATCACTTGACACCTGTGCGACACGTTCCATGCAGTAGGGAGGAAGCAACTGACTCGTGAACATACAGTACTGTAATCCGCACAACGGTCTCAATGCAGCGACGACAACAACGACAACCGTTCACGCAATTAACGGACTTTGAACGAGGTCGGATTATTGGCCTCTCCAAGGCTGGATGGTCAACCAGACGGACTGCTGTCAATGTATCGCGGAACGCACGGACGGTAAGCCGATGTTGAAGGCAATGGCGAGAGGAAGGCACACATGCCAGAAGACCAGGCTATGGGGCCCGGAGAAGCAGGTCAGCTCGTACCGATAGGCGGATACTGCGAACAGCGCTAGCGGACAGAACCATCACCCTGCGGCAACTGCGCGACAACATCACAGCACAATAGCCAACACCTCCTAGAAAGAAAGCCTCACAACTGAAACGTCATGTATTGTTACATCATAGTAATTCGACCATTGTTGATCGTATTTCTACCAATAACGAGACCTAAACCATAGCCTAATAATGAGAAGTCTGCCCGCTCTCGTTTTCAAACGTTGTCTAAGTTCCCTAGCGGCAGATAAACTCAACTGCCAAATCCATTGTTTACTACTGCAATTATAACGGAGACAAAATGTCGTTTATTAAATTGGAGAAATTTTTATGAAGAAATTTAATTTCCAAGTCCTTTACACTAAACGTTTTTCTATTTTTTTCTTTTCGAAAAGAAAAAAACCCAAAAAAAACCCCAAGAAAATAAAACAACCGTGAGCTATATGAATTAAGGTTGTTATAACGGAACTCTTATTCAAAATAGTTTGAAATAAAAAGGATTTTGCCATATTAGAAAATTTGATGAATGGTTTTCATTGGATTCCCTAAATTAGATGAAATAAAATCTTTTTAAAAAAATTATAGGACCTCTAAAGTTTTTTTTATTTTTGCTGTTATGAATAGAAAATTGCATACATACCTATTTTGCAGTCAGATAAAATGCGATGAAGAAAATCGTAAAAAGCTTTTGATAACGACCTGTCATTAACAAAACTCAATAGTAAAACATTACCTGAATAGATCCAGAAAAGAGGAGGAGATAGCTGAACGCTTGGTGCGCTGCTGTCGTTATTATTGTTGTAGGACGTCGATCTGGCAACAGCTATAACAATGAAACCGACCCGGAGTGAACAGACTTCTCATCATTAGGCTATGCCTAAACTTGGTCGACTTATGATGATGTAACAATGCATGACTTTTCAGTTATGAGGCTTTCTTTCAAGGAGGTGTTGCAATAGCTCGCAAGTTACATGCCGCGATAATGTCTGCCAGGCGTCCATTGTTGTGTCTTCCTTTGACACCTGAGCACCGCGCGATAAGACTGCAATGGTGTCGTGAACGATTGAGCTGGGGAATGGAATGGCGCCCGGTGGTCTTCAGCAACGAATCCCGCTTTTGTTTGGACACTGACGACAGATGCGGACGGGTGTGGCGCAGATCATTGAAACGTGCCAATGAACAATGCATCCGGTATCGCCATCGTGGACCAACACCCCGGATCATTGTATGGGGTGCCATCGGCTACGATACCAGAACGCCTTTAATCACCATCCAAGGCAACCTGACTGCACGGTACGTCACAGAGATTCTGCAGCCCGTATTAATGCCCTTTCTGCACACCATACCCGGCGCAGTCTTTCAGCAGGATAACGCCAGACCGCACACGGCAACCATGAGCATGGCATGTCTGCATGATGTCAATTACCTCTTATAGACTTATCTCCAATTGAGCACGTTTGGGACATGGTGGGACGTCGTTTATGGTCACCCCGCAATCTCCATGAACTGACACAGTAGCTTCACCAGGCTTGGGCAGACGTACCCTAAGATGACATTCGCCAACTGTATGATCACCTACATATGCGGCTGGAACAATGGATCACCGCTAGAGGTGGTGCCAGAACCTACTGATGCCGCTTTCTGTTGGGACACCCTGTACAAACGAGTGCACGTCTTGGCTCCATAACGTAATAAAGGTGTTTTCAGATGTATCTCTTGCTGTGTACCTACTTTTGGCTCATTTGGATAACTCCTTGTGGGTGGGGCAATTTCATTGCAAAGCAGTGTAAGTTGAAAGCGCAATAATAAACATACACACCGCTTTAACAGTTGGCTTTGATACAAACTAACTCCATCTTAGATGTTAACAATCAGTGTTTTTCCTTTTGTTGGAAACAATGAAGGTTGGATTGATGTTAGCACCCAGTTGGTCAGGTGACTTTTTCGCTTCCAGGCCTTGTCAACTCGTCGGCCGGCCCAGGCTTATCTTTAGGTGGCCGGAGCTGACAAAAAAGATTGGTCACGGACTAAAAAGTCACCCGATCATCTTAGTCCAAGCAACAATGTAACCTTCATTGTTTCCAACAAAAGCAAAAACACTGATTGCTAAAATCCAAAATGAAAACAATGTAGGTAACATTGTTGCTTGGACTAAGAAGATCAGGTGACTTTTCTGTGCCAGGGTCTGTCTACTTCGTCGGTTACGGTGCTTGCTTTAATGATTCACGTTTTAAGGGGGATAATTATAAGAAGTAATAAATAAATAAAAACGAGGGGATATCAGAAGGTAATGCCATTTATTTTTTAACGTAGGAAATATAATTGCTGTATAAAACTTAACATAGCCAAAAAGAAGGCTGAGTACCCACAACAGACACTGTATAACAAGAATTGTTCTTACGCACGCGCACTACGAGCTGCCAGTCGTTTTACAAAAGGTCGGCGCTATCACATTGTCTACAGTGGAAGAAATGCGAGCTGTTATAAGGCTTGTTTTCGCAAAAGGTAAGGCACTCGCTGAAATTCATGGGGAAATTGTAGAAGTTTACGGTGCCGGCTGTGTGGATTATTCCAATGTGTGCAAATGTTGTAAAATGTTTCGGGAAGAAAGAGTTAGCCTTGCTGATAAACAGCGTTCTGGGTGGCCTGCTTCAGCGGCAACACCAGCTATTATCGAGGTCATTAACAACACAATCAGAGAAAACCGTCACATTATCTTGAAAACGTGAGTATCACATGTTTATAAACGAAAAGGGCTGAGTATGACGCAGTGGAAGATTAAAACATGCAACAGTGGACGGAATTATGAAAGTAAATAATGAAATGTTTATTTCAATCAATAAATAATTTAATATAGCAAAATAAATAAATGGTATGGCTTAGCAAATAGCAGTACTTAGCTAAAATGCATATAAACCTTCATTAGATAACACAATTGGCATGAGGTAAATGAAAAACCTAAAATCTTATAGTATTGCCAATATCCAATTGATATCACAAATACATTATTCATATAAAGCATAACCAGGAACAAAGGTCAAACAATAGAATTGTAACTAATGATAATTCAGACCACAATAAACGATTGTAAGCATAGATAATATGACTTAAAGCACGAGGGTCAAACAATAGTGAACGTTTAAACGATAGAATACAATAATAGCACCTTGAAATTACACACACATGAACCCCAGCGTGCTATAGCATAATTCGTTCAAATATTTCCCAATTACAAAGAGCGACTTGCTCTGTATAAATTAAGGGCATGAGTCCTAAATTAGTAAGTAAAGTTCAAGTCCAGTCCTTAAATAAGAACGTAGGGAATCAGTCACAAGGTAGGTTACACAAATACGAGAACTTAATTATTCAAAGCCACAATGTTGAAGCAATTGAGTCCGTAAAGTCCTTAGCGATAGGCAATATAGCTATCAATTCTTGAATCCTACAAATATAGCAAGAATAAACAATGCCTTAAGTAAATGACAATTACAGGAATACGTAAATTTTATGCATTGCTACCAACATCACGTGAACACACATTAACCATATTAATTTATTTTTGTAGGCATAGCAATTCGATAAGTGTCATATGTAAATTTAGTAAGTTGTAGAGAGTAGGCAGTGGAAGTAAATAATATGACGGAGGTCGGATAAACTTTGTATAAACTTCAAATTTTATTAAATGAATAAAGAATAAAGAAAATAGGTATTGCTTATCTAACTAAGGCTTAAGCTATTTGACTTAATTGCTTAAAGACAAGACATATAAATAAATCAAGTAAATGAACACAGGCCATCGCATATAACACTTCACCACACCAATGCTGTAGCATAAGTATTTACACTAAATACAGCCCCGATGTAATTCTTTCGGGGAAAATTCGAAGGCCGGTAAATAGGTTTACCAATTATCAAATATTAAATTCCGATGAACACTTATTGTATACGGCTAAGGTGTGTAATTCGCCTGAAGCACCTTCTTAATTATTAAACAAAATAGTAGATGTAGCCTAAAGATTTCCCAAACGTAGAAGACTCGTTAGAATCGACAGCTGACACAAATCACTTTAAACGTAAGTCAGGAAAGTATAGTTGCAATCGGTAACACCGATCGGTGAGTATCCTGCGTCTGCGTTTAATTTCGTAGACACTGAGAAATAGAATAAATTAACGGAGGTAAGTAACTATTCGTGAAAACACATTGCTCGTCACCTATTCTATGCGTGCGATGAATATAGCCGGCGAACTGAGAGCGCAAACAATGAATTGAAACAAAGACAGTTCAGTCATTGAACCGACTACGGGTCAGTTTTCGATCAGCACAAAACCCACTCCGTAGCTAAGGTATGCCGTCAAATCGTACGACCACAGTCCTTTTATCGTAGAGCAATATCGTATTTTATAGCTTCTCATAGAGATGGATGTGTTACTTTAAACCAGAGGTGGAAACTCCGTACCACTACAAGTCTGCGTGGTTTTAGTGCTCGCCAGGGCGGCGCTGCTGCCATGATGGGTTTAGAATAGCAGACGACTCTTTAGTCTACTATTGGGATTTTGCTTTAGACGTTTCAGTAGTATCAGCATTTTGCTTATCTCTTTGTTTCCAGTTGATAAATTTTACATTAGGGATGTATTTTAACTTCAGTTTAACTGATACAATAAATTAAACACATGTTTAATGGACATGACTTTTTTTTTATTAATTTATAAGGCTAATTACTTTGGAATCCATAAGATCAACATCATTAACAGAAAGAATAGTTTTATTTTTACAAATTACATTGAGATTTTAGTTTGGCGTTTTACATACTTCAAGTTCTCATTTGAAACTGCTTTAGACAATTTTTTTAGAAAATGCGCCAGTCTCATTTTTACAAAATGAATTATGAACATGGGAAATATTTTTGTTGCATGTTCATAGCTGCAAAATAAGCTTCTCCAGCTTAATCATTCAATATTTCCCTAACAATGTCAATTAATAATGGTAGTCACTAAACTGCGTCGTGATATTCGGGTTAAGCGACCAAAAAGAGGAAACGAAGTTCGACTTCTTCATGACAAGGCACTTCCGCATATGGCCAACGTCTTCAAACCAACAGTCCGACTTAGCGCCCTCCGACTACCAGCTCTTTGGTCCCATGAAAAGATTTTTGGGTAGTCAGAGGTTTTAGACTGATGAAGAACTCAAATCTGCTCTGCGCCTTTGGCTGTATCCCCCACCGACGGAGTTCTATGAGCGGAATGTTCTGAAACTGGTGCAACGTTGGGATAAATGCCTAAATCGTCAAGGTGCTTATGTGGGAAAATAGATAAACATATGTAGTTTCAGCTGCACTTAGTTGCTTACCTGTATGTTTTGTAATTTTTTTTGAAAAAAAAATAAACGGCGTTACTTTCTGATATATATAAATTTTTTCACTCACTCTACAAAGATATGACATCAAATAAAAGTAGACATTCTGTTGTATTTGGGTATAATCATGCTTTATGAAAAATGTTGAGAATTTTAATGTAAGTATCAGATGAAATGAAAATTTTGTGAACATTAGCCACTGTTTCCAAACTTTTTGCCAGGGGTTGTATCACAAATAAGGAAGGCTGTAGCACATTTATGATTTTTTTCGATTAACTTTGTTTCTGTTCCGAGCCTACCTATCGAGCCTCTATCATTTATAATTAACTGCAGTAATAATAAAAAAAGTAAATAGATCTCTGTTTCAATGCAGAAAAATGGTACTAATACGTATAGCCATATAACGTGTGTGCATAAGAATATGTGCAAAACTGTAATATTTTGAAGTTTTTTTGCAGTTCAAAAATTAAAAGAGTTTCTTTAGAACAATGATCGCCTTCCTTGATGAACATTATCGCTTTATTAGAAGAACTTTTGAAATAAAGATTAGGTAGCTGACAGATTGCCCATTAAGTAATGCATTTCTATTATTTCTTCCTAATTCACATGCCAAATTGAGCATTCTTTATTTTGTAATAATTTGAAGGTTTCGTCGTTTTCGGTTTTGCGAGCTTTCATTGTTTCCGAGTTCTTGAAGTGATTATCAAAACCTGGCTTCCCTTTATGACTTCAATTTTCAAAATTTATTAGTGAAAATGATTGTACTTAAAAAGAGATAACGTTCTAACGTCATAGTTCCAAAATAAAAAAAAATAACGGACGTTTTATAATTACAATTTAATGATTCTACTTATTTAATGATATGTATTGAATCAAGTAAAAAAAAATAACGTATACTATGAATTCTTGTTTGATTCCAAAAATATTCTAAATTCACTTAATAGTGACTTCAGCCATTTGCTATCTGAGCAGATTTTTTATTTGTGTTTAAATATAGTTGAGTTGTTTAGTTTGAAATTTAATAAACATGTTTATTTAAACATTTGAAAAATTTCTTGTCAGAGGCCTTTATGATAAACAATAAAATTTTTGTTTTAATCATTTTAATGAAATTGAAATTTCGTTATATAAATTTTATTTCTTAAAATATCGAATGCGTCAAATCGATATTTTATACCATATGGATGTGAAATTTCTTAAAGATGCCGTTGTTTCTCTACCTTTCCTCCATACTTCACTCACTCCTTATATCCTTTAATCTGACTTCGTCCTTTCCTTTCTTTATCCTTTTGTTTCCTCTTTTGCACTATTTCTTCCTCTTTTCTAGTTTTTGTCATTTTTATTTTTATCCCATTCCCTCTTTTCTTGTTTTTTACTAAATCTATTCTATTTATTTATTTCTTTTTTTTTTTATTTTTATATATATATAAGAGTAACGACTTTTTTTTTCACTTATGAGGATGGCCCAAATGAAAGTGGGACTGCTGTCGTTTAGGCAATTAGTTTAACGGTATCATTGTGGTAAATATACAGAATAAAGAATGATATATACTGAACAAAATGCCTATACATAGTTGCCTTGAAGGCTGATACATGGGTGGTCTCAGTGGTCCACGACACGATGAATACCCTGGATGAAGAACCTCCAGGATTGGCCGTGGAACCATGACCTCATCAGTGTATGCAAATTGCCGTCCTTTCAGAGCTTTCTTGAGGTAGTCGCAAGATGAGAGGTCGGGGCTATATGCGGTATGTTAAAGGACTTCCCATCGAAATCCCTGCAACAAATCTTTGCACGCAGTAACCACATGAGGGTAGTATTGGTAGTTTTTCACGCAAAAGTACTCCAAAGTGGGTTTTCCTTGATTGTTCATTCACTTGATATGCTGTTTATCCCTTTTTGCTCCAAACTAAAGAACTCAGATAAAAGAAGAGAATTCAACTCAAAATCAAGTTGTTGTGTCGTGCAACAGAATAACCCCTTTGGGCAACATGCCACGTCGATGATTCTTGATTGCTGCTTTCAGTTTAAGGTGGCGCAGTAATTGGTTGCATTAACTGTAATGCCCGTGTCCAGTCAATTCAACAGCAACGGCCATCGGCGTCGAAGAAGTACGAAATTGGCTGCACGATCAGAACACTGAATTGCGTGACAGACACTTAGTCCCATACACACTTTGCATATGACAATAAATCTCAACCGGATTCTCATCTTACGCCATTAAAAATTGCACGATTGCAGATTGATTATCCTTGGAGGCATCCGTGACCAGAACGGTTGCGGGTGATCTTCCTTTCGCGCTGGCACGCACGTTCCGTCCCACAGATCCTCTCGTAGCGCATGCGCAACATTCTGTCTCTACAAGAGATGGCGCACTTTCGGCAGTCACATTTTCTTTTGGGCTACCCTTATACAGGGTGTAAATGCACGACGTTTCACAAATTTAAGGATATGTAGAGGATGAAACTCTGAGCAAAAAAGTCTAGTCGCGTTTCTCGATCTGTGGCCCCTTTAAAAAGTTATAGCGCTTTAAAGTTCGGTATCAGTAAGGAATATCGGTATCGGTATGGGCCAGGGTGATTCTAAAAGGTCGTGCCCAAATGAAAAGGCAGGTAGAGGGTGAAATTCTGAGCAAAAAAGTCTAGTCGCGTTTTTCGATCTGAGGCTCCGTTAAAAAGTTATAGCGCTTTAAAGTTTCGTGACGTCACTTCCGGAAATCTATCTTGGTACAGACGCTGAGCAATTTTTAACTTAGCGCTATAACTTTTTAACGGAGCCTCAGATCGAAAAACGCGACCAGACTTTTTTGCTCAAAATTTCACCTTCTACCTGCCTTTTGATTTGGGCACGACCATTTAGAATCACTCTGGCCGATACCGATATTCCTTATCGATACCGAACTTTAAAGCGCTATAACTTTTTAACGGAGCCACAGATCGAAAAACGCGACTAGACTTTTTTGCTCAGAGTTTCATCCTCTACATATCCTTAAATTTGTGAAACGTCGTCCACCCTGTATAAGGTCCGCCTCCAAAGTTTAAGTAAATTTTGTCTTAATAACAAAATGTGCACAAGAACATTAAAAAAAAAAAACAATTTTAGCGTCTGATTTGCTCTCCTTGACATTTAATAATATCAAATACACGATTAGGCATTGCTGTAATAAGATTCTGTAGAATCTGTGGCTCCCAGCAATCTTCAATAGCTGTTATCAAGTCTCCCATACAAAATTATTGTTTCTGACTGGCATATACTTGTCTAGGCATAATTCCCCAAAGGTTTTCAATCGGGTTAAGGTCAGTTGTAGACTTGGATGAGTGAATGGGTGCACTGTCATGTTGAAAATTAAATTCTAACAAAGAATGATGGCACACTAAAGGAGGTGATGTTCCAAGATGTCTTGATAGTATTCAGAATTTTGATGACCGGTAAACTTGTGATTCCATTATAGCCAAACGCCCCCCAAACCATGAAACACTTCTCTTCGCAGGTCATGCCATTATGATGCCCAACCATCTGGTCCATCCAGAATTCCATCAGGTCATCACTAAATAATATACCAAGCCAAGCATCATTCCAATTCATATGGTTACGGGAGCATTTCAACAGTTCTCGAGCATGTATTTCTTTCAAGGGTGGTTGTACAACCATTCTTCTGTAAACACGATGTGGATTTCGTTGCAAATAGCTGCGAATTGTCCTTTGATACGTTTAGTTCAGAAACTGCAGCAATTTGTCTCACAGACAGAGACTGGTTCTTTGCCATTTGCACAATTCTTCTGTCATCTCTGGCTCAAGTCACTTTTAGACGTCCACTTCGAGGTTTCACATGAACGTTTTTACCCTTGGCTAGTAGGCTATTTTATAAATTCCAGATGAGGTTCGGCAGATTTCCCTGGAAATTTTATTTACAGATTTGCCTTTGCTTTCAGCATCCATATTTTGCTTATAGAATTGTTTTATACTTGTAGAGGGTAAAAGCTGTATATAGGTAACTTTACCTAAACTTTTGAGAAAACCTTTTTTGATTTATTTCCATTTCTTATGTAGAAAGTTAAAATAAACATTATTCTTTATTCTATAATCCTTATTCTATGAGAAATACAAAAACAACAACAACATTAAAAAGACGAATGCTATTTCAAATGACCGACAAAATAGATTCTCAAACGAGACACGTCAAAAAGAGTATTAGGCGTTTCATATAAATGCATAATAGCTTTAATATAAATATTTAAGCCCATTGCCTTTATCAATATGAAGGAAACTTCATTTCTTGTCGGTAACTGCTTCAATAAAACGAAAGCGTTATCTTCGAAATTGGCGAATTTAACATAAATTTGATGTCCGAGATGTTTTTATATGTTGTGCAGAGCATTCCCAATAAGACTAAAACAAAACCTACTTTAAGACTAATTTTTACTGAACATCAGGTTTCAATAATTATAAGCAATTATCAAAAAAGAAATTATCAATTGTTCCAATTGGTAACAATTTAAATTGTTGCACAGATAATATGAAGAATTGGAGAGATAGTATATTTGCTTTTGTGCACTGTCAGAAAGGTAAAATTGAAAAAAATAGATATTGTTACATCGAAACAGCGAACCAGGCAAATTCATTATTTCACTTCTCTTTTATTATACTATTCTACATTTCATTTCACTGCTTTCGATGTTGAGTATACTTTGCATTCATGGTCCCTTCCATTTGCTAGTTATCCTCACTTTTATCATTCTTCTATTCATCCCATTAATGACAGATAAGGCGCCGCAAACGATGATTGCTCTCCGTGATCGGTCATTGGAACAGCGGTTCCTTTCTTCTTCTACCTTAATTAGAAGCTTTGGAATCTCCATTGAACAAGATTCAATTTCACGCTCGTCAAATTTGATATAATCTTACACTGGGCGATCAATCTCATTTCACTAGTTCCGTAAATGTAAGATAGTGGGCTCTACGAAATTCTGTACTGGAAAGAACAGGTGCAATTGAAGAGAAAACATTTTTATAATATTCATTTTGTGTATAAATATTCTCATTTGTTCAAGTCGTGTCCTTATTCTTTTTACAAAACTCTCATTGCATACCTTTAAAACTTCATTCGATGTTGCAAAGCAACTTTTTTTATTACAAGAAAATTAAAATGAAATCCGCGTCAAAGATAGAGACATAATAAGTTTACAAGCTACTAATACGACAAGTTTATACGAGGGGCTTTCATAAAATTCCAGGAACATACTCAAGAAAGATAAGAGTTTTGGTGGAAAATTTAATCCTTCTCTTCATATTCACTAGGTAAATTAATATATTTTTTCATGCGATAGAAAAACTGTTGGATGCCATTTTTGTAGAAGGTCTCATTTTGGCTGTCTAAGAAACTCTCCGCCTCAGAAACAACCCCGTCGTCGACTTGGAAACGCTTTCCACGTAGTGGTTTCTTAATTCAAGTAAAGAGGAAACAGCTACTGGGCGCCAGAATGCGGTAAAATCTCGAATCCTAGATCGACTACAAATTACACAGTGTCATGTGCTGACTGAAGGGGTGCATTGTCGGGGAGAAGGAGCACGCCTTTGCTCAACTCTGCGACATCCCGAACTTCTCTAGGAGGCCACGGTAATAGTTCACTGTTATTGTTTTGCCTTTTCTAGCATTACCGGTAAAGATAACCCCTCTGGAGTCCCAAAAAACAATCAGCATCACCTTACCAGACGAACTCTGGGTCCGTGCCTTTTTCGGAGCGAAGTTGACGTCTGTTTCCATTGTTTGCTTTGTTCATTATTTCGGGGTCGTAATAATGCAGCATTCATGTTGCATGACGAGTCTGTCAAAAAAGTCTTCTGGGTCCGCATGTAAAAGCTGCAACATCTCGGTTGACGATTGCTTTCGCACCTCTTTTGCACTGGGGTTAGCAGTCTGGGAACTCATCGTGCTGCGACCTTTATCATGTGAAAAACTGCGTGAAGGATGTTGGATACGGACCCCGAACTAACGTGGACCTTGTGTACTGTCACGTGGATTTCGTCGGCGTCAGCGACCGGTAAACACGACGGGAGCTGATGACGTAAACAGTAGGAAGTACGTCGAGCGAGCCACTCCGAAACGGTCACGTGAGGACAAGAACGGAGGAGAGAAAAGATATTGGCGGCGACGGAAGAAGGTCGATCCGCTCGGCAGGAATAACGCTAATCATGACCAAACTCATCTACAAACTCTCCACTGCAATGAGGAGATGAACGAAGGTATTTCTCCTAATTTCGTTCTGCAAGAGAGACAGAGTCTGAATCGCTGGGCTACGAAAGAGTCGACGACGAAACGGTGAAAGCAGCCGGCGAGCAAGCTGAGTTCGACTACCGTTAGGAATCTACGACTGGCAACGCGGCAACCGACAAGGTAGCGAGGAGGACGAGTGGGAAAGTCGTCTAATATCACTCGTCGAGCGAGCCATTATCTATTTGACCTGCGAAGCCACGTCCGAGGATTTGCCAAGGAAGGACGACGAACTGACTTCTACCTCGAGAGCGGCGATAGCGACGAATGGAGTGCACCCGACAAGCGAAGGCGGAGAAACGTTTCTTCACCGGCTATTTGAAAGTTAAGGTAGGCCCTTTCCTTTAATAGAACTTGTATGGTGGTTACACGCTAGCAACGGTAATAATTTGACGGTGCTACACGTGGAAAGTAAAATCGTACGTCTCGAACTTTTTCGAAGAATTTTCCGCCTCGATACGGACGGACTTGTCGAAAGCGAAGGAGTAATAGGGGTCTATCCGTTTTCTCTCAGTGCCTACTGCTCGAGAGGTACAGGGGGACTCATCCCGACCTACTCGCTTCCATTCTCGGCCATGTAATTATCTGTGACTTATTTCTGTGCTATATTCCGAGCTTTGCGTGAGTTTCTGCACATACGTCTGGACTCTGAATTCTTTGCGTAGTGAGCGAGATGTAAAAAGGGAAAATTCATCTCCTATTTGAAATTGCTTTCATTACTGAAATGATAATATAGGAAACTGTTAAAGACAATATTCCGTTCCGTTTTTTGCAGTGCCAATTTTGCACGACCGAATTAAGTGTTCTTCACCGCACCCTGACTCTTGTATTCCTCATTAAAGAAGAAGTGCCAGTGTCACCGCTGTGTGTTCTAAAAATGAAGTGTTTTCTTCAGTGTTGTGTCAGTGTATCTCGCAATTTCTTATAGTATCATTTCCCGATATTCGACATTGATTATAGGCCTCTAATTCGTTAAAACACGAGTCGAATTGATTCAGTGCTGTGAATTAAAGTCTGTTCTTCAATTAGTGTTTTGTGCATTGTGAGTGAGTGCTATCAATGCTACAGTGTACACTATTAGTTCTCCTATAAGAAAACCAAACGACACGCCTTTCAACTGTTTAGTTAAATTTTCTTGTGCGAATATTTTAGAGTAAGCCAAAGAGTTGGAAGTGACTCCGCGAGCTTACACGATTCTTCAGAATGTGGTTTCTTCACTGTATCTCTTAGCCAACTACAAGGCAGTGGTTATTTTTTATGTGTGTAAGCCCAAACCAGTGCTAAATAGATGTGTCTACATATTATTGTGATATCTTCAAGTTTTGTGCTTATACCTCATTGATTTGTGTGCTGTTTAAGTGTGTGGAAATACGTATTAGTTTCTTTAATACCTACCTACAATTAGCGTAATGTGTTAAAGTCCTTTTGTTTCGACTAAGCATAATTTTTGCTCATCGTGCGATCGTCATCTCAGAGAAATAATCGAGTGGCACCGCAGTATCCAAATCGACGTTCAGGTTTTATGCTTCGTACAGTGTCGGCGTAAATCTCGTAATAGCGTTCTTCAAAGATAACGACGCATCGGAAAGGAATTCATCCGATTCAGCCGTATTCCTATTTTTTTCCGCATCAGCTAACGGAGTAAAAGCTACAACGGAGCTTCACTAGTAAAAGCTACAACGGAGCTTCAATTTCTACGTCCAGGTGGATCGTACAATTATTTCCTCTTCAAAGATAATTAACGACGGATGTCAGCATAATTAACTCCATATTAATTATCTTCCACTGTGTTAAAGCGAAATGACCTTATTGTAGCAGTTTATCTTTATTTTTCTTCCATTTTATCGTTCCTGCTTTCTTGTCCTTAGCTCTGCACATCCACGTGACATGTACGATGTCATCGACGGTGACTCGACGATCATCGAGTACCAGAGCCTCAATATAAGCTGCGATGGTCGATTCCTCGCTCAGTGATGGTCTTCCAGATCGTGGTTCATCCTGGAAACTTGTTTGGCCACATTGAAAACGGATTCACCACTCTGCCATTGTACTGTATGATGGGTCATTTTCGCCATACGCGGCTACCAACACAGAGTGATTTTTTGGCATGTTCCCCTTTTAAAAACAAGAATCTGATTAAGGCACGTACTTCAATTTTGCCAACATTTGCCGCCATTTTCTGGAAGCACTTGTATCCCTCTAGCAGCAGAATGCGGTACCATACCGGGATAAAAATACGTATATTAGGGCCAGTCAAATGAAAACGAAATTTCTAAAGGCGTTGGTACATACCTGAACAAATTTAGAAATAAACACCGTGGGCGTTAAGGCAAGAATCCCATCTATCCACGAGTTGACCTTGTCATAAAATTCCCTTGGCTGCTGAAGTAGAAAAGCCGTGACCTCAGCGTCCGATGTGAATCGTTTCAACGTGAATGCCCTTTCGTAAAAATCGCACGGTGCCATGTCAGGACTAGGGAGGATGTTCTAGGACATTCCACCGCATCCTCAGCAGTTGCTCCGTTGTCCTGCTGGTCGTATGAGGCGTGGCGTTGTCGTGAAGCAGGATTACTCCAGTGGTCAGCATTTCCGGCCGTTTGTTCTTGTTGGCCACTCGAAAACGTTGCAGAGTTTCGCAGTATCGATCCGCATTAACGGTATAGCCCTTAGGTGTAAACTCAATGAGAAGAGGCCTTTCCAACACTGCGCGCTGTTCCTCCCTCCTCGCGTTTTGAATGACGAATGCCATTACTCTATGTCACGTTTTGCTTTGCGAACCGCATACAACCAAGTTTCTATGAACACTAACGACTCGTATGATTACCTGACATGTGTACGCATGCGCCCTTATGCTAAAACGCATCTCCACGCGCATATTCTTGCTGCATTTCTATAAGCTCGTTTTCATTTGGCTGACCCTCATACTTATTAACTCGTCGAGAATTCGCGTTTTTTTTTAACATGTAGTTTCTCGATATTCATATCTCTAGGATATCATTCCAGGAATTTTATGAAGGACCCTCGTAATTTCTGATAAATTCAATATTTCAATGTAATTTAATTGTCTTTCTAAGACTCTTTTCTTTTGCTCTCCTGGAAAATAATAGAATACAGTGAAACCTCCCTAAACGGACCACCCAAAATGGGGGTTCCCTAACTCAGGAATGTTACTTATCTGCTGCTGAAAATAAACAAATCGGCTTTTTTTTTTAAATATAATTGCCCAACTCAGTTAAAGGCACTGTATTATTCTACAGACGGGTCCAAAAATGTACTCACTGTTTTATAGTCCATATCTTGTTTTCACGTAGCTCGTTGATTGTAGCTGGTTTTTGTCGATACCACGACACATTTCAGAGTTTCCTATTTACACTACACTTCCGATGAGATTAGTAAGTTTGTTTGTTTCAAAATTATTGAATTAGAAACAGTGAGTGCATTTTTTGACCCCTCTGTATTTTACAATTTTACCGTACGGTATTTTATTATAGTGTTTAATATATAAAATGTAATAAAAATCTGTTTCTTGTTTTTTTAACTTGTTTATAGAAATAGGATTCTAGCGCTGTTTGTGCTTTTTCTCTTTCAAGCGGTTTGCTATAATAATGTCTTGAACATGCTTCTCCACCATCCAAAGATATTTCTTAGCAGGATGCTCTGCTGCATCTTCTTTTACATAATTCTTCAGAGTTTGAATTGCATCAACTGCTTCTGAATCTTCAACATTTTTTTCTGATAACTCTTCATGCCTCTTTGTCATTATATTCTTCATTTTCAACACAAACGGTATCAGGATCACTTTAGCCATAACACTGTATGCCCTCAAAGACTGAACCATATATAGTCAGCTAACTGTTCGATTCCTAATGCACCTGCAATGTTATCTACAATCAGACTGAGCCATAGTCAAACAAATCTTTAATAGTAGCCTCTTCCTTTACAATATGACAGTTTTTAAAACACTTGGTTACTGTGTCTTCCTTGGGACCAACTTTTGCCTTCAATACTGCGGGGATTCTTCGTGTCATTGACTCCACGAGATGTTGAAAGGTGATGTGAGGAATCTGACACCATGCCTGATGAATAGCAGTGTCTAGTTGTGTGAGATTTGATGTTTGTGGAATGAACTGCCTGATGGCTCTTTCAACTTCGTCCCACAAATGCTCAATTGGATTGAAATCTGGTGATTGTAGGGGCCAGCTAAGCAAGGTAAAGTCTCCCTCATGTTCTTGAAACCAATCCTGCACAATACGAGCACCGTGGCATGGCGAACTGTCTTGTTGGAAAAAGCCATCTCTTTAGGGATTCGCCATTAACATGGTAGCATGAATTTGATCAGCAACGATACTTGAGTTTGTTATGCTATTCAAATGTTGTTCCACACGAATTAAAGGGCCAAAATAATGCCAGGAAAACATGCACCAAACCATAACATTGCTCCCATCAGCTTGAAGGCTTGTACTCATGCAAGTATGGTCCATGCTTTTAAGCTGTTTCCGCCAAATTCTCACTCTGCCATCTGCATGATGCAACTGGAAACGTGATTCATCGGTCCACATGACATTTTTTTCCAGTGCTCGACTATTCAATCCTTGTGTTCCTGTGCGAATTGGAGACGTTTTATCTTGTTAACTGCAGACAGCAATTGTGTTCGAACAGGCCTTCGGCTTCCATATCCCATACGATATCCCATATCTTCAAACAAATGTCTGTGGAGACAACTCTATAAATAATTAAATGCTGATTTTAATCAATTATAATATTAATAAACCATTAAGAAATGATATAACCAAGTACCGAAAGATTAAACTAAACCATTCGCGGAACCGTATTTTAAACCACACTAAGTTAATATTGTAAGTTTCTAATGGAGCATAAAGATAACATTCAACCACGTACCTTTGAACCAATTGCGACTATCATTAATTTAACGTTATATTCATTCATGACACATCATTCCAAGATGTTTGATATATTACTTGCCATATTTTAGCACTGAAAGTTCCAATGAATCGTATGGGTTCCACTAAACCAGGTTCCTTGAAACCAATTTCGACTATCATTAAGTTTACGTTATATTCATTCATGACACATCATTCCAAGTCGTTTGATATATTGCATGCCATATTTTAGGATTGAAAGTTCCAATGTACGATAATGGTTCCACTAAACCAGGTTCCTCGAAACCAATTTCGACTATCATTAAGTTTACGTTATATTCATTCATGACACATCATTCCAAGTCGTTTGATATATTACATGCCATATTTTAGCATTGAAAGTTCCAATGAACCATAATGGTTCCACTAAACCAGGTGTCTTTGAACCAATTTCGCCTATCAATAATTTTACGTTATATTCATTCAGGACACATCATCCCAATTTGTTTGATATATTACATGCCATATCTTATTGAAAATTTTTGAGGGTGTCATAAGGGTACCATTAGAGCACGTGCCATTGTTTCGATTATAACCTTTTCAAAATGGTTCATTCCCGGAACCATATTTATCAATTGGCGAAAATATTAATTTATATTCGCCTCTGTTTCTTCATTATGATTTGTTTGATATATTACTTAATATATCTCTCCATTGAAAATTGCTAAGTGTGGTCGTGAAGGTACCATCTGTGCACGTGCTATTGAACCGATTTAGATAATGTTTGTGATTCGTTCGTGCCTTTTACCATATTCATCGACTGACGAAAATAGTAATAAATAACCGCTTCTATCTCGTCAATACGATTTGTTTGATATATTACTTAATATATCTTCTCATTGAAAATTGCTTGGTGGGAAAATATAGGTACCATTTGTGTACGTGCCAATGAACCGATTTAGATAATAATTGTGATTGGTTCGTGCTATGAACCATATCCATCGACTGACGAAAACAGATTTTGAAAATCTTTTATAGCCTCGGAGGAATTAGAGTTACGGACGGACAGACAGACAGACAGACAGACACGTTTCCCCACACTGATAGCATAAAGCACCTTTCGGCACTTAATAAACCATTAAGGAATGACATAACCAAGTACCGAAAGGTTAAACTAAACCATTCGCGGAACTATATTTTTAAACGGCCCTATGTTAACATTGGAAGTTTCTAATGGACCATTATGATACCATTAAACCACGTACCTTTGAAATGATTTCAACTATCATTAATTTTACGTTATATTCATTCATGACACATCATTCCAAGTTGTTTGATATATTACATGCCATATTTTAGCATTGCAGTTTCAATGAACCATAATGGTTCCACTAAAACAGGTTCCTGGAAACGAATTTGGACTATCATTAATTTAACGTTATATTCCTTCATGACACCTCCTTCCAAGTCGTTTGATATATAACATGCCATATTTTAGCATTGCAAGTTCCAATGAACCATAATGGTTCCACTAAACCAGGTTCCTTGAAACCAATTTCGACTATCGCTAATTTTACGTTATATTCATTAATGACACCTCATTCCAAGTCGTTTAATATATTACATGCTCTATTTTAGCATTGAAAGTTCCAATGAACCATCACGGTACCACAAAACCAGGTTCCTTGAAACCAATTTGGACTATCATTAATTTTACGTTATATTCATTCATGACACCTCATTCCAAGTCGTTTGATATATTACATGCCATATTTTGGTATTGAAAGTTCCAATGAACCATAATGGTTCCACTAAACCAGAATGGTTCCACTAAACCAGGTTCCTTGAAACCAATTTGGACTATCATTACTTTTACGTGATATTCATTTATGATACATCATCACAATTTGTTTGATATATTACATGTCATATCTTATCATTGAAAATTTTTGAAGGTGTCATAAAGGTACAATTAGTGCACGTGCCAATGTTTCGATTGCAACAATTTTCAAAATGGTTCATTTCCTGAACCATATTTATTGGCCGAAATAGTAATTTATATTCGCTTGTATTTCGTCATTAAGATTTGTTTGACATATTACTTAATATATCTGTCCATTGAAAATTGCTAGGTGGGGTCGTGATGGTGCCATTTGTGGACGTGCTAATGAACCGATTTAGATAAAATTTATGATTTTTTCATGGCATGTACCATATTCATCGACTGACGAAAATAGTAATGAATAACCGCTTCTATCTCGTCATTACGATTTGTTTGATATATTACTCAATATTTCTTCCCATTGAAAATTGCTGGGCGGGAAAATAGAGGTACCATTTGTGCACGTGCCAATGAACCGATTTAGATAATATTTGTAACTGGTTCGTGCCATGAACCATATTCATCGACTGACGAAAACAGATCTTGAAAATCTTTCATAACCTCGGAGGAGTTTGAGTTACAGACAGACAGACAGACAGACAGACAGACGGACAGACAGACAGACAGACAGACAGACAGACGGAGAGACACGTTTCCCCACACTCTTAGCATAAAGCACCTTTCGGTACTTAATAATACACCAAATCAACCAGATTAATTTGCAAGGATATGGGGCCCCAAGTAAAATTACTATCCATAAAATATAAACGGTTATGAAACCAAAAACAAACAAGAACTACATCAATTGAGGCGTTGAGCGCAATAGTGGCCCAACCAACAATAATGTTGAAAAAGAGTAACATGTGGAAATAACTTGCTGATAGATTGCTGATAGATTGCTTTTTACAGTGCCATTGTGGTCCATCCATAGTTTGGTGTGCGTACCAACAGAGGTCGCTAAAATCCATTTTGCATACATAATAGGGAAGAATTCTGTGGATTTTCTCAGAACATATTTTTTTCGGCTTGGGCCACTTTTGCGCTCAACGCCTCAATTATGATTTCATTCACTACTTTATAAATTCAATAAATGTGCTTAACATCTAATTATATCCCATGACCTTAACATCTTAAAAAAATAATCGGATCTATTGTGGATGGGCTCTTATTAGGGAGGTGATCCTACAGAGAGGTTTCACTATATTTAAAATAAAATTAATTAATCACTTAAATTTGTTGACTGTTGTAAAGATTTATCATGTTCTTTGGCCGATCTAATCTTATTTGATGTTTTGAATGTTTTTACAGGTAATTTTTCATTGAGTTCAATGTGCTTTTCAACGACTCTATGAACTTACTGGATAAACTCAAAGATAAAAGACATGCGTTTGAAAAGTTATACAATATCATCTGTGGAGACAAGCATGAAGTAAGCATACACCTAGAATTTTATTAAATATATATGCATGTGTTTATTATTACCATGATTATCATAAATATTCGTTTGCTATTAATTAGATTGAGATTCGTTTTCGTTAGATTGAAATATAGTCGATATCGTTTATAACAACCTCCAGGGGCAAAGAAAAATCGTCATTATATCCGATTGTCGTTATAACGATATTGCTCTTTATCTGGTCCTTACGCTTCATACCACTCTTAACATGTAATTACTTGATTTGAAATTGTCGAATTCGAAGGCATTTTTAATTTTCTCGCGATCCATCCACATTATTGACACGGTAGTGCGAGATTCTCTGCCATGTCGCTATTATTGACACCACACTTCAGTTGTCAAAAAATGTTCGATTTTTCTTCCACAGTTAAGAGTTTTCTTTTAGCAGCCATTCTTGTTAATACAACTTCGGCAGCCACTAGAACTCGCCTTACTCGAAATGGAAAACTGCCTCAGTTGGTAAAATTTTTCCCCGCCAAAACAGAACTAAATATCTGCTGGATTCAATAGCATTGATAAAATTTTTGCATAATTTCTGTGTAAATTTCGCTAAATTTATCGGACATTCTGCTAAGTTGGCAACACTGAAACTGATTATCTGATCAAAGGGAACGACGGCGGAGCACATAGACTTGAGAATAAACCCTCAAAAACACGTGTTCAAGATCTTTGCAACGGATACGCACAACTCTGCCGTCCCCCGGTCCCTTCACCGGAAACCGGTCGTTATAGCCGATAAGGAATCTTCACTTGCAGTTAAAAAGTCTGTCGCTATTGAGAGTAATCAGTAAACAATAACAAACGCCTGTTTCTGAAAACCGTGGACAGAGGGCGCAGTGTGTGCCATCTTGACAGCATTAAAATGTGCTAAGATTTCTATGATTTTACTAATATTTTATGTTTTAAACCAATTTTACACCAATTTAACAATGGTGAAAACGTGCATAACGGTGCATTGTTCAATCAGGTCAAAATAAAATTCTGAAATTTCTTTCCGCCGGTTTCCAGCCGATTCTAATCGCCGTGCAAAATGGATAAATGCCGTGGATAGAAACGATTCGAAACCAACCCAATATTCTTATCTATGTGGACAGCATTTTGTTAAGGGCAAATTCAAAAATTTCTTCAGGAGATTTCTTGTACTGTTATGTAATATATTTTAACAAATATTTGCGATAATAAATTCCTTAAATAAAATATAAAATCTTGTAAACATTCCAAGGAGGAACTTTAGCAGTGAAACAGAAATACATTTATACATTTATTAAAAAGAAATTAACCCCCCGCCCCCAAGTAGGGGAAGGCAAGTGACAGATCCTGCGGTCATCTATTTTTACCCCTTTCTCTGCACTTTTACCTCTCCCCAAGTTTTTTAATCAAAAAAATTGTTTTTCTCGAACGTAATATGTATAAAATATAAAAAACCTCGTATCTTCTTTCCTTTTTCGTCATTTCCGAACGTATGATATATCACATGCCATATGTTGTCATAGTTCAAGGACCAAGTGACTGCCACCCCCTGGAACAATTGGGCCTAAACTTCATAGTACCGTAGATCTTGCCTAGAGGAATCTAGATACCGAATTTCACGCCTTTACTTACCTAAATATGACGCAGATATGTTGCCCTCCCTGAATCCCACCCCCTGGTACCAACCGACCCCTGTGTACCATCCAGAACCAAACTAAATAGGGCAGATGGACATCGCCATTAGTAAGCCACATTCCGAATTTCAACCTTCTACCTCAAAAAATGTAGAAATTATGAAGACGTACACAGTTAAGACATTATAAAACCAATACGTACCTCCATTATTTCGCAACTGAATGTAGACTTGAGCAATCGTGCGTCGACAAAGCGATTTCACGTGCGCGCGCCGATGTCAATAATGCTTAAAATGAACAGAAAGTAACAATGTATTCCTTCTTGATAAATCGATTGTTATATGACATGCCATTAGCTTGGTATTCTTTACACTCACTGTTTTAGCACGTGAATTCGACTTGAAGGGGTCCACGAAAACTTCTGAAAAGTGGATACGGCCGAGCTAAGACTTTGATGGTTATATTTCTGAAAACAGAATTTGAAAGAGTTAATCCGTTTTCAAGTTATCGTGCAAACGGCGGACGGCCGGATAAACGTACAGACCAAGGGCGCATTCTTATAAGTAGCTTTTATGCTAAAGCTCCTAATAAAGACCCGACAATTATTTCCATTTTTCATCATTTTCAAGAATCAAATGATGTTTTAAATTTTTCAGAGTTGTTCATTGTATTTAATAATAAATTGTGATAATGCAATCTATTGTTAAAGTTCCATTGTTGGGAAATTTATTTTAAGATTTAAGTTGTTTAATAAGTCTATTTGATCTATTTGAGTATTTAACATACCTGATCTATTTTTAAACACCAATTAACACCTTTGATAATAGTGAAATTTACAAATTAAACTGCAACAGATGTGAGAAATTTTACATACGAAGAACGGGTAGACAATTTCACGTATAGAGAACATATTAATTCCATAAAATATACAAATAATAATCAAAACTTGCTAATCATATCATTCACGCAGATCGTATGTTTAAAAAAATTGATGAAACCATGGAAGTTCTAATTTAATCCATAGACAATTATAAACTTAGTAGCTCGGAAAATATGGAAATTTTTAAGGCCAAACAAGCAAATAAACCATGCATATTAAATACTCCCGCAGTTTCAATGAGGTAGTTGTAAATGTCTCCGTACTCTACATAGGGCCAAAGTGAAGGATCGTTCATTCACTCATCTTTCTTCATTGCGTAAGGGTCTTTTATATAAATTCCTTCTCCAAGTTTAAGTTTTTTAATGTTTTCTTTTTGAAGGATAATCTAATTGTTTCGCGTAATTAGACAACGCAAATTTATTTGCTGATGACCCTAAAAGTTGCATCCGCGGTTGCATCTCAATGCAAGCAATCCCTGCATTCTCAGCCACGGTTTGCCCCGCAATGTGGCGGCTTGGGCAGTGTGACGTCACTGCGACGTCACGACATTACTCTCAATACACGGTTTCGTGGTTATCGGCATGTCGCTATAACCGATATTTTTGTTATCATTTATATAGGAAACCAAACTTAAGAGAAAAATGAGGTCGTTATATCCGGTTGGTCGTTTAATCAATGTCGTTATAAACGATTTTGACTGTATACCCAAATTAGAAACTTATAAAATACAAACTTCCGGAAAAAATTTACTTTTTAAAGAGGACTAATTGTTGGTCATTCTAAAGGTAGACTGTCTCAGTGACTAATAGCTAATTATCTCAGAATACTCCTGTCTATTTAAAGAAGTCATTATTACGCACTATATCTTCTCTTCTTAAGTCATGCCAATAAAATTGACAACCAGCAAGACAGTGCATCTTGTCATGCAGCAAAAACAACAAAAACGTGGTTGGTGAACCAAAATACCATAATTTAAGATTAGCCAGCATACAGTCCCGATTTAAACCCATAGACTTTCTATGGGGTGTCTTGAGATGGCAGTCTAAGGATACTTCTCATGGTTTGGGCTAGGTCTCTTGCTTCCAGTGAAGGGAAACCTGAACAGTGCACAGTATAAAGACATTCTGGACAATTCAGTACTTCCAAAATTGTAGGGACAATTCGGGGGAGGCTCTTTTCTGTTTCAACAATCTATTGGCATAAACAAGCAATGCAATTTAGTTCCCGGACTTAGTGTTGCTTGGGAAGATTGCACAAAATACAAGTAACAATGAAAGTTAGTATCTTTCGACTTATTTCAAAGAAGCGGAAAAATAGACTACTAAAACCTTTCTAAAAGTTCTATGCATCAATGTTTCTAATTTTTTATATTTCGGTTTTCAGAAAACGGGCAGAAAATGTGTATCCCCATTATTTATTCGACTTGCTTGCTTAAACATTATTTGGTTACCTTTTTATTAATAAATGTGTTGTTATATTTAAATAATAATGAGAAAACATGAGCAAAAAGCTACTTTAGTTGGGTTTCTAATTTTTCTTACATCACTGTAAATATACTAGGGTTGTTCAAGAATTTCTGCCTCCTGGTCCGTAACTTTTTTATTTGTTAACCGATTTTCAAAATTCTTTTTTATCTTTATTTAAATTTGTCCTCTATGTAATGCACTATTCACTTTTCGACTGAGTCCCCATCCCTTTCCACGTACTGCACCAACGCGTGACTAGTCGGGTGAACCGTCGGAGAGGAATTCCGGAGTTGTTGTTGGCATGAGAATTGAATGGCATCTTATGTCCCTTACGGTGCTCTTTCTTCTTTGGGAAGTGATCGAATTTGATCGAATTCCAACGAGAAGTTTCCGAGTTACGCAGTCAAAATTGTAACAAGTGCTGGTTAGTACTCACAAGTGAACACGTGTGTTATGATGTTGAATGAGTAACTCGGAAACTCCTGTTGGAATTCGATCAAATTTTAACGGTATACATAGTTTTATGTACCCTGTTATTGCTCCAAACTTCATTAATCTAGGCTTTATAGAACCTGAGTTATTAACTTGTTGATCTTAGTGGCGGCATTTTTACTTCTGTTCATATCTCAGTTATCGTTCAAATTCGGATCCATGTTCATAGGACTTTTTGTGTTTACCTTGAACTCTATAATACCACCTTAAATTGTTTTACACACGATTTGAATCACCCTGTATATTCAAACGACACACTTTTAATGCTTTACACGCTTACACATACACTGGATACAATCACTTGGTGCAGCAACCAAACTAATATGCCATAGACATATCTACAGAAAGTAACGTTCTATATAAAAGTTCCGTATTTCTACTGGCTTGCCTAAGGGGCCCCTCAGATTAGTACCTATTCTATATTAGAACTATTACATAATCGGCTAAGAGTGGGTCACACCAATTAGCGCCTTGAGGCATGCGGCCTCTGTGGCATGACCGTGAAACGAAGAGCACAATCTCTCTCCTACTGTTGCATGGATTCTCATCTTGCACTGTCTAACCAAGCCTCTAGGGACGGGCAGCTGACCATCAGCTGGGTCACTCCTCCCCAACCACGGGCTTTCAAATATTCCCAATTTTTGAGGCAGACCAGCGTCACGTGACCCTTTTATTCTTAAACAGGGGAGGATCACAGAAATCCTCTGTAGCCCGGTTCAGGTGAGGAGCACTCAGCCCTGGGTTCCTATACCTGAAAAGTTGCAGGCGTATGTCACCGCAACACGATCCAACAGGTTTCAAGGTGCACGCCCCGGGGTACTGTACACCCGCCCACGTTAGCAACAGTATTTACTTTCTCCCATTAGGCCAGACCGCATACCCCACATAAAACACAGGAGACAAGCATTGCTTGCGAACTTAAACACTAACCAAGAGTGGCACAAAATCTACATGATTTTTAAAAAATAATGAAAAAATTGTTCCCATACAGAAATAGAACACATTCAAGCACTGGGTAACAACACTTCTTCAACGATACACACACAAGTGTTTAGAACTCACGAAGTTCACCCAAATTGGCTGTTCAATGAAGAAAATAGAAAGTAACAAGACACTCACCACACCGTCCGGATCGTAGGGGCTGAGAATGGGTTTCCCTCACCAGTCTTTACCTGGGTTGTCGCTGCGAAACTTAACGCCGACACTGCAATTGGAATTCCTTGTTAAATCAACTCCTCTTTCCTTCTCTGTCCCAAAACGAACAGCCATCAGAACAGAAAATCTCTGCTGCCTAAAACTTCAATCGTCACTTCAGGGCCACAAAGCGTAGGCAATTTAGACTCTATAATTGTCTACCTACAAATGACGGGACAATATGGCCGCCAGTATTCCAACGAGAAAACTCCTCGCCTTCGACACACGTCTTCCCTCGTCGGACGTTTTTTTTGAACAAAACCAAAAATTCCAGAAGAACAAACACAGGGGAAAAACAATCTCGATTTGTAACAATCGCATAAGAGGTTGTCATCATCTTGTCAGAAAACCTCCGAAAAAACAATGACAGCCCAACAATGCATGATCGCTGCCGCTTTCTTTTAAAGCGACAACGGCCATGCAAAAACAAATAAACTTACACTAAGAAAACTTTATCATCAAACAGTTGAAATACACAAGTAATACACAAATAACACTGGTCAACACACATTTTGCCTCCAATTATTTAAAAGTCATTTTATGGTAAATTTGTTGCACTGATTCCGAATATGAGATCAGTTTTTTCAAATTGGCTCGAGTTTTTGAGTTATTTAATATAGTTCATTTTCTACGTTTCAACGTGTATATTTATCCAGTAGAACTGCAACTTTGCCAAACGTAGGTTTTCTGGACTAATTTGAGTGTGCTGATTCCATATCTGAACTCCAAATTTTTCTATAACGTCAGGATGTTAAGTTTCAGTGGTGTAAAACAGTCTCCTGATGTCAAATTTAAACAATGACTACCATTAAAATTTAAACTATTTTTATAACTCGAGATCTTGACGTGATAGGGAAATTTGGAATTCAGATTTGGAATCAGCACGCTCAAATTAGTCTAGAACACCTATCTTCCCCGGTACCAAAAATGTTGTTGACCAGAGCTATTGGTAGTCATTTTATTATGTACACAATTGTTTTTGCAGATTACAAAAAAACTAGAGCCAATTTTGCATTTCCACGGTCATATTCGTGTTCCGCACATTCAACTCATTAAGAAATGGTTATTTTCATATCAGAGGCAAAAATGGTTTTGAAATTGTTGCCCAGTGTAATTAAAAATTAGTTAAGGCATCGTTATTCAACGTTAAAAGGGTTTTAGCATCAAAATGTTACGAGTAATAGCGGCTCGTGATTATAAGTGGAGGGACACAAATACAAAATTTCAGGTTGTTAGGCCTTTTCGTACAAAAGTTATAGCTTGATTTGTATTTGGAGCTTCGCGGCCCCTACCGAGACCTCAAAGTACTATAGCAATTTTATTGTGTAATATTTAAAATTTTAAGCAACACATTATAAATATCAAACATTTCAGGTTTCTGGACTTCTGATTTTAAATTTCTAGCTTGATTTGAGATTGAGGCCGCAAGGCCCCTGCAAAGTGACTTATATAAATTTTAATATATATTAGCTAAATTTTTCAACACCACACAATGATTAAACAAATTTTCATAGGTCTTTCCGTTCAAATTTTATAGCTTCAATGAGGCCGCCAGGGGCCCTGAGGCGTATACCAGTCTCCTTGTATATTGTCTATAATTTTTAAGTAACGCACTGTAAAAATATAAAACTTCAAGTTCTTAGGCCTTTTTATTATTCAAATGTTAGATCTTATTTGGGCTTCAGGGCCCTGTCGAGACCTAAGAGCATTATACCAGTATTTCGTGTATATTAGCTAAATTTTTTAGTAAACTACTATAAGTATACAAATTTTCAGATTTCTAAGCCTTTTCGTTCAAACATTATAGCTCTGTTTGTGTTTAGGGCCTCTGCCAGGGCCCCAGAGGACTATATCAGTTTTAGTGTATAAGAGCTAAAATTTTAAGTTACACACCATAAATATGCAAGAATTCAGATATCTGGACTTCCGATTCAAAAGTTATAGCTTGATTTGTGACTGGGGACTCAGGGCCCATATCGAGACCCAAGAGACTTATACCAGTTTTTAGTGTATATTAGCTAACTTTTTACGTAATTTTCTATAAGTAAACAAAATTTCAGATTTCTAGACCTTTTCGTTTAAAAGTTGTAGCTTTGCTTGTGGCCTTTAGGGCTCTGCTGGGGCATATATTACTTTTTGGTATATTTGCAATATTTTTAATACCCACTATGAATATACAAAATTTCAGGTTCCTAGGCCTTTCCGTTCAAATGTTATAGCTTCAATTGTATTTGGGGACTCGGGATCTCGGCGGGGCCCTAGAGGCGTATATCATTTTTCTTGTATATTGGTTTTATTTTTTTAGAAACGCACTACAAATTTACGAAATTTCAAGATTTTTGCCCTGTTTGTTCAAGAGATAAAAAAGGAACCATGAAATTCATGCAAGTGGACCCTGAGGAATTCGCTATATTTTTCGCACCGTCCTCTATACAGGGCCTACGTGTGTAAAAAATTTCAAGCCTCTAGGTCAATCCTTTCAAAAGTTATGGCGGGTGACAAACATGTTACATACATCTGTACCGTCGTTAATAGGGTTTTAGATGATGCTAAAACCCTAAAAATAACTTCAATAAAAAAACTCAGAAATCCATTGCTCACTGCACCAAATAAAAAAAACATACACAACCGACAAAAAAAGAACTCGAAAACATACGCTCCACCACCGCGCCTGTAACGGCAAACTAAAACGGGCCACCACACAAACACCAACCCACTCTGAGGCAAACACAAAATTAAAAAAAACAACAAAGAATAACACGAAATCCACAATCAGCTCCAACTACACTCCACAACGAAACGAAACTACTTAAACCACCCCCCCCCCCCAGTAAACACGCACACAAACGCACTTCAATACAACTAACGAAACTACACAACTGCTGCTTAAAACTCGACGCCCAAACTACAAAACAAAACACCAACGCTACCAGACACGCCAACCACACTCCCTCTCCGACATAACCAGAACAACACATACCCACGAATAGAAAACAGAATAACACCCACTTAAGCTAATGCTCTCTGCCGGGCGTAACGGACCTACTGACATGGAATGGCACACTGTCAACAGCATAATAGTCCAATATAAAGACAAGGGATAACCAAAAATTGATTCATGATCTGGTCTTCTGAAGACTCGTGCTGTTCACAGATAGTTAGAAATAATCTTTGATTAAAAGTGACAAATTTTCCGTCAAAAAGCAGTAAACTTCATATCTTCATCAGCTTGGTTGTTACTAAGAATAATATTAAAAGATGGGATGAGATAAAAAAAACAATTATGTTAATGCAATTTATGACTGATCTAATTATTCAATTTTCCAACGGTTTGATGTGAATAGACCAAACAAGCATTCAAGCGTATTTTTTTTACTTGGAACAGTGGAACGATTAGATAAGGTAGATATGTATGTTAAAAAAATGGATGAGTATGTTTACAACATTAATTCAGAAAAAATATACAGGTAAAAAATATGCAATATAACAATTACTTAACTTTAAAAGCCTACGTGATTGTTCATGGAAAATGAAATGCCATTGCACTTTCCAAAAAAAAAGTCGATAGAATGGGAGATACAAAAGGTATCAAACGACATTCTTGGCCGAGCCAGTCCATGATATATAACTGTTACAGTATGCGTGATTAATATTAGACATTAGGGCCAAGGCGCCGTTAATTCAGCACCAAGGATATTTTTCATGGATAAAAAATATTGGCGACCAGTACTTTTAATATTTACGTATGAATCGCCAATTATAAACAGATTGTTAAGAGCTGCGTAACAAAGTGTAAATTGCTGTTTCATTCTAAAGAAGTTCGATTGGACCTTCCCAGAAGTTCGATTTATTTTTGTAAGTCTGCATGAGCTTATTATAAACAAATGTTGACTTCAGGAAATAACACACGAAGATCCCTGCTTCCATTCCAGGCCTTGGAATTTTTTTACACTATTTTCTGTATTTTAATTATTAATATCCAGATATACGGCGTGATAAACTCCTCCTTGAAACTCCTCCATTTCCCCGTTTATAAAAGGACAAATTCTTCTAAAATAAATTTGACCTCCTTTATTTCCACTATCAATATTTCAACACGGTCTAATTCCTTTGCTTGATTCTCCTAGAAAATATAAAATTCTTCTAATTTTTATAATTAATGACATTTACTCAAGAGTGACATTTCTTAATTAGTGTTTCAAGAAAGGTTATAATTGAATTGTTTGCCGGGTTCATTAAAAGAGTATTCACTTAATCTTCTACAAAGTAAATTATTAATAACTCTGTAGTATCATAGTAAATTTCTTAATGTAGCTGACCTTTAATGTTTTCATCAATTTTCTTGAGCTGTCTGTCCAAAACAATACATGTACCATGCTTTTGATTGCTCTCAGACATAAATATCGATCATTTTGCAAGGGAAAAATCTTCTTTATAGCGTTAAATGACCGTTTTCGCTTTAAAAAAGAATGAGAAAAATGTTCGAGCTTTTATTTGGCTTCTGTTGGCAATGATTAATGAGTTAAACTCACGAGTTTTAGGGTTTTAATGTTTGTCTCAATGAGAAAAATTTTACATTCCAAGACTCGTTTAAATTTTTATGTCGAGGATTACAAGATTGGGGGAGAGAATCATGAAAAAGAGAAAACCAGACTCTCCTTAACTCATTATACAATAATAGCTCTTGCTCCATTACCGAACAGACCTCAGAAGAATGGTGTAATTTTATTAGGAACTTTTAAATATTATCCTTTCTCGGTTACTATTAAGGGAAGCGAATGGCTTTCGGATTCGACAATAAGCTTCTTTGTCTCACCCCAAAAGTCTTTAAAAAATGTGCTGAACAGCCCTATTTTGGCCTTTCTTTAAAAAAATACCAGAACTACAATCGTTGATTTAAAACGACCAGAACCCTAATCTGATAAGTGTTTCATTAATGGGAACTTTACGAAAGGGGGGAAAGAAAATCCATTAGAATAATAATAATATTAATAATAATATTCATACAAAGATTAAATCTCTGCTTTAATCTTCTTAAAAGCAAAATTTTTCTTGGAACAAATAAGACAATTTGCTTTATAGCTTTAATAATTGCTGGTATATTGTAGAAATGAAGGCTGATAGAGGAAACGTTTGGGTATTAAGTTTTTCGCTTTTAAAGCACAAACAAACTAAAGTTGCAACGAAGGAGTTTAATGTTCACAATAATTTTACTTCCAGAGTAATTCGGAAGTGCTTAAAGGGGTAATGCATAGGCGAGTCAGCATGTTTCTTTACTTTTCGTCGGCTTTTATGCGTAGAGTCTTAAAAGATTAGTTTAAATTTAGTGTTGAGTATCAAAGAAGTGTTCCTCTAAAGAAAACAATCGTTAAAAAGCAAAATTTGTTTAATTTCATTGCAAAGATTGAAAAATATTGACGCAGACACACTGTAAATAAAAGCAATCCAGAGAAATAATTGGTTCTCTTATGCACACGAATTTCAAATTTATGATAAGTTTATATAAATATACCTCTTGATTATAAGATTCGGATGGTGGAGTGAGAAAATATGTGCCTTGAATGCAAATAGTGCTTTCGTTTTTTATAAACCTTTTATATCAATGCTACTTGAAAGCATTAAATATTATTAGAATTTATTTAATAATAAAAATGCATTTACAAGCTTTCGCTTGCAGTTTAGGCAATAATTTGATTTCTTGTAAAATTGCTAGAAATACTTCGCCTATTTTCCGCCTAAATACTTTCATGTAACTTTTATGATGGTTTCATGATTATTGCTTAACTTTTCACATTTTAACAAAATAGTCTTCCAATAAATAATTTTATTTCAACTATCAACAACTCTTAAATAAAAGAGATACCTTTAAATTTGAAAGAAACAAACGTTTTCCCTCGCAAAAATTTTTTTTCATACTCCTAATAAACTTCAACATGTGCCCCTTTTGTTGCTCGGAAACATCCACACGATATTAAATTTTTCGACAAATACTAGCCACAATGTCTCCTGTAACAGACATTATCGCATCCGTAATTCTCGTCCGCAACGTGTACATATCGGGAGAGGTGAAGAAAACACAGGAAAAAGTCTAATGTTGGAGAACGTGGAGAGCCATCCCTTCCAAACCATCGGCTGGGCAACGTTGAATTTAGGCGGAAAATAGGCGAAGTAACCATGGCTGGTACTATTCTAATTGAAGTGCGAAATACAGAGACGGTCAATACTCAACCATATTATAAGATTTTTTTTAATATTTTCTATAACAGCAACAGTCTTCATTATTTTTATAACATTGTCAGTGTATAAGATCATATTTAAACTTAAGGAACAACCAGAACGTGTGTTACAATTTTTACTGTCACACCCCACAATTGGGACAGTTTTGCCTAATGGATTCAACCGCACTAAAAATTAATTTAAAAATATTTAAAAGCCAATCAAAGTGCAGTTATGCAAATCTTAAACTATTATGTAAGAGGTTCACTATATTATTTTGTACTTGACAGCACGAAGCCAATTACGAAGACTGTTACGAAGCCAATTGCGAAAACCAAATCATATAATTTCTACAAAAAGGGTTCCTATTAGAGAAATTGCGAAAAAAACTGCAGTTGGAAAATCGACAGGGCGCCGAATATGTGCTAATTCTATGTCTGATATTGAAAAGAAATGTGGGAGAAAACCGGCAATATTTACTTCGTCTGATGAGCGTTATTTGGTCTGAAGAATAACAGCTGGGGAGATTGCTTCTGCAACACCACTTACTAAAGAACAAAAACGCATGTGCAGTTGTAGAATAGTTGCAAGAATTAACTTAAAATCATGTGGAAGTTTTCCGTCTAGTTTTTCTGATATATCATTTTCATATGATTGGAATATCATCTCCAGTTTCCATTTATAATTATTTCTTAAACCCAAACAAAAGTAAAGAAAAACCAAAATAGACTCAAAACATGTCAATGCACGAATGGAGTTTGTGAGAAAATACGATGTCTGTATAAAAGAAGAAAATAAAATAAAAACAAATTGGTATATCGAGTGGTATTTTCAGATGAATCCAAGAGAAAAGTGAATAAGATCAGATGACAAACTGTGAATATGGAAAAAAAAAAACCGCAACTGCACTAAACACTATATTTCGGAAACGGTTAAGTTTGCTGGTGGAGATTTATAAGATATACGATTAATGATTTGGGGTTGTATATATTAAAAAGCTGTTGGGGAAATGTGCAGATTTGAAGGAGGAATGAATGCAGCTTTCTATCAAACGGTGTTAAAAGATGAAATGCTATCAACCTCAAAATCTGTCCAGATTGCGACTAAAGATGTTATTGTTATTTTCCAACAGGAACAGCTCCGTGCTATTCAACGAAAATAATCAAGAAGTGGTTTGTAAAAAACAAAATTGAAGTTCTGGACTGCGGCCCCCCCCCCCCACGTTTACCGGTCCTCAAGCACTTGTGATCTCACGTAAAAAGAGAGCGTGTAAAATAAGACTTTGGTCAACAAGTCAATATCAATGGCAAATTATTCCAGAGAATATTTGTAGAAGCTTATTTGCCATTGATTTTGCAAATCACTGTCGAAACGTAACATTTACATGCTTTTTTAAAAGCTAAAGGTCGCCGTATAAAATATTAATAATTGATTGTTTGTTAAGTTTTGTTCTGGGACAAAACTGTTCCCATCATGGTGTATATCAAATTATATTGAATCATTTGTTCAATTAAAAGATATTGTTGATTTTGTATATTTAAATAAGAGCGGCTTATACACCGATAATCTTATAAAAATGATGAAGACTGTTTATGTTATAGTAAAAATTAAAAAATTCCTATAGCTTTAGTCTATGCCGATTAGGACAGTTTTGACCGTTACAGTACTATAGCTCTCCATACGCCATATCGATATGGCCGATTGTAGCGCTACTTTCAGAGCTTTGGCTTTTTACGTACCATTCTTTAAGAAAATTTTTCTGAGATGAAGAACGTAATACAAAAAGCTGTGTGTATCTATCTAACAGTTTTTGTTATATTAAATTTCCTTCTTACGGTTCCTTCTTACATTATCTTTTACTAGATGAATCCCGTCAAAATTTGACGGTAAACAACCTATTTTATTAATAATCTCCATCTCTTTAATTAAAAAATAAATAAATAAAAATTCGTCAGAGCAACAAATCGAATAATAGAGCAACTTAAAAGCAGAAAATGTTGCACGGAAGCTATTTTTTGCAGATGTACATGGTGTTGCAGATAAATACAGGGCAGGATAACGGGAAGCCTACCCGCTCGATTGCAGGGGCCGGCTCTGTCGACTGGCAGAATGGAGGGAGATGAAGGTGGCCTGCAGCAGCCAGAAGTTTCCACGGTCGGGGAGGGGGGGTGAACGTCAAAACTGTCATGTTTTTTGATAAAATTACCCAATTATCATTTGATGTCGAGCCGGCCCCTGAAATCGAGCGGGTAGGCTTCCCGTTATACTGTATTTACCTGCAACACCATGTACATCTGCCCCTTAAATTTATACAGGGTGGGCCATAAGTCCCTTACCACCCCTATAATCGTATTTGTGGAAGTTGACGGACAACCACCATGTGGAGACATATTAGGCCTAGGGGGAAGTCATATGGTGCAGATGACCGGGACAGCGGCCATCTTGAAAGCCGCCATCTTGGATGCACCATAGCGTTTTAAATGGGAAGGGGGGCGTGCAACACAAGATTTCTTGCTAGAATTTCCCAAGGAAAAGAATGGTGCAGTCCGTTTGTTCATATCTTAATTCGTTCAAGAGTTACATGCATTCCAAATGGCGATTCTCACTCTTACATATGGTGCTCCACGTGCTGTACGTTGTAGATTATCACTTTGCTGCTGTCGAATTTTATTCTTGGTTTTATAGGATTCCCACCTTAAGTGTAGAATTACTTTCGAAGGTCTCTCCAACCTTTTCTTCAATTTTCAATTGTACGATAGATCGTGGCTTCCTAAACAGGAAATCGCTATTCTTTGAGGTTTCGCTGAAAATTTTGAAATGTCTTAAAAATTTGGGAAATGCTAGGCAAAGATAATATTTGAAACAAGTGGAGGTTGCGAATATTACCATTTAAAGGAGTCGCATGAAAAATGTATAAGTCATGCAATTGATACTTCAAGCTGACTTTCTTCAGATAGTCAATCCTTATTCTGTTGATTTCAATTTCTTGCTTGCTGATTTTTCATCATTCCTCTATGCAACCATCAATGGTCTCTTACATATAAAGCACAATGTATGTATATTGGTATATGTCCAGTTAAGTATGCATTTTGCTCGAGGAAGCGCACATTGCCGTTTCAAGTATCTTTCTATACTGAAAGGAAAGTTAAAACGATTCCTTTTATCTTAACCACGGTTCTACCCAGACTTATATCCAATACTACAACACCTGACAAGCATTTTAAGAAAATACTTGAAAGTATATAGTAAGAGAATTATCAAGAGAAACGTGCACTAACGAAGATGCTCTCAATTACGGTCTCTATTAAAAATAAGATAAATTCTTGGTGGCTAATGGACTACTTTGACGTTGAAGCCATCTGGTGAGAGCTGTTTCCCAAATTATGTTTTAACAATGGACAACAACGAAGTTGGCCAACCTCTCACTTCTAATAACCATGGAAATATTATCCAAATATTCATAATTCTTTCTTATCTTCTGGCTCATCGCATGTTAAAGGGTGTCCCAAAATGAACTGATATTTTGAAATTGCCGCCATTTTTTTCGTGTTAAAACCAGAGTAGACATTTTTATATGATGTCATTATTAAATATTGAGATTAAATTATGCAAACTACACATTCGAACAACGCGTAGAAATTGTAAAAATTCACTTCAAAAATGGTGAAAATTTTACTAAAACTGTTCGCAGATGCCGCACTTTTTTAATCACCGTAATGCACCTTCCCGTAACACCGTGGTGAATTTGATCAATAAATTTTAGTCTATCGGTTTCAATAGGACGGTGCAAAATGTCACACTGCCAATGAAACTATGCAGTTATTGCAAATAAAATTTAATGGTCGTGTTATCTCGCAGCGAGATGATGTGAATTGACCGCCAAGATCATGTGACTTGACACTGTTATACTTCTTTCTCTGTGGTGTACGTCAATAAACCACAAACTATTGAGGACCTCAACGATGAAATTCGAACAACTTTGCCGAAATTTCCCAGCAATTATGTCAACATGTTCTGGAAAATTTTCTCGAAAGAGTGAATTTGTGCTACCAAGGCCGAAGCGGTCATTTGTCAGATTGTTTGTATCACACATAATCTCCGTGTTTTTACTGTTTAATAAAGCAAAATATTATAAATTTTCCAATGAGAAATGTATTTTATTAAAAAGTTAAAATGTCAGCTCATTTTGGGACACCTTTCAGGTGGTGTTTAAATGTAACAATAAGTAACAACCTACAGCAAACAAGACATCCAACAGCAATAATTTTCAGTTACACATTACCTTCACTGTTATCTTCAAAATATTATCAATACCAACATCTGTAAACCTCTGACGATGATCTTATGAGCGAAATGCGTAATAAAATATAAATTCTATATTCCCTCTACCTTGGTTTGGTTTGTTTGGTATTAACGTCCTTTTCAACTGCCTTGGTCATTTCAGAACGGCGTTATAGGGGCCGCAAATTTTGCCTCGCAAGGGTTCTTTAACGTGCAGCCGGCAAACGACTACACGGGACCAACGGCTTTACTTCCCTTCCGAAGGAAGTGCGTGAACTCAGGGTTTCCCCCCCTGAAAAAATCCTCATCGTCCTCGGGCATCAGAGGCGATCACCCGCGTACTCGGGCATCAGAGGCGATCACGCAACCCCTGAGCCACCGAGGCCGATCCTCTACCTTGGACCCTCTGTTTTATTTCAATTTAAATTAGTAACAGCAAAAACTATAAGGAATAAATCAAACTTCATATATGTATAAGTACTTCAACGAAAATTACTTGCAGCTGACTTTGTACAAAATTTTGTTAGACTACGACGGATACCGCATCATTTAAAGGAATCGGAGTGAAGATAGCAGAGGTCGCTAGAGCGCAAAGTTATTTGAATGCTGTGAACAATAACATCTCCATCTGCTACTCAAGAAATTAAACGATCGCTGAGTTTCGGGTTTCTTTTTTGAGCCTTATTTTGAGTGAAAACTTCCTTAACGAGTCTTAAGAGTAATAAAATAGAATAAAATTTACAATTAATGTTAGATTGCGTTTAATTTTTAATGGTAGAAGAATAAGAACTTATCGTCCCTTTTGAATAAAAAACGGGATGCATCTTGGAACATTTCCAGATTAGTTCATAAATTGTTCCGAATGTATTTTGAGTAAATGAAAAGATAAAACCGAACGTACTTCTTTAAAATGTTTTTCCTAATATTGTTTGATGGAAATATCTTTAAAGCATTTATGATTTCTGCTCAAGCTTCCTCCATTCATCAACGCATCCGCTAAATAAGAAACTGTGAAGCCACTTCTACAGGTAAAAAATGTTCAAAAATAGTTAATTTGCTATACAGATTGAGACGTTTCAGATAGAATACCTTCGTCTACTACATATACTGCTTTATATTTTTATCATACAAAGCTGAAATACATACCTTAGCTCCAGAAGATTTAGAATCTTTGTTTTATTTGGAAAATGTTTTACAGGGGTTTGTGTTCCAGAGAATAAATGCTCAAGATTTTGCTCAACTTTTAAACAATTTATATTAGATGGAAATGGTTTTTGGATAATTTTGTAATTCAACAAAGAAAGATTCAATAGGGAAATAAAATCAACACCACCTTTCCACAATAAAGAAAAAAGATTCATGTAGAACTTCTAAAAATTGTTGGGGTTAGGTCTGTCGGATGGTGGCGCTATAATTTATTAAGATACAATACGTAATTCTAAAAAGAAAACTAGGCCTCTCAGCTATTAGATTGTTATTAAAAATATAGTAGAAATAAAGTTATTGGAACTGCTTTTGATATTGTAGTATTGCCAAGTAGTAGTCAATGTAATTTTAACTTTAATCATCTCTGAAAGTTCACTGCCCTATTTAAAAAAAAAACGTTTAATTGAATCGTAAAAAGTTGCCGGCTGAGAAAATATTCCATATAAGAAGTTCTTAAATTTTATGAAACTTCCTGGAGACATTTTTTTGTATTTAACACATAAGATAATGCAATTTCGTTTTTTGCTCTCAATTACTTTGTTTTGCTTCATTCGTTGACGATAGCAGATAAAGAGTCATAAATAAGATTAAAAAAAAAATCTTATTTTCTTGATGCACAATTGCATTTTTTTTCTATCTCTAACTTGTTTAAAGACGTACTTAATTTTTAATCTACTCTTTTGACGCTATGCAGTTAAATATAGCAATTTTACATGTTCTTCTTTAGTTTCCATTTATTTATAAATTATCAGACAAGGGAATTTATGTATATAGTAACTGTTCATGTAAACGGGGAAAATATTTCAGCCTGTAATCTTTAAGGTCTTTATCAATGCAGAATACAAATAATATCACCTTAAGGCACAATCCATATGGATGAGGATCAGTGAATGCTGTGTTGCAAAGCTTTATAACATGGAAGTCGATAAAATGGAAGAAGAGAAGCTGAAAGTTTTGGAAAAGCTTTGGAGATATAAGAATCTGGATCTTTCTGAAGTATGTTTTCCCCGTTTAGCACGAAGGGATCTTGTTAACTTTCAAATACAAAATTCGGGGAGTGGTCAAGTACTGATGTCAATAAAAATCTGATATTTTCTTTAGGGATCTCAACGCTGAAGGTGGCTATTTATAATTTCTAGTAAGAGGGAGTTAGCTTAATAAAGATTGACATTGATATTTTCTTATTTATAAATTCTGTTTCATGAATGTAAAAAATATTTGCAAATAACTTTTGTGTAGCTTATCTCAATGTTTTCTAGCTAAATTTATGTATTTATTAAAGTGCTTTGCAATGTAAATATTAGAATGCATCTTACGCAGAACTTATTACGGGAAAATTTTTGTTATTTGCTTTATGAATTTTATTACCGAGGGGAACGAAATTTTAAATGTTTGTCTCATTTGCAATTAACTTGTGTCGCAGAGGTAATATCATTGGAGTTACAAAAGAGGAAAGATAAACCATGGAATGGACAAAACTAAAATAAAGAAAAAATTATCCCTTTAATTCATAAAGAGGAACAAGATGTGAAATACCGGATGCGTATTTGGAAGGTTCTGCTTTCATTCTCAACGATAAAATTGAGACTGAAATTGGCACAGATTCAAACTCACTAGAAAAACTTAGATAGCGGATAAAATATACCGTCTCGCCTGTTTCCGTGCATTACTTGTATCTGTAATACTTGCCTGTTGCTGAGGCGAATAATTTCTAGATTCTAACTTTCGAAGCAAGTATTGCCTGTGCTTTTAAAGGGGCAATTGCTCGAACAAGCCATAAAACCAATACAGCTTTTATTCGTTATCTATTATCCCACATGACCTCACTGTACTCATTTATGTTCATAATATCATATATTGGTTAACAAACTTCTGAACTAGAATAATAGCCACATTTTCAAGAAGAAAAGTTATACTTATCGTTTATAGCACCATTTATAGGGTTTCCAAATAAGCGAAAGGATCAGTTTTATACACTCAGATATATTATTTTTGAATTTTTTTGTAAACGTAATCTGTATATTTTATAATTTGTAGTATAATAATATATTACAAATGTTTCAACTCTGTATATCTTTGAGACCAAATGGATTAGAGCAACATACACAGGAGATTGTAATTCTTGAAAATTCATTTTCTAGAGAGATCGTTTATATTCCAATAGCTGAGAATTAATGATCTATACTTTCAGTGGAAGTTTAATATAATGAAAATGCTTTGAACAAAATAAGTGCTAAATTACGAAATAATTATCCGAGATAAATTAGGTGATTAACACTATGGATTATAATTTTAATATATGATTATCAGTTTAATGCCATTTATATGCGGCTTAATGTATTAATTAGGCTAAACTGTATATATCTGTATTAAAATTATAAGGAAATATATTCTGCTGTGGTTAACTACATAATGAAGTACGGTGAATTTCATTTAATTTAATTTCTAAACGTAATTGGAAAAGAAAGTTTGCAAACAAGGTTTACAACTTACTCACGTCATGTATTTTATTTTTAATCAAGGCAATGGAAGTCCTAGAGCGGATGGAGATATAATGGTAATTAATAAGCGTAATTTATTAGCAATGAAAAATACAACTAATTAATCTCATAAATAATCCTTGCAACCTGAAAGAAACAGTGATAAAGAATGCAACAGTTCAGTTCTCTTTTAGCAATTTTTTTTAGCATGCAAAAATACTAGCTTATTAGATTTGCTATGCGGTTAAACAAGTTCACAGTCACTGCAGAATGATTACTGCGCTGTATGATGCATGGTTTGAGTTATTGCATGCGACGCCGATGAGACCAACTATCAGGCGGAATCTCTCTTTTTTTTTCTTTTTTTTTTCTTTTTCCGAAAAACAAGTTCCAAAACCAAGCGATGTGTTAATAATTGCGTCTATTGTTGCACACAGTTTATGACTAAAGAACAGTCTCTTAATTCACATCACCAAACAGTTCATGGTCAAAAATAACGTCAATTCAACTGCTGCAATGGCCGGATAAAAATGCAACTCAGCTGAGCAATAACGTGAAGCCTACGCTGTCGTGAACATAGGCTGCTAAACCATACGACCATAATCCTATCAGCTGTACATTGGATACTATATGCTGCTGCAAAAATGTTCATAGGCACAAACGTTTGACTGCTCACCTTAATTCTGCTTTGAATCAGATTCCAGACATTCGCCGAAGCAACCACACTTGATTCCAGCGATGCTATACTCATGAACGCACACTGTGCCGGCTTTCGTTCTTTCGCATCCCTAGTAAATTGTCGAATGTCGAACCTTTATTTTCTCCGTATCTGACGGTTAGATGGCAAAAGCTGCCCCTTCCGCTGCTCGGGGATAATTCGTCGTTAAAATTCCGGAGGACGCTGAATTAGCATCTTCTCGCTGAACCAATCTTATTGAATTACATGGCTTGCTTTTATCTACACTTTTACTTGTATCAATCTCCTTTCCATTCTCCAGAAGCTCTCTTCTCCGCCTCTGTTAGATATCATTGCATCTTTTCTTTTTCTTTTTCCGGAAGCCTTCTCTTCTCCCTCTTCATTTTTCTCTTTTTCCTGAAGTCGTGCCTCCTCAACCAATCCGTCGAATTGTAAAAATAACGTGGTCACGTGAGACTTCAAAGTCGCCTGATTGAAGAATCATTGTTGTTATATTCTTTAATTAATTATGCTTGATATACAAAAAAACTGAATACGCATAATTAAACATTTACCTGCAGTAGACGAAATTACCGTTAATTAGTAGAGGAGTGTAAACTGTGGGATTTACTTCTACGGTATAATAAGAAAATGCATATGATATAGCAAATGCTCAAAATGACCTCCGTTAGATTCCAAGGAAGCTTGAGCACATGGCCGAATGGATGGTGAACTCGTTGGAAAATATAACGTGTATGACGGATCATGTGCATTTCAGGATGCAATTCAGGCCGGTTAAAGCCAACAATAGAGCTCCAAGAACGTTTCGAATCTGATTTTGAAGAGAGCACAATTTTCTACAAACGGTTTTTTGAATTGTCTTAAGTCCTCTTCTACTACAGGACCCCTTCAAATCATTATGACTCTAGAAGCTTCTTTGATTCCATTTTCATATGACATTTTCTGCGTGTTTTGGTCTCTGGAACACATCCTTAAAATTTGTACAGATCATTCAGAAACACTCTGTATAATAGTTAGATAAGCTCTTTTTTGAATTAATCGGTATTCATTATTAAAATACGAGGCCTTTCCGGAAAGTCTCCGGATTGAGGCTACAAAAATAAGGTTCGAACTCACACATATGTTTAGTTACCTTCAAAATAAGCACCGTCTGCAGTAACGGATTTTTCCCAGCGTTGCTGCCGTTGGTCGAAACAAGTACGGAATGCCTCCTTTGGGATGGCCAAGAGCTCCGCCGTTGCATTTTGTGTTGTCACGTCCACATCCTCATAACTCCGTTCTTTGAGCGCTTTCTTGGTCTTCGGAAATGCTTGTTTTAGCAATTCATAACACCCCGTTGCGGTTTTACCAATTTTTAAAACAAACTTTGATGCAAGTCGTTGCTCAATGTTTTCTGCCATTTTCACCACGTGACGAGAAAAGAAAAACGTTCTGCTTTAGCGGGTTACAAAAATTGCACGTAGCACTCTTAACAGCTGCAAATTTCATTACGTCATCAGCAGAAATGTCGTCACAAGATCCGGATACGAAAAAGGTGCAGCGAGTTCTACGTTTTTTTGTAGCCTCATTCCGGATATTTCGAACAGGCATCGTACGCTCAATAATCCAGATCAGCTATACTCATTTCTCAGTAAATTGGCACTTGGAACTTTTTTTCTTCTGACTGTATCATTTATATTGATTATAGATCCTATCCTATAATATTAGGTTCAGTAGAAAAATAGCATAAACATTAATAATATTCAGAAACTGAAATTATTATAATGTTTGCTCAACAACAACGTTAAACTTACATGCAAAATTTATCGACTTCATGACATTGTTTCTGTGTTGAGAAAAGCGAGTTCAAAGCAAGTTTTGCCTTAACAATGGATTTGACTATCTCATGAATATAGGTTCATGTATAACAATCAACAACAAAATAAAATCAAATCGAAATTAATAACCAATCGAAGTTCCTTAATTCAAAATGACATCATAAATTCGTTTGGGGAATAAGTTAATGAGGGATTTTAATGTCAAAGTCCTGATTTCATTCTAGTCATTCTAAAGTGCAGTTTTCAGTGCAATTATATTTGTATACTAGCACCCATAACCCGCTCTTTCCCGTACTCCCCGTATGTTTTCTATGGAATTCAGGTCTGGTGAAAGTGATCGCCAATCAAATGTAGACTTGGCTGAGTGAATACCGATCCTCCTGTAAAATCTTCAGCAAAAGGAAAGAGAGAGTATGCCAGCATCTTCTGGTGATCACAAGCTTTCTTCATCCTGCCGCTCACTAACGTAATAGGTGTTGTTCCATTCCATGGAAACCTGTTCATACAATGACTGAGCCACAACTTCTCGTCGAAAATCATGCCAATAATATGGCTTCCTCTCGTCGCAAATCATGCCAATAATATTTATACCCATACGAGCCATCTAAATTAATTTTTTTCACTCCAGATGGGTTTTTTTTTGATACGTGGAGGTCCATTCTATATTTTCCATGTTCCAGTCCAAACGAATTATTTTGTGACGGTTTGTTTAATTAGGATGGCCCTTTTTTCACACAAGATCTGGACAGCTTCCTAGTATTCTTCCAATTGTTGATTTGGACACAGTCATATCTTCCTGAGTTGGCACTTCTCTATATAGCATTCTTGAATTGCAACTCTTTTAACAGTTGCTCGTCTTTGGCGCTCGTTTTAACCATTTTTTTCGGACTACCTGTAGGTTTCTTCTTGCTGAAATTAGTTCTTGAACGTTAACGATCTATTTTTGCTGAAATTTTTTCACTAATTGCAATTTGTGGAACTGTACCCTTTAGAATACACAGTAAGAATCTGCCCTTTCTCGAAATATGACAATGGCTTGCCGTGCCCCACGGCTGATTATTATGCCCATAACATTAATTTGAATTTGGAGCCAATTAATTTTTCAGATTTTACTGTCGGGGAATGGAAATGAAGCTATTTTAATGGGATCAAAAGTTGAACTGTATGAAGTAATAATATAATAAAGACGATACATTTTACTTGCAATTTTATCATTATTGTTGAACAAACTTTAAAATGATTTTAACTGAATATTGTGAATGTTAACATTATTTTTTGTACTGATCCTATTTTTATGGGACAGAGTGTATAGCAGTCTTTTTATTGTGTTTATTATTCTCCCCAGTAGGAAAGAAAAAGGAAAACTGGTGCATGCGTAAAAAACTCGTTCAATCAATCATAAACGAACAGGAAACGGAGCATTACTTAATCCTGGCAATAACTAAATGAAATCGCAGAGATTGAATTGCGATACCCCGATAGACTTGCTGCTCTCTTTTATTATTCTATCATTTAAATATTAAAAACATTAACCAGTCTGATTTGATTTTTATAGTTTTCCTTGAACAAACAGTCTTATAGCGAGATGGAGGCCGCCAGGTTTCAGAAACTCTGAATATAGAAGTCATTTGCAGTCGATAAGCAGTTATATTATGCATGCGCCTGTTTCCTTTTTCTTTCGTGCCGGGCACTGTAATAAATCAACTCGATGATTTAATAATCATCATTTTTGAATTCGCCATTATTGCAACAGTGAAAGGTTTGAGAAGATCTATCAGTCAATTTCAAAATCTCTGTCATTTTCGCTCAACGATTTTCATCAGTTAAGCTGGGTTCACATTACCGTCTGCAAAAACGTGGAGTCTCATAAATACGTACCAAAACAGCCTCGCCTAAAAGTCGGAACAAGAGAAAATCAGGGGCGGTTCACAAGTAACTTTGCTTTAGGCGATCGTCATACGTTAATACTTGCAATTGGCTGAAGAATAAATCAATCAAGGGGACGATAGGTTGTGCTGAAATGCAATGGCGGACTGACGGGCAGCATCGGTGATTGGATTGTTCGCTGTATATTATGGGTCTCGCACATAATTGTTGGCGTGTTCCAGAAAACGCCTGGGCGACACCTGAAAGATACAAGAAAGTTCAAAACGGTGAATACGAATTGACCATGGTTTTTTTTGAGACGCGCGAGAAACGCCTCCGATTCCAAAACGTCAGCGATAAACGACGAACGTGAACCTAGCTTTAGCATATGATTTTTTTATTAGGACGAAGTTTTCGCTGCTGCGCTAGCTACTAGGTAACCACAAAAGTCCTGGTCGTTTTTAATTCCGGAAAACAAAATGATGTACACAAAAAGTAGCGTATCGCTAGTCCTCAAAGTAATCCCCACTGGTATCTAGCACCTTCTGCCAACGTGTCTCCAGTTGATCAATCCCCTGGCTGTAAAACTTGCCGGTCTTGGACTCAAAGAAGTCCGTGAGTGCCTTTCGCAGGTCTGTATCATTGGTGTAGGATTTTCCACGAATATAGTTGTCCAGAGAATAGAAAAGGTGATAATCCGTTGGAGTAAGGTGGATGACACAAAGTTTCCAAGCCAAGCCGCTCTATGGTTTCCCTGGCCACCCGCCAATGCTGGCTCCTTCCGCTGCAATGCCTGTTCACACGTTCCAACTGCTGAGAGTACAGGTCCCTAGTGATGGTTTGGCCAGTTGATAGCAGCTCGTAGTGCACCATTTGTCGTCTAGTCCACCAGACACACTGGGCTATGGGGTTCATCAGAAATGGCAAATTCTTCCAACCTGAATTTCTGGAAGCAATGCCTTGCGGTGCGTTCATTCCCAGCATCATCTCCAAACGCAAGACACATTCGGCGACTTGATGCTGCTGCTGACAAGCCCACCTTGAAGTCATAAAGTAAACAACACCTAACCATCTCCTTCGATACCTCCATTTGTCTTCACTTCTGCATGAGATGTGATTGATGTGAATGCCCAAAAGCCCTGTATTTATACAGGCTACCCTTCCTCTCTCCCCTGACAGATTTTAGACCACACTGTACACTCATTTTCATATCTTCTATCACTTCCTTTTATGGCAACATAAAAACGGCAAGAAGTTTTGTGATTACCTAATAGTTTTTTCCTTCAGATTGATCTTTTCTGGTTGCACTAATAGACAGTGCGGCTACTACAATCTATCCAACGAAAGTGTCCATTTAAATTCTCGAAATGAAATCGCAATTATTAGACAGACATTACGATTTGCAACTCGACGAAACGAAGGAGCAAAAACTTTCGTCAGCTTGTTCGGGATTAGCGTAAGAGAAGGCGATCGAGGTATTAAAAGTGTTTGGCATCATTTAGAAAACATAATGAAAACATAGAATTCAGTATTGCATCCATCTTAAAACAAGATATAATTTAATCGTGTCATCAGTTACTGCGTTCGTCAGAAGGCATGCATGACCGTTCGCCCTTTTGAAAGCAGTCGTTTCCTCGAAGTGGTTTGTATATCATCACTCTGATGACTTTCATGGCATCGTGATTGGTATTAAGATTAATCACACTCGTCGTTTTCGTTGCGATAAACAAATGCACCCTTACTTTGAGTACGAGATTATCATATTGTTTACGTAATTTAAGTTCAAATAATTTAACAATAGGAAAAAATATTTAAGTCTGCACAAAGACAAACAGACAAAAAGTTTTTATAATATATAAAGTAATGCGTTAATTCTATTTCATATTTGTAACTTTAAGTAGGGAAGAGAAACGTCAAGAATTGACAAAACAATTTCAGCAATTGATACTATTTCAATTGGGGCTGAAGCCAGGTGGCGCTCCGAATACATCAAAAAAGTCTTTCTATTTTAGACTCCTTTTGCTGACAGCCAAGTTACTGCCACAACCTCTTCCCAGGTGGTTCTAGCATTTACTTCATGGGAATCCACAGATTTTCCCTTTGAATTCTTCAATGAATATCGACGACAAAGGTGGTGGGAGGAAAGAGGAGGAGAAGGGGTAGATTGGTTCCTCCTTTTCTTTCACTCAGTAACTCGCCCGCCAACTCCATCCAGAACATATATTGGAAAATGCAATTTCAGGAGCAGCAGCGAATTTCCACACGTAGAAAAAAGAAGGAAGTGGGCAAAATCAGAGCAAAAGAAGTAGATTCGAAACTTTATAGTGAGTGTGAATGTCGCTAAAGTGTTGTTGCGGGTTTTCTAACTGTTCATATTGTTAAAAAAGTAGATAGAGAAATGAATCCTACTTGACAGATTTAATGGGATACTTTTTCTAGCAATTTATCTAATTTTTGATCTGTTGTAATTCAGTACTGAACTGTGAATAAATACGCGAAGTAAAATTATCGATTATATTTATGAAAACTTTAGCTTTTTCCTCGAATGTATTCTATGGATCTTGCATTCATAAAGTATTTTATATACGTAAAAGTACTTTTTTATACATACATAATGATTTTTAAAGCATCTGCAGTTTTCTTCTGATATACAGTTGTGGTCAAAAATTTAACACCAACCAAATGCCTTCAAAAAAATATTGCCAATATTTAAAAAATCAAGGCTCAAAAGTTAATTCACTCCTGCTACAAAATAAATGAGACTGTCTGTAACAAAGTATTTAAAAAAATTCTTTTTGAGAGAATACACTATGAAAAAGGGAGCATGTTTCAGAATATTTAAGTAATTGGCTGGAACAAGTTTAGTACCCTAACGTGTTTGCGACTTAAACGTGGGTTCCGCATTGTAAGTTTGTTGTATTTTAATATACACTTTGTATAAGCAACAATTTTTATATAAGAGATCATGGGAAAACGACAAAACATTTCGCTAGATCTCCGTGAACAAATTAGACGGTTACGCAATGAAGGACTAACATTTGATGCCATTGCCAAAATTGTTAACTGCGGCAAATCATATTGTATCTGTACAATTCAGCGGTGCAACAACACCGGTTCTCTCAGAGATCATTCAAGAGCAGAAAGACCTAAAAATTAACCCCGCACATAGACCGTATCATTCATCGTCTCTCCAAAAAAGACAGATCCTTAACTTCAACAGTGATTCAAGGTGAATTGTCTGCGTATCGTCACGTTAGCATTAGTTCTCGTACTATTCGTCGACGATTAAACCAGTTTAGTTTGATTGGGCGAGTGGCACGAAAGAAACCTCTTGTGCCATTAAAGAGCAGGAAAGCTAGGTTAGCTTTTGCTCGTACCCATCTCAACTGAAAAACACAACAGTGGAAAAACGTGCTGTGGTCGGATGAGACAAAAGTACAGCTCTTTGCATGTGATGAAGAAAGTACATCTGACATAATAAACATGAAACATACAAGCCGTAGTGTTAACAGCCAACCGTGAAACATGGAGGGAGAAATGTGATAATGTGGGGTTGTTTTACCTGGCATGGCGTAGGCCCAATCCATCATATAAATCGCATCATGGATCGTTTTGTTTACAAAACCATCCTTGAGGACATTATGCTTCCTTATGCTGATGATAATCTGCCCCTTACATGGTCATTCCAGCACGATAACGACCCGAAAGATACCAGCAGACTTGTCAAGGAATGGTTACAGACAAATCATATCAAAGTTATGGAATGGCCTGCTCAGTCAGCAGATTTGAACCCCATAGAAATGCTATGGATTGATGTCAAAAAGGGCTGTTAAAGAAAAAATCCAGTATGGAACACCACTACTCGACACCATCAAAGAAGCATGGAACAAGTTTCCAGAAGATCGGTGTAAACCTATCCAGTATCGGAGTCAATCTTGAATAAAGTTACTGTCTAATGTAAACGATACCTTTTATCAGTCGGTCTTCTGTCTTATTGCATTGATTTCTGAGAACAAACTGTTGGTTTTTATGACAAATGGTTTATATTTAAAAACTTTGGTTACCCAACCAACTACTGATTCTATGCTGTATTATTTATTAATTCTGTATATGATGCTAAATTTTGTCCATAGGAAAGTCACCTAAAGGATTAAAAAATTATCTCATTGTTTCAACTTTGAATTCAACATGCATGATTATTTGTTGGATCATTTCACACTTAATTCTTTTATTGGTGTAAATTTTTTTGTAACTGGTTAAGAATTTTTGGTAACAAAGAACATAAGCCAATATAGGAGCAAACTTTTTGGCAAATCATATCATGTAAAAAATCGTATATTTTAAATGTTTTATCAACTTTCCGAATATGGACTACTCAGTAGAACAAATTTTAATTTACAGTAGAACTTGGTTATAACTACAGCCAAGTGACCTAAAAATTATGTCCTTATAAACGGGTGTCTTAGTAACCGAGATTCATATTATCAGTCTAGTGGGTGAAAATTACTGTATAAAAATATAAACTTCATTTAGCTTATTTTAAATATGTTTAGTATAAGCTAACCGTTGTGGCGTCTGCAACGTATGCTACTAATGCTGATTGATTTAAGATTTAACTGTCAATAATATAACAAAATTTAACGAATAATGAAGAAAAAAGAGAAGCGGAAAAAATGAATAAAAGGTTTTTGTGTTATTCTTGGAACTCGGACTAGGCGAAGTGGAGGAAAAAAGCACGGGAGAGAGTAACTCGAACGTTTGAAGCTCTAAAGTTTGGCTCTAGTTATTGGAAGTTTACGTCTAAATATGATTAAGGACGGTTGATTATTCTACTGATGCTGGGCAGAGAGATCGTTCAACGAATTATGAAGGCGAGGTTTCGACAATCAAAAGAGATAACGCATGAAAGACCCGTTATTAGGAGACGCCATTTTTTATATGACTAGAGATTTACGTAACCATACAGGGTACCAATTGATTATTGTTGTATATAATTGCAAATTGGAGGTGCAGATGGATGTCAATATATGAAGAGAAGATCGCGATATTTTTTTTTCCTGGATTTCTGACGGACGTGAATCGTATTGCTACTAAGAAAGATTACACCTGAGCGTGCTTAGGTCTAAGGCTGTGAAGCTATGCTCTCCTAAATAATGGAAGGAAGATTGTTCTTAAGTAAGAAAAAAAGTTTATATCTATGGTAGATTTATTTGTGTAAATTTACGCCGACGAAGGAAAAAAATCTATTATCTAGAGAAATAATCCATGGGCTAAATATATCTTAATCAGAGTTTAAGCATTGTGGATTAAACCATGGATTACTATAGGCCAGTTATGGTATGGTAAGAATTAAGAGGGGATATACATTTTAAAAAATATAATAAATTATATAACCCATTTTACATAGATCAGCTTGTTCAGAATTGTTAAGAGAGGAAACAATTATGGTTAAGACTCTAAACAATCTAGCTTGTGATAGATATTTATAACGTCATGAAGATAATGGGAAACTTGAATACAAATTGTTCCTTATTCAAACAAGCAGTAATAGTCTTTAATTTTTGTAATTTTACATAAGACACTTACATTTTAAGTCAATGCTAAGGAATGCACTGCATAAAAATCCAAGATTTTCTTTGTGTTCCCCATAGGAAGTTTACACAACAGGGACCACACGATTAACAGCGAAAACATGTATATATGAAGGAAAAGGCCGAACAACAGAACTTCTATGTATTGTTACAAATTCAATTTTTGTTTTATAATTCGCAGAGTTGGAATAGGATCTTCATTACATGAATTAATGAACCTTATTTGCAGAAACTATGCCTTGAATTGTTGGTTGTTAAATATATGTTTTTGGTTGAACGTAAACAGAGGCACCCGGCGTTGTCCGGGATAATTACAGTTGCAGGTAACGAGGCCTTCGAGATTAACAAGGCCTGAGCATGCTGCTCCGTTTCAACGCTAAAATCCGTGCGAGAGCGATTTCCCCAATCTGTCGCCAGATGTCCTCTTTTCTCAATAAAATTTCTGTAAAACCATGTTGAACAACGGAAAAACATCGATGTTTGCGAGGCTTTTTTAAATTCAGCGAGTCTTCAAATAAAACATAGGTTTCATATATTGCTTCCATTGAGCACAGAGCTAACTAAAGTAACTTGTTCATTTTGATAGTTTCAAAACTTTTCGAGAAATAGGCGGTGTTTTCCGTGTTAATATCGCCCATGATAAAACGGCCAGGGCCAGTCAGCTGTTATCAATAATATAGATGTCTCTCAAAAAAAATAGCATAGAGTCTCAATTATATAATAGAAATTTTATCATAATGAATTTACTTGATTTTGACGTCTTTATTTATTGGGTTGAGGAAAGAACAAATGAAGGAGGGGGGGGGAGAGTTTCTTCCTACATCTGTGGTGGTTTATTGGGTTGAGGTTTACATCCCTAATATTTATACGTAGCTCATTTAAATTTCGTAATAAAATACCTTTTCTTGATATGACTGTAGTCCACGTGTTTTTTATATTTTAATCCGATGAGAAAAGCTGAGAAAAGCTTGAATTTTTTTTTTATTTAATCCGATGGAAAACCATGAAAACTTGTTTTTAATATATGTTTTGCGTTAGAAGTGCACTTTGGAACGCGGCAATAACTCATGTTGTTAAATTTCGCGGTAAAAACAAAATCTAAGAAAGATTTTTATTTTTTGGAACTTAAATACATTTATACACGTGTAGCATTTTTTTTTACACAGTAGTAATTTATTTTAAAAATATTTACATAGCTGTATTTTTATTAATTTATTTATTTATGAAATAATAAATTTTAAATTGCCATCTGATGGGAAGCCATGAAAATGTCGAAAACATGAAAACATGAAAACATAAAAACATTTTAACTTTTTGCATTTGAAATACGTTATTCAGCTATATAGCATTTTTTTGACACAGGAGTACTTTATTAAAAAAAATTTATATAATATTTTATGTATTTATTTTTGAAATTATCATGACATTAAATTGTCATCTGATGGGGAATAAAAATCTTTCGATTTAACCATGAGATGATCTAAAGATTTTTATTTTTTGCGTCTGATATTCATTTATACAGCTATACAGAATTTTTTTCATAAGTGATGGTTTATTTAAAACATTTGCTTAGTGGTATTTTTTTTATTTTTGAATTTATCATGGTTACAAAAGCACATGTAATAAATTGAAATAGCTGGCTTTCTGCTTGTTTATTGAGAAAAGAGGACACCTAGTGATGAAATTTGGAAATCGCTCATGCACGCACTTTTCAGCAGCATGCTCAGGCCTTGTCAATCTCGAAGGCCTCGGCAGGTAAACAAAACAATCTCAAGAATTTTAAATAATAACTCAAAATTGGTTTTCAGTAATTCTATAATTTTCTGATGTAGACTTTCCCGTTGTTCAGATGTTTCCAACACCCAGAAAACTTTCTGTATCTGACTAATGAATTAACACGTAACCTTCGAACGATTATTAAACAGCACAATACATTTTGGTTGTTGATTTGAAGAGTCGGGTTGATGTTGATGTATGCTTTGTTATCGGTTATGTCGTAAACTGTCGCCCGAGACCGAAGACGTCCTTATATACCCAACCCCACTGGAAGAGTAAGAGGAAGCTGCCGTTGCGTCTGAAAGGTTCTACCATGGTGGAAAGAAAGAATGGTGTGTGCACGCGCATCTCGTGACGTTGTGTGGATTTCACCACGACCGAATAAAAATACGTCACGCCTTACTTTTTAATCGGTTATGGATTGCACGGCCGTCTTAAAAGAACTTGCGCGTTGTGTTTCGCTCGTATAAAATTTAATACAGGTCGAACCTCGTTATAGCAAAATTGTACGGAGTACGTAAATGAATTCTTTATAATGAAATTTCATTTTAATGAAAACATTAATTTATCGGCCTGTTTAATTTTTAATAACTATAGATTACAAATTAAAATACAAATAAAAATGTAGTTTATTTAAATTAACAAAAATAAACACTGATGCTTTAAAAAAGTTTGTAATTTTTGATTGGAAAAAAGTTTTAGTATTTTCTTTTAAGAAGAACTCTTCTAGTGGATGCATATTTTCAAATATAGTTTGAGGAATATTTTCCTGACTAGTTACAAACTATTTTAATTTAGAAAAAACATTCACTTGCTTCTTTTGTGGTAATGCGTGGCTGGTCAATCGCTTCATTTTGTATGTCTACCTCTTCCTCATCATCTTCTTCCTCTGGGGGTGCATTAGACACAATTGCAATATCATCAACATCAGTGACTTCACTGCACGTAAGTACGTCCTGATCAACATTGATGTAATCCATAAAATCGACAGCTTCATCAATGTGTCCAGCTTCTTGAATTGATTTACATAAAGACTGTGTTTCAGGATTACTAAGCAAATTATCATTGTCTAATACAACATGAACAGTATCTGCGGAATGATTCAAAAATCCAGCTTTTTTCTAACATTTCGATATTGTTTCTTCCTTCACTAAGTACCAGGATGCAGCAATCAAATCAATAGCCTGCTTCACGTCAATTAAAGACAACGACACATCAAAAGGAATGTTCATTAGAAGTTGGTGTAGTAATAGATTTCTATATACCACCTTAAGAGCACGGATGATACCAAAATCTAGTGGCTGCAAAACTGCTGTACAATTCGGTGGAAAAAAACTTAACATAAACGTTTCTTAATTGTGGTGTTGCATTATGAGCGGAGCAATTATCGACTAACAGCAAGATTTTGCGATTTTCACTTTTCATTTTTGCATCAAGCTTATTGAGCCATTCAGCAAAAATGTCCCGAGTCATCTATGCGCGTTTTATTCGCACGGTATTCACAAGGCAATGAGCTCACATTTTTGAAACATCTAGGTTTCGCTGATTTTCCGATGACTAGGGGTTTCAGTTTTTCAGTTCCAGATGCGTTACAACATAAGAGTGCAGTTAATCTTTGCTTTGATTTTTCGCTTTTCTTACAGCACTCCCCTTTTACAGCCAGCGTACGATGTGGCAGCAAGTGGTAGAAGATGCCAGTTTAGCCTGCGTTGAAAATGTTGGACGCATCAAAGTCTTTTATGATTTCTTTTATGCGTCCTTTCTCCACGTGTTCACTCGATCCATTAAGACAGATTTTTTCTCCACAAATTGCTTTCGATGAAATGCCATAACGTGCATAAAATCTATTCGCGGTTTTAAGTGCCTACAAAATGGCGGATATAATGGTGAACGGCATGCGTTTATCATTGTCAGCGACAGCGTTTATCATTGTTAGTATTAAATCTCGACAATGGTAAACGCATGCCGTTCACCATTACATCCGCCATTTTGTAGGCACTTAAATCCGCGAACAGAGCCATCCTGAACTTGCTTTGAAATCCACATGTCCAAGGGCAGATGCAAAGTTTAAAGCCTTTTCTTGAACAAGGGGACCACTTACTGGATCTTACTTCTTGAAACCATTGAAAAACAGCTTTTTCAACATCTTCATAATTTGCACATATTATTCTCTTACATTGTGGACCGATTTCCTTCTTGGCAGGCGTCTCAATTTTGTCCCGTTCTTTTAAAATTGTACTTATGAAATTGAAGGAGCTAATCATCCTGTGAACAATATAACCACTAAACCACATAATCTTGAACCAGTTTTAACTGATATTGACCATCAAAGAAGACCATCACGTGTCTTCACTTAATTCACAAGCCTTTTCTCTGCTTCAGCTATGAAATGCCAAAGAGAGAACAGCTATACAATACAGTATAGTGAAAAAACGTGAATTGTATAGTGAAAAAACGTGGTCCCCTATATTATTTGTGACCTTTTGAACCGGAAGTAGTTCACCGTTTTTTTCCACCAAAGAACTCCGTCTTTCATTTTCCCTAAATTGTAGAATGGCGAAAACGTAAGTCGGAAATTTGGAAGCGTTCGAACGTTAGAGCACCAACAGACAACAGACAGCCAGACGGACGGACGGACGCACATTGTGAAAACATAAGTACCTATCGGTCCTAAAAAAATGTGTCTTTGTTTTTCATCACAATTGTGTTTATTCATAATTATTATATGCTAAAAAGCATATATTGGTTTCGTTCTGTTTGCGTGTCTGTTTTCCGTCTGTCCGACGATTTTTCGAGAATGCTCTAACTTTTTCAAATTCTGTTTTCGCTATTTGATAGAGTCTCTACCTGAGCTCACCTGATTAATTGTCATTGAAATCGGCCTAACAGTCACGTGACTATTGAGACCTAAAGCCCCCCCATTAAAATTTTTATCGGCAATATAAGGCATGTAATATGCCATTCGAACGAGAATCACGATTCCATTCACCGTGAAGTCGCCTAACGCATCGCCTATGGATTTTTGTGGCTTTGGCTTACTTACACGGGCCCTCGGAAAGAGACGACCGCGAACAGTGGAGGGTCTTTGAAAAGCGTGTCAAGAGGAGTGGTTATGAATTCATCTTGACGTTCTGCATTCTAGCCTCCTGCAGTGGAAGCAGGGCAATAACAGCAATGCATGGCTGCGAGATTGAACATACTCGATGGTGGCGAAAGGGGTTTTTCTATCTTTTCAGTTCTTCTGTAACTTGTTACCATAGATCCCTAACAATTCTGTCACAGAACGAGGTGATAGAGTACTATAAGGTGTTGACGGATGAGCGCGATTTCGTGCCGGTACAGCGAAGTCGGACAGCGTCGCCATCAATTGAAATTAATAAATATTCATTTATTACACCTAAAGACAGGAATGAAGGTATTAAGTCAAAGCGTCATCGGGTGCGGCAGCGCTGAATCAGATAGGATTCTGCGAAATTATGGTTATTAGCGGTAAATGAGGTTAGAAAAGGAGGAGGTGGCAGAGAATCAGATAGGAGCGAGCGCGAATTACAAAAGTGTGTCAACCAGCATGAAGAGGGGAAAGCTCAAGAGAGTAATATGAGAACAACATTGCAACTCGAGAGTGATAATTTGTTTTGCTGTGAGCCACAAAAATATGCTCAAGGAACTAACAGTGTGAATTCGTTAAGAAGTGAGTTGTTAAGTAATTCTTATCTTCCAGAGGTCTATGTTTCATAGCGGACATCGCCCCTTATTACAACAACCGCACGAACGAAAGGAAGCAGCCAATGGCGTATGTAAGCTAACCCAAGGCCCACAATTCTTGAATTGACAGGAGGCCCAGTACCAGTGTTCGGTATCCACGAGGAGGACTTCTTCATAAGAGAGAAGGATTCTCATATATTGCTAATATTTGAGAAGGAGACCCAACATCAGTGCTGGAGGTTGGAACCCAGGAGGTGCCACGTCACGCTCTCACCACAACAAACTTAACTGCTTCAACCGCTGCTGCTTAAAGACCTTGTCTGGCTACGAGGAATCTTCGCAGCCGAATCCCAGGTGTTGTCGCCTAGTAATTTACGGCAAGTAGTCGTCCCGGACCCTAATTGCTTCATTTAGGAGGCCTTAGGCGCTTCTTTCATGCGTAACAAAGTAGGCCACTTTTCCCGTACCATATCTTTCTGCCAGCCTCCTCATAATATGCTGTGCTATGTTCAACTACTCGCATTATGCTTATTCTATAGTTCTCATACCATGTTATTTTTGAATCTCTCTCTAGTCCTTGAACGGTCTGGATGCATAGTTGCTTTCCTTTTCTATTGAAGCCCCGTGCTTACGAATCCAGTAAGGATGAAATAAATGAATCGATGAGAAGATTAAATGTTAATCTCCTATTGATTTTGCAATCATTACTGTTATTTTTGTAGCGCCAGTTTCATGGCCCTCGAAACAACAATTTCATGTACAATTCATTTCGAACTGCATTTTAATTTATTTAAATTCATTTAAAAGACTATATTAAAAGGCTTTTATTAATTAAAATTTGTACCCACGTGTTAGTGGATATATTTTTGTAATAAAAATATCTACTTTCACTTGAGTTTCAATTAATTATTCTTCCACTGCGTACTCTATAATTTTCGTGACAAATTCTGTTTTAAAAATGTTGTGCGTCCAAGAATTGTATGTTAATTTTTCAATAAAAGCACTTAATTTTATTTTGTATAGCATAATTTTCCAAAATATTGTTGCTTACCCAGTTTTAACTCAATTGGTGATTAAAACATTTATAAATATGTACTTTTACAACGCATGAATTTAAACAATTCCTCGTATACCAACGGCTCAGCATTGCCGGGCACAACGTACTTGTACATAAGTAAACGACACTTACGTTCCAATTAAGTCATATTCTAATAGCAAAAATTCCAGAAAAATCAAGCAGCAAAGATATCTTTAGCAAATAACATCCAAATTGGCGGATGTATCAGTAACTTAAATGCATGAGTTGACAGGTGGTACCAACTGTCGGGCAAAATAGAAATTGTTTGGAAATGTTTATTAGAATAGCCGAAGGCAACGATAAATCTCTTTTCAAGAGCAGCGCAAATTAACCTCTGTAGTTGCAAAGTAGCCCCAGATTACGGTAGTCAATTTTCAATGATACATTTTGACGTCTGACCCGTTTACATTTGCCCCATATATCAAATACCCCTATACCAAGCATCAAAAAGTGAAAGCTTTTAGTGTGACATAGTGATATCAAAATTTTATTAATGTGTCAACGCCATTCGGTAAAAGTTTGGAAACTGACATGGCAAATTTACGATAGCTTTTAAATTTATATATCAACTTTGGTAAATATTGCGTGTAAGTGCAGAATAGGATAAAAGTCAAGTAATATCTAAGGAAAGGGAATGCTTTCATATCTGCTAATTTAATTACAGTGGTGTCCAAATTCTTGAAAGTAAAACTTGTTAAAATATCCCATTTAGACAGAGACGCCATATTAACGCTATAGTCTCCAAAAAAATTCTAATATTTTTGTTTGAATGAAACCTGGCTGGATGAAACCTTTCCTGAACACTGGATTGGTCGCAGAGGACCTGTTGAATGGGCCCAGGTTCGCTAGATTTGAATAAAATGGACTTTTCTTTCTGGTTATATCTGAATGGGTGTACAGTGTGAACATTCGCGATGTGCCCCATCTGCGCACCAAAATTGAGGACGAATTCCATGCTTATGGCTTCAGGGTGTTAAACGCCCTGAAATTCTGCCTATAGACTTTTTTGGAATTCGAAGTAGGACATATTGAACAAATACTGTGATTTCGCCTATGGTGTGACTTTTCGGACACCTTGTAAAATATTTAGTATACTGACTGATTATGACTGAATTTTTTAAAAATCGAGGCGTAGAGCTGTCTTGATATTTGGAAGTTCAGACTCTTTACACTAATCACGTAAGCATAAATTCAAAATATAAAGTGGAAATTTTCTAAATTGATTTGAAATGTGCTATTTGTCAAGTTCAAGAATCATTTTCAATACGTTTGGAATGTATGAAAATTCGTTATAATCGTATTAAAAAGGCAAATTTCTCTACCGCAAATAACTTCAATGACTATTGATGATTTTCAAATTAATAAAGAATCATAACTAAAGATGACATCTATTTTACGTGAAAATTAAATGCCCAAATCGTTAATTTGTTCCGAATATAAAAATAATAAAAAAAATTCAGAAAATTACTCTTGCAGTGTTGAAATATTAGCTCTAATTACAATCGCTAAGGGCTCATCTATATTGAAATGGTGCGAATTGTAGTTTTTTTAATTCATTCATTCAACAAAGAGCAACTTTATAAGAAATTTCTAATCCACTGCAACATGCAACTTGCGATTATATAGAACGGAATGACATTGAAGTTCGTTTCGTGCTCATTGTTCGTCTCTCAAGTGTCCTTTTCGTCTTGGATTGAAAATTCAATTCGCCAACCCGTTTCTATGGCAATGCATTATGGATTTCCTCCAAAATTTATTGCAGGAGAAGTAGGCTAATAAAATATTCAAATAGTTTCTCCATGTTTGGGAGTAACCCAAAAGTTTTAATGAAACCACCTTCCACGTCGAAAATAAGTGGAATCCCTCGCCTACACTTTGCCTTCTACCAAGCGTGAAATGCAGAAAAATTTCATTTTATTTGTCATCAATTTTTAAAAAATGACTACAATGGGATGAATGATTAGTTTTAATTATTCAATGGAGTTCATTTGAATAATCCATGAGGAAATTAATTTACGTTTAGGTTTTCACAACAATATTGCAATCGAGAAAGACGATGAATGATTATTAATATTCATTTTTGTAATAAAAATCTCATGAAAAACAAACCGCAAATTCCTTCTTCAAAAACTGCTTCTTTTCTTTTCAAGCAAAAGCATTTGATAGAAATAAAAAGATTAAATAAATTAAAAATTTAATTTCACGTAAATTAATAAAATATAATTAATAAAAATGGCGAATACATGCCGAGGTTTTTACAGAAATCTGATAGAAAAAAGTGATCTCGGTTTAAATTCGCGTGGAGACGGAAATGTTTTTTTGATCGGCGTCATTTTTTTTTTTTTTTTAGCGAACGCTGTCGTTTTCGTTCGCGAATCACTTTCGTGTTGCGGAAAAGCATTATTTTTTAAAGTTTTTTGTCAAATGCTATAAAACAGGACGTGGATGTTAAAATGTCTATTTGTTATTCTTATTTTTATTTTTTTTATATTGTCACCCCGATTCCACATGTTAGACTTGTAACCGTCTGTTACACAATTACGTGAACGGACCAAACTGGCATGGAATGAAGGGTTCAAAAGATGTGTTTCTGATAATATGGACGGCACTAAAGACGATATTTTATTGGAGGCAAAGAGGAGGGGGGAGAAATGATGAAGAAAGTGAATAACAAAATTACATTTTTTTAATTAATTATTTTTTTGATTTTTGGTGTTTAGTTTTATAAATAAATCCTCTTTTGAAATGTATGTGGAATGTATCATTTGATTGCATTTACTGTCTATACAGTGGCATAGCCATGTCTATTCATTGAAAGGAAAAAATATCACTTGGGTTAAAAAAAATAATCTTCTGTACATTAAAAATATACTTCGGTTTAAATTTGAGAATTTTTTTCCCATGAAAATGACCAAAAAAAAGGAGGGTCAGCTTAAATTCGACGTCGGCATTCAGGTATAAATACGGTATGTCCAAATGATAAAAAAAATAAATTCACCTAAGATAGTGTTATGAAATAAAAACAAGCACTATTATAGAAGGTAGGAGACAACACTTGTCCACAAAACAAGATTAATCGGCAAAGTAGCCCCATATTCAGAAGTGTTCGAAGTGCCTTCCGACACAAAACACGATCCCCACTATTGAAATCGTAAGAGATTTGTGTCATAGTAAGAATTATGCACAAGACGAGGCAGTCTACGCAGTCTTCTTACCATAGGATTGTAGTTTGATTTGTGAACACCCCGACATATTTGCTCGCTGTTTCGTAGAAACTACAGGGCGATTCAAAAATCCCGGAACTCCAAGTTTAAGACGTACTTACTGCAAACCCGTAAAAGATATCCGAGTATTGATGCTTGTGGTAGTTGTGGGTGACCTTAGGCAACGTGAGAGCATTCGTGACACGACGATTGCGCGGGCGCAGATGAACAGTGAGATTCAGTCGGTCATGGTTCTCATGCAAGATCAGATCACATTCTTAGAAGTTATTTTGCGGGAAAATCGTACTAACTTTGCATTCAGCGCTTTCAAAGGAAATTTTCTTATGCTCCTATACCGTATCAGGGAAAACAACTGTGTATGATCTTGCATACCGGTTTTACGAGAAAGACTGTGTATGGTAAGCCTAAAAGTGACTGATGGGCTGCGGACCACGTTTCTGGAGAAAATTCAACTTTCACTGCAGCGGAATTCACTTCAGGGGCCTCGTATTCAACCTGCCAGAGGACTACCAAACGTCTAAAGCTATAGCCGTACAGAATTCGAGTAGAGCAGGAGATTCGTTCTTTGGATTCGGCAAACGCATTGCTTACTGATAAGTTTTAAGATTTTAAACGCAAGAGTTTTCAGCATGGAAGCGGACTCTCATTTTGCGTGAGAACCATAACTGACATCATTAACGTCACTGCTCGCCCGCGCCCGCGCCACGCAAGCGTCTTGTCACGTGATATCTCACGTTGTGTAGCGCGTTCCTAAGGTCATACACAAGCAGCACTATTCGGATATCTTTTATGGTTTTGCAGTAAATGCATCTTGAATTCGGAATTCGGGGAATTCCGAATCGCCGTGTATAATTGGCCATGTCTTGGCATGGCTCATCGAATTCCTGGCTTCATGTCAGCTATTATTCCCGTTCAATAACTTTCACATGCATGATTACCTGAAGCTCGGATCACTGCATACACTGGGGCGGGATCATAATGTATTGACTAATCGGTAGATGTTGTTGAAACCTATGAAAACATACAAATTAATCATTAAGCATAGTGACTTTATACGAGGGTCAGCCGAAAAGATATTCATAGGAGCTAATATAGGAGCTAATATATGGCGCAAATGAAAAGATATTCAAATGAATGAATGAAAGTTCATTTTATGAGCTACAAAATCTTGCATTTATTTTTCAAAATAGTCATTATTTGCACCTACACACTTCTCCCTGTATAAATGTAAATATCAGATAATTATCATCTCACTCTTTTCTTCCTTTTTTTTTTTAAAAAAAAACAACTTTTTGTACACGATTTAATTAATCTGATTTACGCTTTTTTCGTGAATACTGCTTGTAATTTGGTTTATTTAAATTGTTCAAAATAACATTTCATCTTTGCTTTGCATTAGCTGAATTTCATTCATGAGATATAAATGAAAACCCAAGTCAAATAAGTCTTCATCTGCGCCAATCTCATTAAAACATAAATTTAAAATCTACAAAATATTCCTTTAGAACAAAGGAATGAAATAAAGATAAAGACATTAGCGCCACTGCTCACAATAAGTTTTATAAAAGTAACTTTATAATGAATGTTTCGATTCAAGGGCTTAAACTTAATGACTATGGATTGCCACACAAAGGTAGTTTCCCAAAATGTGAAACATTGACTTTGTTGTTGTACTTCTCCGGAATTTAGAGCAGAGCTATACTGCTGCTCAAAAGTATTCATACCTAAGCGAAGTTCATCGTTTCACAATTAAGTAAAATTGTGTATGAGGAACAGTTTTAATCACGTGAAAGAGCATTAAAAATAATTAGATTTCAATACATTTTCTGAATACAAATAATATACATAAAGAGGAACAAAACATAACTGTGCTGAACAAAAGTATTCATACCCCGATTTAAAAGTAAGCTTAGTCCTTAATAAAACAAGAACTGAATACGAAGTGAAGTTGGAAAGTAGTTTACATGATACGCCAGCATTATTTAGGTGAAAATATCGTCTTATTGCGAAAGTGGTCTAATCCTAAAACGTTCTGCAAAATGGTAGGGATGTTATTACCGGTGTTACCGGTTTTCTAATAAAAATGTATTTCGGCAATACCGGTAATAAAAATTCATTAAAAATACACTTATACTCTTTATCCGAAACTACATCTTGTAGTCAAAAATGGAACGGCCAATTGTCTGTTAGTTATAACGGTTGTAAGTAAATCCACTGAACTGAACGGTTTCAACCTACCGTATTATTATAGTGCTTTCAGAATCACATGAACGTTTGAAGTATCCGAACAAACCTAGAAAGTTCTTTCATAGGCATTAGAATCTACCGCGGATGAGTTTTTTCTTTAATTTTTTTCAAATGATTCCTGAACTCTTTCCATTTTCCTGCTTAATTTTTTCCCTCCACTATTAAGAGCTTATTTCTTAATAGATTATTAGAAGCTTTTGGCAAAACGCTACTTATAAGAATGCACGCTTGGTCTGCACGTTTATTCAGCCGGTCGTCCGGCCATCCGTCCACCGTTTACAGGATAACTTGAAAACGGATTGACCTTTTCAAATTCTGTTTCCGATAATATCATCATCAAGGTTTTAGCTCGGTGTATCAACTTTGCCGACTTCAATGCCTCGATGGTAGAAATCACCTGGTTTTGACTCCACGCAAGCCTTCAATTCCACGTCATTGTTGAACGAAACGCCACGCAATGCACTCGGAACAGATGGAAATTAGAAGGCCCCAAGTCGGGAGAAAATGAATGGCTTCCTTAGTCATATTGGCGATGTGAGGGCGGGCGTTGTCGTGTTGCAGAAGAACTCCATGTCGCCGATCAGGTCTTTTTTTCTGGATGGCGTTGCTCAGTCGTTGCATTTGTTGGTGTCACGTATAAAACTATAGCGCAGTGGAAATCAGTGATTAAGCTAGGTAAGTAAAGACAGCATTGTAGAGATATTAAATTTATTCATGTTTAATTTTTACAAAAGTAACCAAAGAACACAAGTATGATACGTAGAAGTCAATAATAGAATCTCTAAAAGGATTCCGGAGAGCATCCTCTAACACGAGGAATTGCTCTCTTCTAGGAGATACAAACGCTTCTTCACAAAAAAAAAGGACATCGCCCACTGTAGGGCGTTTCTTTAATATTCAATACAAATAAACCAGAATTATCAGAATAAGATGAACCGCGGACTGCGGCTTAACTGGCACTGAATATAAGGAAATACAATCAAGTGCCGAGGAAAATTATCGGCGTGGTGGATAACGTTAAATAGGTACAGAGATCAAATGACGTAAGTATTCCTGACATTGACTCTTACAGGTCCACAAGTAGCGTTAGCCAACGGCCCAAACTTCTTAAGAATGCAGCTACGCACTGCGTTTAAAGGGAGGCCAGCTGATGCTGGTCCTGTAAAGAAAAGAAAATAATGGGTCTGAGAAAACGCCCAAGCTAATTGCACTCATAATAACGCAGCGTGAGAGGACGCGGCGGAATTCATCTTAATAGGAGAGAGAAACTTTAAGGCAATATGCACATGAGTCAGCTTACCTCCGTGAATAGTAGAAAGCACCCAAATCTTCAGCAAAGAATGCCTTCAAGCCCCACGGGGCTATCAATGTCCATGGGTTCGTCTGCTGGTCCGAGACTTCGCCTTCACTCGTTGACGGCCGTTGAAATGAGGGCCTGGCTAGGCCGGCAACCAAAAGTTGTTCTCTCTGGGAGGCTGCGGAGAGACGTATAATTGCCAGAGAACGCTTCGCCAGAACGGAGCTGCCAATGAAGACCACGTAGACGCTTCCTCCGTCGAGAGCTGAAAGTCCGTACATGCACCAACGTCGAACCCCGGACGAGCTCCGCTATTCCCGACTTTCGTTGCCACGACGGGTGCTCGCGCCGGCCGGTCGAGCTTTGCTAATACAGCTACTGAACGAGAAGAACCACAATTAACCAAGCTGGCGCGCACTCGCTGCGACGTACCTCCCGTCGTTCTAGAGTCCGTGACGGTACGAGCTACGCAATTCTCCGTAGAGCTTATCGCCAGCAGAACTCCTGTCCCAAACAAAAAAAGCATCGAGCTCGAAGGAAAACTCCCTTGACGTGAAGTTTAAAGTCCTGTCATCTCCTTGCAGCCGGCTGATTCGGAGCTCGTGCCTCACGTCTATCTCGGTTCGCTGACTCGTGCACTCTCCTCGATTCCTGTTTCTCTCAAAACGCTCATTATTGCGCAAAATAACATCGCTCCTGTCAACAGGCTTTTTGGCCCGCCATCTATTGCCGCTCTTACGCAATATACGCTTATTAGTATTAACATGGTCTTTCTGTGCATAGGTCCTATTCAGTTGGGCTATTGTCAAGGACACACTATAGATGGCGTTAAAAACGACTTTTACCGAGGAATAGCACAGTTTTACCCTACAGGAACCATGGAAAAAATTATTTTTTCTTCCTTAAACACATTAATAATTTTTAGAAACAATAGTATAATTCAGTAACTATAAATATATTAACATTAAATTGATAAAAAAAATTTAAATTTTTGAAATAATTATTTGTTTAATGGTAATAACATTATTAGAGTTTTGTAGCATTGATTAAATTTATTATCAATTAATTTTTATTTACATTTTATTTTTTGAGGTTTTATTGAGGTAATACTCCTTTACATAGTTTATAATGATGGAAAGTAAATAAAATAAACTTTAAAAAATGCATCTGTTTAAGAATTCACCAAGTGGTTGAAATATGAAATGTAGACTGCTTAGGTGGCGAAGAGGCTAGCTAGCATGCTGACTTCTGAGTCGTTTGGTCGCGTGTTCGAGTCCCGCCTAGGGGATGGACATTTGTATTTTTCAGTTTTTAATAAAAGCTTACTTTCTTTATCCACTTATCAGTCACACGATTAAATTCGTTTAGGCTGAAAAGAAGAAGAAATGTGAGATGTTGCCAAGTTATTATATGAATTGAAGATCTACAAATGAAAATCAGCCATTCTTCTAATAACTGGACAACATTTCAAATTTCAATCATTATTTACATATTTGCTAAAATTTGTGAACTCATCAAACGTATATTACTTTAAATTTATTTCGTTTAATTTCAATCCTTACACGTTATGTAAAGGAGAATTACTTAAGAGCCTACTGAAAAGTCGTAGTTAACGCCATGCTGATATTTTTGTTGTACATATTCAATTTTGAATAAAGATAAGTGTAATTTAATTATGGGGCCTTTTAAATATTCATCTGTTAAATTAGTAAATGAAACATGATCTGAAAAAAATGCAATATCGTCTACGTCTAGGTTATGCAAAAACTTTAACCTAGAGAACAATAGCCGTGCACAGGCCAGGATCGAGTTTTTGGACTTGAGATTGGGCTTTAGTAAGCATCGCTCATACGTCAAAATTGCGTAAGATCAGAGCAATTGCCATTGGAAGGCTTTGATATAACGCAATTTTGACGTATGAGCGATGCTTACTAAACCGCGATCTCAAGTCCAAAAAATCGCCCCAGGGGATTAAAATACTATGGTATTGATAACATTATTAATAGTATTATTGCTGGCAATAGATGGCGCCTGTGGCTGCGCACTGGAAGCAGACGCTTTAATTTGCCGGCAACTCCGATCGCGTTCAGCCCTGCTCACAATGCTTTGTGACAGTTGGACAATTTGTTTCATTTTGTAGAGCACATAATTGTCTATCGAATAACATGAAATGCATTACCAAAACATTTTATTTTTCACGCAAAATTTTCACTTAAAAAATGCCATAACTTATGGGCCAAACGAATATAAATATATTTTCCTTCATTGTATGAAAAATAAATTAGCAGATTTAGTTAATTAACAAGGTTGAATCTAACTCATTCGCGACTGATAGTCCGCTTTAACCCGGATGTTCTGAGGCTCATCGGAAGTAATATTTAGTCCTTACTAACCAGAGATCCGTTTTAAGCGAGTCCTTATTATCCGTTAGGTGAAAACAAAGGCCTTTTGGCTAGGCCAAAAAAATTGGTCCGTTTAAAACCGAGAGCCCTTATTATCCGAATCCGTACAAACGAAGTTCTACTCTAATTATAAAATGCAATGTATTTATGTAATAAAAATAAAATAAAATAAATTTAGAACCGAAGAAAGGCTTTTATTTATTGCAATAGTAATTGTAGTAATTGCAATAAATTATAAATACGCTTCTGGCAAAAAAATGCAACACCTAGAAGGAATGAGTCAATTTATTTGAAATTTTGCACATATGTAGCATTGGTAGCATACAAGAAAGGTTTCAAATTACAAGACAGTACGTCCAGAAGAACGTTATACAGTATGGCTTCCATGCCCCTCCTGGAGAAGAATTGTTCAGACTAGATTTGCATGACAACATCAGTTTGGCATCTGTATTGTATTGGAACAGTTGATGGTGGCTAAGGTCAAAAACCCTCACCAGTGAGAGAATGATGACGTAATTTCTCACTGGGCTAACCGTCTTTTTCTCGGTGAGGACGGTGAGACTAACCGGTTAGGCATAGCAGCACTAACTGGCGTTTCTGACCGCGTTAAAATGACGTCACAGTTTTCTCAGCGGGATTTCTGACAGACCAAACTCTAACTCTTCTCACCGGTAAGAGTTTTTGACCTTAGCCTGTATGTGTGGTGGCAACAACTGCAATGCCTCGCACGCACCGGTTTCACTGAGTTTGGCAGAGGACGGATTAGGGGACTTCGAGCAGCTTGATGATCTCATCGGCGTATCACGGAGCAGATCGGTCGTAATGTGGTGGCTCGAAGGAACGCACTCGCTTAGACCTGGTTCTGGACGCCCACGCACTACTGACCCATGCCAAGACCGACGAATCGTACGAGAAGCTTTGAGCAATCGTACGGCATTCACAGCAGAGATAAGGTAGATCATTGGTAACAGTTTGCTAGCTGCAGGACTGGGGGCACGGATCTCTCTATCCAGACTCTTACTTCTGCGAGAACACCGTGCTGCGCGGTTGCAACGGTGCCACGAAAGAGCCGACTGGAGAGCCGAATGGAGGTTCTATGGTTTTTAGTGATGATCTTAACATAAATATCATAAAGAAAATAAATAAATTTACAAAAAAGCACAAATTCTTTTGTTTTTTTGTTTTAATTGTAATTAACAACAAAAGTATTCCATATTTCACCTGCACATGCTTTACTCCCATAATCAGGTTTTTGGCTGGGTTGATGAAATCTTAAGTTGAAAGCAAGAACAGATGAAGGGTGGGGGGGGGGGGGGTATTCCCCTCTTCGTCCGTTCATGTCGAAAGGTTTATGTAGCTTACGTTTCAAGGAGTTTTGGAATTATGTGGCTATGTCCATCACACATTTCCAAATCAGTGTCATTAATTAGTAAGAAGATGTAAATATTATTTTTTTTGTTGTGCAGCAATGCTTACATGTCAGAATCTTCTTAACTTGGATAGGTCAAATTCTGGCAAAATTGACCTAAATGAACCACGTCGATCGACGAGCAAGCTTCCCTTTTTAGCCATAGCAGGTTCAACGTACAACATATGAAAACGTAAAACTTGCCCAAATTCTTATTTGCTCCATTAATATCCTCCTCTCAGATGTGTTCTTTAGCAATAAAGCTTTATAGCATATGCAACAATTTTTTAATCATCTCAAAGTATTTTTAAAGACCATCATTTTTAAAGCCTCCTAAATATTCCATGACGCCGTGTTCAGTATTTGTTATCTTAATTTTCGAAATAACGGTCATTTTCATCTTCTGTGGCCTGGACCTAACTTGTTTCTTTTTATTTGAATTACCCATACTTTCGTCTTTGCAGCGTTTGAAGGAAAGCGAAAAAGCCTTCCACCTTTGTCAAAAGTGATTGCTACATGCAGAAACGCAACAAGCAGACATAAATTTTTGCTCTTAGGGGTCGTCCATAGATACCATACGCAGTCTAAGAATTGTGATACAGCACAGTATTGCAGTAGTAGTGTATAAGGCAACGCTTATCTTATCAAAGTAAGAGTCTTACACAAATACACATACATACACACATACTTCAACACACTTCCAAAGTTCGATCGTCGCATTTAATTCGATGTCCCCTTAAGAATATTGAATATTTTCAGAATATTGAACAGCCAAAAATCACTCTTCGGCAAGAGGAACCACTCTTCCTATCATTTGTCTCGCTACTTCTTTCGAACTTCTTCACGCAACATCGTAAGACATACAAATAGCCAGTAGCAGTCTGAAAAACAAGTGCATGACGTGTTCGAATTGTGACACTGCGTCGAATGACCAACGCTCACATCTAATTGGAACAGATGAGAACGACTGCACGCCGAAACCTGTCCAGATCTGTTGCAACTGCCAGAGCACATGCAAAGTATCTGCCAGTACTGCATCCGCTGTCTCTCATTCGCCGTCTGCAGGAATTTCGGGAACTCTCAGACTACCGTTCATAAATAGCAAAACCAGAACAGACAACATAATCAAATCAAAGTTCATCTAAACCATTTATCATCAACTAAAGAAACATCAAAATAAAAAATAAATTCGAATAAATAGTGAACAATCAGTAAAAATAGTGCAACACATTTTTGTGTTTTTAATACTTTACAAAATTTGTATAAGCTGTGCCCAAGTGAAAAGGAGATTTTTACTGTAGCGCCGTTGTATCTAATCAAAATGGGTCAATGTTTGTATAATTTGGAGTGGCACCATCCCGGCTTCCCACGTCCAAAAAAAACTCACTCTGCCATAAAGGCCTGTAAAATGATGCTCAGTTTCTTTGTCGATGAAGAAGGACCAATACTAATCGATTGGCTGGAACGGGGTGAAACAGTTGACGCTGATCGGTACTGCAACACGTTGCTGAAGCTGAAACAGGTCATCAAAATCAAGCGCAAAGTGAAGCTCTCGAAAGGGATAATGCTGTTCCAGGAAACGCTAAGTCACATATGGCCAAGAAGACCCTCCACTTGCTGGAAACATTTCGATGGTAAGTCCTCAGACATCCTCCGTACAGCCCCGACATCTCCCCATGTATCTCCCATATCTTCAGCACCTTAAAAAAACCACTGAAAGGTCATCGGTTCACCTGTGACAAGGAAGTGCAGAACACCGTGGAAATATGGATCCGTACGCAATCGAGGAGTTTCTATAATGAAGCCATCCATTCGCTTCCTACGCGCTGGGATCAGTGTATCAATATCAATGGCAATTAGGTGCAGGCATCATCTTATGCATTAACTCTACGTCAAATATAGCCGCAGTCTCCTTTTCATTTTGACACATCTGATAGGATAAAAATTTATATACCCAAAGAATATCAGAATTTTCAAACATTAGAATTGTTTAGATAAAATAATGTATAAACTCACCTTGAGAAGCTGGGAATGCATAACGAATAAAAGGCAGGAGACAACACTTGCCCACAAAAAGAGATTTATTGGGCAGAAATGTACATTTCGACCACTAAATAGTCATCTTTCAGTATTCAATTTTAGCAAGGGTATATACGCAAATGGAGGACCAATCAGAGTCTATTCTCCAAGGTTGGATTGGTCCTAGAATGGCCAACCAGGAACTGACAAATCTATTTTCTGGTTGGTCTTACAAAAAGGAAAAAAGAAGAAAAATTACAATAAACAGAGTACAATTACTTAATATAGTTCAATAATCTAGTCCAGTTTATTCCTATCTTGGTTCATTAAGGAATTCGGATGGTATTTTGGATATCTCCAAGGATTCCAAGTGTTGCCTTGATTAGTCCTCCATCTGTTTATATACCCTCGCTAAAATTGGATAACGACGCATACAGAACTATGAACACCTAGTGGTCGAATACATTATGCAGAATAAATCTCTTTTAGTGGACAAGTGTTGCCTCTTACCTTCTATTAGAATTGTTTGTCAGGCGATTTGGCACTGTACTCCATAAAAACTACCTTTCCATATTATTTCAGATTGATTTTTCTCTTTTAAGTGATTAAATAACCTAGTTCATCTTACCTCCTTATTGATCTTTTAAAGTTCTAAAATTTTTATCTTATTCTGTGAAGAAACAATTTATATGAATCGTTAACTACAGGGTGAGTCAAAAGTCTCAGTACATCCCGTTTCTTCGAAAACCTTGCAAGAATTGGGAAATCTGAATATTCCAGTAAGGTATGGGTGAGGTATTTTATCTTTTACGGTATGTACCGAACATGTCCGCCATCTTGAAATCGGCCACCTTGAATCTAAGTCAATTTTTTAATGGAAAGGGGGTCGTGTGATCTATCAAATAACATCAGCAGTTTCTGACAATTTCATTCCTGTAAACAGGTTTGAAGTAGCAGTTATGGTTCAAAAGTCACAACACATTTTGTTTCATTTTGTAGCAAGTAACTGAAGATGGCTTTGACCACGGAGGAGTGAATTGAGGTCATTTTGATGTCTGGAGAACGAAGTTTCCGTGTCATAGCTGCAGATTTTAACAATCGGCACCCAGAAAGACCTCCAATTTCACACAACACTGTCAGGTGCTTAATTAAGAAATTCCGAGAAACTGGGACTGTGGTTGACAAGGCACGGAGTGGCCGTTAAATAAGTGCTACTGACGAGACAACATCTGCAATGGTTTTGGCGTCTATCGTCAAGAGCCCACAACGCAGCACACGACGTTTTTTCAGCAGAATGTGGAATCAGCCAGTCATCGATCGTACGAATCTTTCATGCTCATCAATGGCGTCCATTCAAGATTCAGATACTCCAGCACCTATAGGGGATGACCCAGGCAGAAGTATGGAGTTTTGCACGTGGACCTTAGAGCAACATCGACAAGATCCCTCTTTTGCACAAGATATCTTGTTCAGTGGTTAGATGTTCAATTTCCTGGCCATTGGATTGGCCGATGTGGTGCTGTGGAATGAAATCTCACACCACTTGACTTTTGTCTGTGGGGTCATTTAAAGCAACTCGTATATTCAGAGAAAATCAGAAACAGACACCATCTGCAGCAACGCACTGAAGATGCGTGCGCCAGCATTTCTGCGGAAATCTGTCATGACGATTAGATTCAGCGCCTTCAAATGTGCCGTGACCAAGAGGGACACCATGTTGAACACATTAAATGACTGTCCTTTATGGAGAACAGACCAGCCTGTAATTCCAAAACAAAATGTGTTGTAACTTTTGAACCATAACTGCTACTTCAAATCTGTTTACAGGAATGAAATTGTCAGCAAATGCTGATGTTATTTGATATACCACACGACCCCCTTTCCATTGAAAAACAAATTGTCTTAGATTCAAGATGGCCAATTTCAAGATGGCGGCCATACCGTAAAAGATAGACCAGCTCAGCCATACCTTACTGGAATATTCAGATTTCCCAATTCCTGCAAGGTTTTCAAAAAAACAGGGTGTACTGCGGTTTTTGACTCACCCTGTACATTAATGTTTCATTTTAATCTATACAGATTTGAAAAATCTATTTTGGTCTTATAATTTTTTCATTTATATTTTTATCATTAATACCGTTTTTCTTTGTCTTATGAAATCATTAATTACTGATTAAATGTTGTAAACGTATATTTTGTCTGGTTCATTCAAATAAAATTCATATCTTTTCTTAGTACGCTTTTCTGAAATGATATTGTTTGAATAAAGAAGTTTCAAAAAAAAAAGCTTAAAATTAAGTTACCGACGAGAGAAAAAGAGCGAACGAGAGAAAGATTGACCGAAGCAAATCAAATAAAATGAATTACTGAATGATTTGATTTGTCGAGTTCAACAGCCCATGAAACCTTAATTAGATAAAGGTGCCGGAAGAGAAAATCCGGATATTATAAGATTTTTCTTTATTTCTTTGTAGACAGAAATGGCAGTACGGGATCAAAGGCTCTCTTTACCTTTCTTTGAAAAAGTATAAAAGCTCAGAAATTTTTTTTTTCTGGTCAAAAATAAGAAATATCAGCAGACGAAAAATAAATCGCCCTAAATTTAGGAGTTAGGCTATATAATGACGGTAGTCTCGAAAACGTTTTATTGTCACCAAAATAAAAAAAAAATACCAAATAAAAAATGCTCGTGTAGAATCTTTAAATTTGGTTATGCACCTGAAATAAAAATTTTTACTGTCTTTTATAAAATAGTATCCCGTATTCAATTATATAATGTTACACCCGAAATCGATTCAAAATAAATAACAAAACAATGGTTAAATAAATAAATATTCAAATAAATATATTATACAGTAAGTTTATATTTCTATATCTTCTTGATGTTTAAGTGTCTCCGGGATATTTTGGTGTGTTAAAAGAATCATAGAAGTTGAAGTTCTTTTCATATTTCCAAATTTTTTGCTGCATGGTACAAGATGTCCATTTTCTGGAATGTTATCATTTACCTTGCGCATTTCTGTATATATTTATTTTTCTAAATTATTAAATTATTAGCGAAAAAGTATCAACGTTGAAATTAAATTAACATACCGTTATTTAATAGGGAACATCAAGTTATACTAGGTCGTCTCTTTGCTAAGATTAATTATCGTTCGAAATTTAATAAGAATAATTTCCAAATAGCAAATATAAATTGCTATATCTTTTTTTAACTTTTACCTCAATAGTTGTACTTGGACTTAATTATTAATTAGATCATATTAAATAATTATATTAAAATAAATAATTAGGGAATTTTTTTTAAAGTTCACAATTTTTTTTCACTGTTTGTATCACAGTTAAATATCTTGCCTGCAGAATTTTGGAGATGTCTTTTTTTGGAGAAGATTTTTTGAAGATTTTTTATTGTTGATATCCTTTTTTGTTGATTTCCAATTTGGAGATTGTCACTGATTTTTGAAGTTCTTATGGAGTGTTTCCTTTTTTTAAATGTTCAAATTGTCTGCCTGGTGTTTCCAACATGTTTTCCACAGCTGAACGCACTAAGTCCCTAGACTATGCCACGTGAATACGCTGTTTAGTTGTAGCAGGGTTACGGATTTCTCACGGTAAACAGGATCCTCTAAGAGGCCCCGCAACCAAAAGTCACATGGGGTGAGATCAGGTGAGAAAAGAAGCCACGATAATAAGATAGCAACAAAAAAAAAAAGATAAACCGCTGATCAGGTTGCGAATACAGCAGAGGAGCACCCAGGTCATCGATAAAAGTTTGCTGTAAAGCGGGTTCCACAAATTTCCTGCCACGTGCGGATATGGCGCGGCGTCCGACTGGAGCACCGCACCGCAAAAATTTCCCAATTAATTCATGCAGTTGACATGACAACCGATTATTTGTTTGAACAAAATGGCGGACAGCGATATGTCGACCAAAGTGGAACAACGAATATTCATCAAGTTTCTCCACAACGAATGTGTGAAAGCCTCTGAAATTCATTACAGACTTCAAAGACAGTTCACCGAGTCATGTTTCTCTCGATCATCCGTCTTTGCTTGGTGCCAAAAGTTTGCAGGAGGACGAGAATCCACCGGCAATGAACCTCATAAGGTAAGACAAGCAACTGCTGTCAATGATGCCATCATCGTACGAACAAATGAGCTGATAAGGGACAACAGGCGGATTCATGTCCGAGAATTGGCTTCCATACTGAACATCAGGACTGGCCGTGTGGAGACCATCATCTACGATAAGCTGAAATTCAACAAGATCTGTGCCCGACGGGTCCCTAACCAACTCTTCGAGGATCACAAAACCACCCGGGTGGAAATCTGTTCCATGCTGCTGCAGCGATATGACGGGGAAGGTGACAGCTTCCTACGGCGTGTTGTGACCACCGACGAACATGGATTCATCGCCATACTTCTGACAGCAAGCGTGCGGGCATGCATTGGCGACACACAGACTTACCAAGAACCAAGAAATTCAAGATGACCCCGTCGGCAACGAAAGTGATGACGACTGTATTCTGGGGACAAGAAGTTCATGTCGATTTTCTGAAAGAACGTCAAACCATAAATGCACCCTACTCCTGTGACATTATGAGGACGTACATGAAGCCGGCACTAAGGAAAAAGCAACCAGAACTAGTGGTGTTGTTTTCTGCAAGACAATGCCAGATCACAGCCAAACTGACTATGGACACACTGAAGGAACTCAAATGGGACATCTTACCAAATCTTCCGTACACCCCGGATCTCTCCCCTTGCGACTATCACCTTTTTGGACCATTGAAAGAGTTCTTGGGAGGGCAAAATTCGCTCCAATGAGAAAGTGAACAATAATGATTTTACCGCCAAAGCGGATAAAGGGAGCACATTTTCATGTTATAGCATCGTACATGGATATATTGAATTAATCAACATTTTAAAACACTTAAGAGAAAATAAATAAATATGAAAACTAAATTGTAAATTACTATTTAAGTAAGCTTATGTATAGAGAGAATTTAAACGAATAAACTTGAAGAACTGAAAGGTAAATGGAGAGGGAGTTATTCCTCATACTTTTAAAAAAATAAAAGTTCTTTAATTCGTAAGATTTCCCACATAATGTTAAACGAAGTGAGCCTCAACTGCTGAAGCGTTGTGTGTAAGCATCTATTATTTTTTCATATTAAATTACTAAAGTGTTTCTACGTTATCGTCTACTATTGAAGCAAACGATTAACTACTATTAATTAGCAATATATATAACAGTAGTGAGTTTTAGATAACATTAAGCCGAACAGCATTATGCTCTTTATACAGATAAGCTATGGATAACAATAGATTTAACAACTCGTAATGAATTAGTTGATATATTACACGCCATATCTTAGCATTGAAAGTTCTAACAATACTATATTGTACCATTAGGGCACATGCAACAAAACCAATTCCCACTATTTATTATTTACTCGCTATATTCACTCATGGCACGTTGTTACAAGTTATTTGACATATTACATGCCATGTTTTAGCATTGAAAGTTCCAATGGTATCATAGATGTATGGCACCATTAGGGCCCGTGCTACTAAGCCAATAACCATTATCATTATTTACTCGTTATATTCACTCATGGCACGTTGTTACGATTGTTTGATATATTATATGCCATATCTTAGCAATGAAAGTTCCATTTGGTACCATTAAAACACGTACTACTAAACATTTCACACCAACTTTATTTACGCGTTATATTCATTCATCAGACATCCTTATACGTTCACGTGCCATTAGACCAATACCTGCTATCACTAGTTACTCTTATATATTCGTTCATGATATGTTGTGACGATTTGTTTGATATATTACATGCCATATCTGGTTATAGGAAGTTTTTAAGGGGGTATCATAATGGTACCATTAAAGCACGTGCCATTATAGTACCTACTTATTCCGGCTATCTCACGTTCGTACTTGTTCGTGGTCTGTCCCATATTAATGGATTGGTGAAAACAGACTTTGAAAAAGTTAATTCGTTTTCAAGTTATCGTAATAAATACTAAGCTTCCTAGGCATAAAAAAATTCTCTTGATTTAGAGACCGAACTGCCCTTTCAATAATCGTCGAACACGTGCATCCGGCATGCGCACCATCTCATTAACGTTTAGAGCACGCGCAGAGCCGAACCCATGTATGTTCTCAACACGCGTTTTCCCGAATGCGAGGATAATTCGTGTCTTTCAGCATTTCAATACATGCACTCTTTCTATTGCAACGCAGTGAATTGTGGGATTGTCTACAGACAGACGGACGGACAGCTGGACAAACCGTTCTCATAAGCACATTTCTATATATAGAAAATGTGCTAAAAAGGCTGTCCTGACGTGGTTTCGACATCAGCCTACAGAACCGGTATCCAGATGCTCCCAGAACGCTGAAAAAAATGTGTAGAGAAGCAAAGAGTTCTTTGAGAAATAACTGGTGTGTGTGTGTGTGTGTTTTTGTAGTTTCCTGATTTTCTAAAAAATAAAGTGCAGGAGAAATTTGAACGCCCCTCGTAGTTCTATGGACGATGCGACTGCTATCCTAACTGCGATAATTTCACTTAAACTTCATAGTAAGGTAGATCTTGCCTAGAAGAATCTGCATACCGAATTTCACTCTTTTACATATCTATATATGATATAGACCAAATAATCCCCTATAACTCCCACCCCAGTGGACTTATCAAACGAAGCAGTGCAGTATGACATGCGCATTGTAACCTATATTTGGAATTTCAATCTTCTAAGTCAAAAAATGTAGAAACTAAGAAGCGGACAGACGGACATTATAAAACCAATAATTAATTCCATTCTTCCACTACTTAATAAGAGTTCATAAGGGTTGTCAATCGATACAAGAACTCCATTCATTTAGCTGTTATTATACAGGGTGTCTCACCTAAAGTGAATCAATAACCATTGTCTAAAATACACATCCGACAGAGCAGTTTCAATGGGAGAATTATTGTATTTTTATGTGAGGGGTTTTTATGTGTATACCATTTCCAGAAAAACCGAAGCCATTTTCGAATTTGGAAGTAACTTGAAATGTGCGATTGTACACAACATTTGAGAAATGTTTTATTCTTGGTGTTTTTCAATTGATCCAACCGTTTAGGAGATAGTGGGAGTGAAAGCGTTGTGTATTTGGATTATAAAATGGATAGCGTTGTTTTTATTTGAACAAAACATTTTTACAGTAATGCAAAACAATGGTTATGCAATAAATGTTGTTAAAATAAATGTTCAAGCACATGCCCTTCTTGGCCTATGCACATCTGTATGCGATGTTGCAGAGACATTTCTGAATGCAGTATCCTTCAATCCTCAAACTATCAAACCAACCATACGTGTACTTTTTTTTTATAGACCCACCGTCAACCTTTGTTTTCGTTTATAATGATGAATAATTTCTGTTTTTTGCTTTTTCTTTAAATCCAAGCACACCATACTCACTTTCACTGTCTCTGTCTCCTAAACTGTTGGATCAAGTAAAAAAAAACCCACAAAAAATAAACAATTTCTCAAATATTCTGTATAATCTGAAAATACCAATAATACAGGGGTTTTCATTGCATATTTTAAAGTTGACTTCCATTTTAGAAAATGGCGTCGGTGTTTTGGAATATGATGGATGTAGAAATAAAGGAGGACGAGACACAAGAACCCGTTTGTAATAAAATAATAAATAATAAAAATAGAACACAGGGTGGTAAGTAATAATTCTTCCATTGAAACTTGTATTTTACAAATTGGCTATTGGTTAACTTTAGGTATTTCATTAGATATAAGTCAATACTGGGAAAATGGTATGATTTTTTATTTAGTTCATAAATATGAATCAGGTATCTGTTTCGAACTAAGCTTTTTTATATTTTGATATAAAGCTATATATTACAAAACGTAATGCATAGCGATTTAAATAGTCGGTCACAGGCTTATAATTACGTATGTCTACAATGAATTCGCTAATAATTATAAATTTTAAATTTTTAATGAATTTGTTTAATTTTTTTTTTGATGAGTAAATACGAGATTCATGTGATAAATAATACTAATAAGTTAAATCCAGATTAGAATTTTCGATTTTTAACTTTACCATTTTAATCACATACAATACGCGCAACGATTCTGGTTATCAAATTCAACAGTTAATTTTTAAGCTGTTTCTCACCGATGGTTTTCATAAACCGTAATGGAATTTTGTTCTTCGAAGTGTCAATGAATTTCGTAATTGATGATGGAGATAGCTTCTCTTAATTTTAATCTTATTTATATCCTGACAGCGAATTAGATCAATATCGACTAACGTTAAAAATAAAAATTATCGAGAGATGAAGAAAACGAAGTTACATGGTTTGATACGATGATTTGGAAAAATCATTAGAAGAAGAAAGGAAAACTTCGGATTAAAAAAAAAGGTAGACAGAAAGAAAAAATATTATGATCCAGAGAATAATTCATTATAGGAAAAAAAGAAAAAAAAATGATAATAATGTCAAAACCATGACAAGAAAAGGGGAACCCAATAAAAATTAAGAAAGTAAAAAAAAAACTAAATTTTTTTTTGTTAGAACGGAAAGTATTGTTAAATTGATGTTAATAAAAAGAGAAAGAAATGGAAACTAAACAGATAAAAGAAATAAAAAAAAGGTCTCGTTCTTTTGTTTTCTTCTAAAAATTGAAGCAAGGCTTTTGTCTATCATTAAGAGGAAATAAAAAGTAAGATTGAAAATGGATGAACAAATATATAGATGAATGAAGAACAAAAGAAAACACTGATTCGTAAAATTAAAAGGAAAAAAATAAAAAAAACTAATTCTAGGAAATTTTTTTATTGTTAATTGCTCAGATTTAAAGATAAACAAAGGGATGGGGAGGAATGGAGAAGAAAATCTTTCATCAAATGTCAAACTCACGTTCTTATCCATTGAAGCAAACTTGTATAGAATCTTTGTGGCAAAACAGTGTTGAGCTGATGTTCTTTCAGTGAATTACAATCGGAACAAGAAGTAACGGAGAAAATATCGATAATTTACGAGTAAAAACCTGGAGCGAAATACAGCGTAAATAAAAAGTAAAACTCTTTCTATCTTCCCATTCCTTTAAGGCTTATCCAGCTTTTCCAAATTTCATTTGCACAATCCTTCCTTTCTGATTCCGAACACACACACACTTACACACACACACACACACATTTAATGTAGTAGAACCCGAACCAACATGGAAAAAAAGATTTTTGATGATAAGATAAATGCAAGTTTTAATTAAAATTTAAATTAAATTTTGAATTTCCATTTATGACAATTATGCTAAACTTAAAAAAACGGAAAAGTTACAGAATTTAATTAATATTTTCATTTTATAATATTCTTATATACTTACACACTTTTCAAATCTGCTTATCCGTTAGGGTCGCGGGGCCAGCAGCCCTCTGGAGCATCTCCAGGCTCGCAATCTTCTGCCATCAGGCGCATGTCTTCAATGGTAATACCCAAGCGACTCGAACCCAGATTCTCCATGTAATCTAGCCACCTAATTCTACCTACCGGCTTGGAAAATAGCCACTGCCTAGGAAGAGCAACTTGTGGCATCCGTATCACGTGGTCATACCACAGAATAAGGAAAGACAGAAGCGACACTTCCTTGATTTACTGAGGCAAACATGCGCGAATACACTCTAGCGGCGAGGCTGTAACACTAACTAGCAGACAATACGATCACAGCATTTCTCTATGGTGCGATAGGATAGCCACCCGTTATATTATTAATTTTTGGCGCAAATTAGTGAATTACTGAAAACTTTCACATCACCAATATGGGTATCTCGAAAGGTAATTACTGCTCTACAATTGGATGCGGTAATAATCATGGGAATAGTGAACAACTATCATTTTCCAGATATCCCAAGGATGAGAGTAGGTGCTATAACATTAATTCATGTCAACAATTACGTAGAGTTTATGTATTTTCTTTATTCTGTGCTTAGATTTCATATAATTAAAATATATAAAATGTGTATATATAAAATTATTTCTGAATGTTTTATTTACAAAAATGTCTAAGTATATGTAAATTGAATTGCAATTTAAAACTTCCATACAAAATATGTAGACAGAAAATTATTCATAAAAAAAATTTATTTCCAAGAAATGTATCAATGCATGTAAATAAAAGATTACCTAAATTTCTTTCCTAAATTAATTAAACAAAAGAAGGTTTTAACAAAAAAATTGTTGAATATAATGGAAAGCATTCCTGGAAATGTCGCGGCTGTCTCTCGACACTGCAGAGCCGCGACATGCAAGTGTTTAGCCCGAGGCACGGAAGGGGTTAATTTGCTATTCATTAGCCATTAATACATTCCACCCCTATAACCCTCATATTGTTAAGAAGTCGCTGCGACAAAAATCGCCAATGTATTCTACATCACATGTGCATAATTGACACTTCATTGGCAAATTCAGTAAATTCTATCCCTGTGATAAATTTTCTTCACCCTTTGTCACCTTTAGTTCATCTGTCATTCACCCAGCCAAACCCACAAAGACGCATATATTTTTGTTTTTTTTAAGTTTTATATATCTCTTTTCCAGAGAAAAGAGATTCCATTACAAATAATTTAGAAAAAAAGAGAGTCAAAACTATAAATCAGAAAGGTAAGGGACAATTTTCTCGTTTATTTTAATCGGATTCAAAACAAAAAAATAGGGAGAGGGGAAAAGCATTTGGAAAAAACTGAGTACATAACCAAAATAAAGGAACTAGAGATGGGAAAAAAGAAGAAAAACGAGTTAAGGGAAATTAAAATGGGAGAGTTGGAAATCTTGGTGAAATATGATCAACTACAATACCATCATAATTTCCCATTTGCAGCAGGTTATACCATACGTACTGTAATTTTTGGTCATAATCATGTCGTCTCATTCAAATCGCCACATTCATTTCATACGACGATTATTTTGTCACACAGTCAATTTGACATATTCAACTCGTCCAAGAACCATTTTACCACTTAGGATGTTATGCTTCAAAGGAATTGCATATAGGAAACTATTAAAAGAGGTGATAGGTCAAAGGAGCAAATTAAATAGTTTATATTCTATAAGTGCAACGATTATCCATATATACTCACTCACCAAAAATCATGGCACACGCCTCCAATCAGGTTCCCTTCCGTAATGAGGCAGATCCCGCTGCTTCCATTCTAGAAATGCAGGTGCACAGGACTCCTTGATATCACACAATCATTGTAAGCAAAACTAGCTGCAGAAATGGCAGCACGCCGAGAGCTATCTGCATTTGAACGGGGGATGATTGTTGATGCCAGACGGATGGGTGCCTCAATATCGGATGTAGTCAACATCCTGCAATTTTCCCGCACAGGGGAAGGGTCTATCGAGAGTACGGGTTACAACACATGTAGGACAGCGGACAGGCCACCCATGCCTCATTGATGCCAGAGGTGTTCGTCGGGTCACCCGGCTTGCAACTGCTGACCGATAGGCGACAGCGGGCCAAATCACGATGCGGTACTACCAGGGACGTCCCACAACTGTGTCCGTGACGACAATTCGGCGAACCTTGGCAGCTGCAGGCTTTGGAAGCAGGAGGCCACGACGGGTGCCACTCTTGAAAGCTGCACATCGTCGGCAACGCCTAGCCTGAGCCAACCCTTCGAAATGAGGACAGGCAAAGGGTTGCCTGGTCCGACGAGTCACGGTTTCAGCTGTATCAGGCCGATGGTCGTGTCCGTGTCTGGCGCAGGCGACACGAAGCCATGGACCCCGCTTGTCAGGTGGGGACCACTCAGGCAGGTGGAGGCTCCATACTGGTCTGGGGTGTTTTCTCGTGGCATGCAATGGGTCCATTGGCGCATCTGACATCCACTCTGCGTGCTACTTCCTACGTCGATCTGCTTGAGGACCACCTGCATCCTTTCTTGAACTTTTTACCTAGCGGGCGGCGGCATCTTCCAGCAAGACAATGCGCCTCAACACACAAGGCCCTTGTGTTACGGCAGTGGCTCGAGGAACATGCTACCTATGTCTCTAAAAATAATCACGGATTTAAGCTGATAATAATCCTATTCATGTATTAACATCAACCTTTGAATGTATTTTAGTTGCATTTGGTTATGGTCATTATATGAATTTATGACTTCACGACAACGATTTGGCCTCCATGTTCCCCAGATTACAATCCAATTGAACATTTTGGAACGTCAACGAACGATCTGTCAAGTCGTCACCAACACAACTGGTAAATGCAGCATCATTATGGAGTGCAGTGGAGGTGGCATGGTTTGGGTGGATGTGGATTGGGAGTGGCATTGGGAGTGGATTGGGAGTGTCTGTGGATGTGTTACGGGGACTAGTATACTCTCTTCTATGACGGATCGCCGCCGTTATCCGGGCTAGAGGGGGCCCAACACGTTATTAGACAGGTGTGCCATGACTTTTGGTGAGTGATTGTATAATATAACTGGTCCTGCTATCTAAATGGTGAGCTGAATGCAACTTAGTGACAAAACGATCCTGGATCAAAGTGAATGCAACGAGCAGAACGTGTGTTGAAACAACTAGAAACCATTAAGTAGGGGTGTAACCAAACTTTATTTCTTTTGTTTGTTGAAAGGGAGGGGGTTACTTAAGTGTGACGTCTTCAAACGGAAGGGGGTATGAAAAGTGTGACATAGTGTGATGTGGGGGTCTAGAAAGGCCAAAAAGAGCGTGACGTATTTCTTGAACGTCCCCTGAGACATGACTCCAATTTCGACAGAAGTCTTACAGTGTCATCAATTGACAACAATTTGCAAAATCTGAAAAAAAAATTGAAAAAATACACTTAAAACCAGGTTTCATTAATTGCATCACAGTGGGGCATTGCAAACATTCTGCAGAAATCCATAAGCTACACAGTATTAGAAATAAAATGTTCTGATAAGAAGAGTTTACAGATATTTTGAAAGTAAAACTTATTAAATTTAGATTGTTAGCATCTAAAATTATTTTTAAGGTACGTTTTCAATTTTATTTTCAAATTTTACAAACTGTTGTCAATAGGTGACCCTATAAGACTTCTGTCCAAACTGGGGGGAAATAGACAAACTGTGAATAGACCAGACTTCTCTTAATCCATGTAGGCTTTGCCCGGACAGTGACTTTAATTTATTCCACAGAATAAGGAATACAGTGTACTGTGATTTACTCGTTAGTTCTTAGTGGCTTTCCATTCTCACTCGAGGAATATCAAGAGCGAGGAACAGAGGTAATTTTCCAACAGAACTCGAGGCTAATATTTCGTCCTCCGAATTCCGACAATTGACTATCCCAATATTTGTGACGTTTAATATTTATCACCGTCTTTTGACTAACCTATAGCACTGGACAATGCATCTTTAATTTGTTTCTGTAAGATAAAAGTCTTACCTGCGTATTTTCTTCTAATGATTCACTTAGAAGCAATTCTACACTAAAAATTCATTATTTAATTCTTCCGCCAGAGTGCTACACGTATCTGACGTCATTTAAGAAAGGAATATGCTACTTCAGGGGTTTTGTCAAGCATTCTCTTCCCAGTAACATAAAGTTTGTTTGCAATTATTTCATTTAGTGAATATCATTAGTGCTTCAGTTTTGTGTTTCAGTGCCTAGTGTTATTGCCTCAGTGTGTTTCTGATTAGTTATCGTCATTCGTAATTTTTTTGCTCCAGTGCTGTGTCCTAGTATTACGTGAAATACATATTTATTTAAATCTATTTTGGGCATTTAAATCAGAGTGTTATTTTATGCCCGTCTGTTTGTGTTTCCAATGCTACGAAGCTTTAAAGCAAAGCAGCTTCAATTTGTGTTGGAGTGTTCCTATATGCATCGAATTTAGTGCTTTATTTATGTTAAAATTTGTGGTGTACGAATCAGTTGTAGTGCGTCCGTCCATCGTGCTCCTCTTCGTCCACCGTTTCCTTTGCTAGTTTATCTTCACTTCAGAGAAAGCCGTTTTCAAGTATCATTGTTCAATAGAGTGAATTAAAACCTTCTGCCCAGAATATTTTCTCCCTTTTTAATCTACGACGTCGAGGGTACAATCCTAACGCCGGACTAGCGACAATAGACTATAGTTTATTTCTATTTATTTACCAGTTATGCTTATTCAATTTTTCAGCTTCCACTGTGTATTAGTTGCATGAATAAAATGAAACTTACAAGGGAATCCCACATAGCCTATCCGCTTTAAAAAAGAAGTCCTTCTATGGCTATGTGGCTATGTTTTTTCGATTTCGCGGTTTATTTTGAAAGAAACAAAATTTCGCATTCTCTTATTTTGCAAGCATCTATAGTATCTTCAGATAAGTAATATATTTCAGTTTGGTGGAAATCTGTGACATACATGTTCAAGGATTCCCTTGTTAGTTTAATTTTATCCGGTTTCTATCTGTCCATTCTTTGACACGTGACAGATGATAAAATTAAACATTCCAATGAAGATCACTTACAAATAAAAACTTGCTAACAAACACACAGTGTGCACAAGAGAATATAGCAGTGGAAGAATTATAGATCCCAAACTATTTTCGAATATCGCATGCTCCTAAACTCATGTCAACAAATCTGCCTAATTGATTTAAATGACTGCATTAATAGATCGGGCAGATCGTTCGACAATGGCGGCACGTTAACATTATAATTGACCAAGCCCCAAGGGAAGAAATCATAGGGAGAAAGTGGCAGCCAAGGTCGGGAGAAAGTGGCAGCCAAGGTCGGGAGAAAGTGGCAGCCAAGGTAGGAGAAGTTGGACTACCGAATGGGTATGTGCCGTGCCACCATTATAAGTTGCATAAATTTGGAAATTTCTTTCATCCAATGTAACATTTATACCCAAAACCCATCGTTACGAGAAATAAAAAATTGTTCAAACTGCGATATTCTTTCTGTGTACTTCCTGTACATGCTACAGGGTGATTCAAAAGTTGCTGTGCAGTGGTTGGTTGATTTGGTTTGGTTTGATTTTGTTGGTGTTAACGTCCCTTTCCACTACTATGGTCATATCAGGACGGCGTTTAGGGGCCGCAAATTTTGCCTCGCAAGGGTTCTTTATCGTGCAGCCGGCAAACGACTACACGGGACCAGCGGCTTTACTTCCCTTCCGAAGAAAGTGCGTGATCTCAGAATTTTCCCCTGAAAAATCCTCGTCCTCGGCAACCTCGGGCAGATGCAATTACAAATACAAATAAGTTGACGCTAATGGCTAGTATAAAATACTGTTGTACACCTTAAAATACTGCAAATTCAAATTTAACCAGCAGCTTAAATAAAGCTTTGAATTTGTTATGAGTCATATATTATTAAATTATCAGATAATTTATTAATCTGTCATTTAATTAATGGCTTGTATAGCTCAGCCTTCTCTTCAATCAATATGTCATTTATTATGAATATTTAATTCGTATTTTCATAGAGAAAATCATGAAATATAAAAATTGTTTTATAATTGTTATACTTACTGGCGTACCAATTTAATAGGAGCGTCCAACTAATAATGTGTAAACATACCAGACAAAAATTAAGGAAATCTCATTAGACACATTCTAAGTTGCTCTTTGGATACTTTCTAAGTGGAATGCTTCTTTATTCCTTAATGTGAGGTTACATTACCACCTACTTTAATTAAAATTTGATTTTCTTAGGCATGTATCACTATGACTGAGGATCGTGTTCTTATCGAATTTGGCTCACTCCATGGCAACTGATTTTTCAGGACACCGGATTCGGAGGGCATTGTTTTCTTTTCTTTACAACTTATTCCAGCATATTCCAAATTTTTTTTAGATAGGAATGAGATCTGATGATTTGGTGAGCACAATGAGTATAGAATAAGAGCTTGCTCTTCAAATCACCCGTCCAAGATGGTAATGCCATGGACAAGCACGGTTATAGTCTTGAAATTTGCGACTTCTTAATTTGGTCAACTTTTATTAACTAGTTATCTGATATCTGATAAGGCCTTATTAACTAATAATGTCATATAGTACACCGATTTCATGTGACTGAATAAATCAACTAACTCCTAGCTCTACAACTTGAAACACTACTCAAAATTTATGAAACTTCAACCTTTTCTGCATTGCTCTTTGGACACATTCTAAGTTGAAGATTTCTCCAGCCTTTCATATAATCCTATGAAGTTGATATGTAGAAGACAGCATTGCGAGATTAAGAGAAAGCGAAATAGCCACAACCATGTCGAAATCACCCTTTCTCCAAACACAGATTGCACCCATCCCATTGAAATATCAAACGTGTGGTACTATGAATGTTGGTAGTTTAAAAATAACAGCACCAACATTTAGGCATTCTATGTATGTGCTTTATGGCGCTTCTTATTTATCACAAACGAATCTCATGCACTGCAATTAAATTGGTAGTAGGCATATTTCTTCGAGACTTATTCACATTTGTCCAGGCTTTGCGGTCACCCTGTACTTATTTTTCCAGAGGGCTTTTCTTCATTTAAAAATATCGCTGAGTGACAATAGTTTTTTAAAGTTTTAGTGAATTGGTCTATTATGTAAGTTTCATAGTCGAATACTACTGATATAAATCACTATGAAATGACCGTCCCTAGGTTCCACTCATGATCTGTCAACTTCAGGAACTTGAACCCTCACCGTGCCCGCAATTTCAACAGAGGAAATGACTTTGTTGGAGCAAATTTCATCCTTTTCACTTTCATGAAGAGGTTTCCGTTTGCAAGTTGTATGTCTTTTATTATTATATTTTAACACATTCAATAACAGTCATATAATCCCCGACGTCATCGATCGTAAACGGAATAAGTGATTCGGGGGCGACATTAGCATTGAAGGGGTTGCACAAAGTAGTCGAATAAATCCAACTGGAGAATAAAATAGACTAACCTTTAAGAAAGAAGAATAAATCAAGCTGGAGGACATATTACAATATACGAGGTACATCCAGAAATTAAGTTCCGTTTGGTAGCACAAAAAACAAAAGTACAAAGTATACACTCAGAAAAAAAAATTACAAAAAATCTCCATACTTTGGACTATTTTTCTACAATGCTCCCACTCTTTTGAGGGTACCTACTATAGCAGGATACGAGTTTTGTATGCCCTCCATAAGAACTTGCCACTTTTGCACTTTTACATGTTTAAGTCTGTGGAAAATCGACGACCTCGCAAAGCATCCTTGAGCGACCCAAGCAGATGAAAGTCTGAGGGAGCAAGATCTGGGTTGTAGGGAGGGTGTTCCAGCACCTCAAAATTCAACTTGATGGTTTGAAGCAGAGAAATTGGATCGCTGTTTGTTATTCCTCCTTGGTGCAAACTGCTAGCGGAGCGGACATGTTTATACAGTTATAGCCAGAAAGCATATGACACGATCAGTATCAAATTTAGCACACGTGACCGTAGTCGTACCAACTCTAAGCACGCATGCGCAGAAGACTGTATGATAACCTTGAAGTTGTGTTATGGCGAAAGTGTAGATAATTTTTGACTTGTCCTCGTACAATACTCCGGCGCTTCTCTGAATTTGGAATGAACAGCTGTGTGACAAACAAGACACCTATGTTCAACAAAACTCAACGCAAAGCACGACTCAAGTGGTGTAAAGTCATGCCAATTGGACTCCTGAGACCTTCAGCAATGTCATCTTCAGTGATGAATCCTGATTTAGTCTGCACTCGGTGATCAAGGAATAAGAGTATGGCGAACTAAATATGAGGCACACTATCCCCACACCATGAACAAAAACGTCAAGTTTCTAAGCAGCATCATTGTGTGGTGCTGCATGAGCTCCATGGGTTCGGGAGAGCTTGTAATCGTCAGAGGAACGATTAATTCATTGGCCTACTGGAAATATTAGGTGCATTTCTTGTCTCATCATCCAAAAATGTATATGGAGGCAGACTTTTTCTTTCAGCAAGAACTGGCTACAGGAACAGAATATTCACCCAAAGCTCTGGCCTCCTAACTCCCCAGACCTGAACTCCATAGAAGGTCTAAGGAAAATCATGAAACGCAAACTGGCAAATGATAACCACTCACAATTCAAGAACTGAAACGATAACCACTCACACTGCAGTCGACAACTGATTCATTCTCTTCCAAAACGAATTCGCGCTGTCATTGATGCCAAGTATTAGTGTTAGTTTGATAGTTTTGCTCTTTGTCACATTCTTTTTTATTATTTGTATATAATATTCCATTATTTTGATGCACTGCTGTCAGTATTCCATTATTTTGAAGTGATGAAAAAATCTCATAACTTTGTTGATTTTTGATAAAGTGTTTAATTTTTGTATAGAATTAAACTTTATCCATTATACGTTTAGAAATAAAATTTTTGTTTCATTTGATCAATTTATTCACCCATAAAATGAGACTATTTTACAATTCGGATCACACCCAGCTGAATTTTCCATTTTTTTGAAGCGCAGGAGTATGAAGTCATATGGTAACCCAAATTTTTGGAGCTTTGGTCGAGTGCAGGTCGCGGAATTTTTCATTCCCTTTTCTGCATTGTAATGCTAACCTTTATTAACACGATATAGAATCACCGACGAATCTAATGTACCTATAATCTGATTGGAAATGGAAGCAAAATTATCCTGATGGTACATAATGGGAATTATGCCATTTTGTACTTTCTTTTATGAAAATTTTCGGTAAACAAAAAATATTTCATATTCTTAATTTACATGTCTAATACGGTGGTATAATAGAAAGGAAGCCTTACTGGACTCTTTTCTGATTTACACTATATTGCTGCGATATGAGTCACTCAACGGGATTCAGTGAGTTCCACCGTGATACCTTCATAATATACAACCTGTGCAACAAGAGTGTACGCTAGATTTCTTTTATTCTAAAAATAACCCCGTTCAACTATAAGACATCATTGGAAAGTAGCCATATCAGTTAGGTCACAGAAAATGATAGGCAAAGATCGTTGAAAATGACAGGCAAATAATGTAATCTGAATTCTTCAGCTGAAATAATTGCGGCTAGTATATTTTTCATTCCCGGTGACTTAGGTTACCATCACCCCATGTGAGGTAGCTTATTTCCTGCTAAACACGATTCAACACATTTAAATAAACTGCACTGAGAGTAATAAGTTGATTTAACTAAGCTAGCTCTGCAGATGTACCAAAAAAAAAAGACACCGAAGAATCACTGCGACCGAGTTTAGAATGCCAGCAAAACTAGACACATAACAATGGAACAGGTATTATGCAGATACGAATCTCGGTACAAACTCCGACATACAGAGAATCGAAATATAGTCTAGCGGATGCTCGGAAATCCTTTCGTGCCTAACTACGTCTTGTTCACTGTGAAATTCGGATGAGGCGGTGATCATGCTATGGGGCTTATTTTCAGGGTTTAAAAGGCATCAAATTTCGTCAGTCGCAGGAATACGATGTCTATAATTTATCTTGAAATTTGGGCAGTTCTGTACTGCCAAATAAGGTAAAAGTTTAGCAGTGAATTATTATTTTACAACATGACAGGAATGAATTGAAGATATAAGGTTTGAAGAAATGGATAGAAAACGTATATAAATCTCCTTAAAAACCAGCGGGATGAATTGAATCGACGACTATGGGCTAGACCACGGCCAACATCTGTGACTAAACTTAACACTGTTCGTGAAAAATGCAAGAAAAGCTATCTATCAAAAGGTGGTGGAAAACTTTCTCGGGGAGTAGAGGCCGTAATTAAAGCAAAGGCAGATTGTCACGAATATTTGTATTGCGCAGTTAAGTGGAGGCATTAAAAATACTCAGAGACACAGCATTATACATTCTATGATTAAATTTATTAATTTTCTTAATAGAAATAATCTTTAGTGTTACCCTCTAGCTCGAGGGTAACTTAAAATGTTCTTTTAAAAGAAAAAAAAGTAAATTTGAGAACGAAAGTTTAAATAAAGATAAGTTTTACAATAAGATACGCTTGGACATATTATTGTCTAGCTTTGTAAGCAAAACACTATATTTAGCCACTTGTAAACATTGACTAACAGTTGAATTGATTAAATTTAATAGTTTATGTTTCCCATATAAATAATTTGAAATACTGGACCGCTCTAGAGACGCCAGTCAGCTAGTGAATCAAAGCTACCGCTCAGGACGGCGGCGACGCACTATGCGTTTAAGGGTTCTCCAATGAACGAATACCTATAAGCAAATAGATAAAAATATAGCAATATAAGGGACTATCAAAAAGTTCCCGAATTGTAGTCTGGCCGGTGACTGGATACAAATACAGTATGCGCATCGCGGCCTTAATCCCCTTCAAAGTACTTTCCTTGGGCATACACTTACTCCAATGAGACTGCATCCTGGAAAGCCCGTGCGAAACTCTTCCATTGGAATGGACTTGAGTCCGGCTGTCGCACTTGCTTCGATCTCTCCTTTTGACAGAAAACGTTGACCTTGTAGTTCCATTTCTGAAGCCACTTCGTTCTATCCTCCGATCAGTACGCACCAAATCCAGCACTTTTGCGACGTTATCAGGTTGCCTGAAGGTTGTTGGTCTTCCCGACTGCGGCTCATCTTAGAGACTCGTCCTGGGTCGATTTTTTGGACTTGAGATTGCGGTTTAATAAGCATCGCTCATACGTCAAAATTGCGTAAGATCAGAGCAATTACCATTGGAAGGCTTTGATATTACGCAATTTTGACGTATGAGCGATGCTTACTAAACCGCGATCTCATGTTCAAAAACTCGCCCCAGGCCCGCCTTAAACCTGTTGAACCAATCAAACACAGCTGATTTCTTAAGGGTAGTATCCCCGTACGCCTGTTTCAGTGCTTGTAGTGTCTCCGTAGCATTTTTTCCAAGCTTGAACATGAACTTGATGTTTGCTCTCTGCTCAAATTGTGATATCGCGCCAACGTTATACCCTGTTACTCTTACGCCCTCTTACAAGCACACGCTACAGCTCCCGAATGACACGCCCGAACACGATACAACCACACGTGCGTGTTTGGGATGTAGAGGGCGCTGATTACAGAGCGGCGTTTTCCAGACTTATGGCGATCACCGGTCAGACTACAATTCCGGGAACTTTTTGATAGTCCCTTTTATGTCAGGGACACTGGCCATAGTGGTATTGGTGGCGTTCAATTACCATTTTTAATGGCATAGGTATTGGTATGAGCGAGAACTTAAGGCAGAGAAAAAGAGTCTATTGTGCTTACCTTGGTGAGCAAAAAATGTCGCCAAATCGTCACTGAAGAACGCTTGTATCCCCCAGGGCATCACTATCTGAAGGAAATCCGCTTGAGGTAATTCTTGTAATGAACAAGGACGTAATAACGTGAGGACATGGTAAGTAGGCACGCTCAATATGTGGACAAGAGTACGATGTCGCCAATGTCTGTAATTTCACGCCGACACATGGAGACGGGAGACCACATGGAACTATTATGCTTTCTTGAACTTGTATAAATGCAGCGTGCGGGAATTGTCGTCGAAATTCCTCCACTACACTATATTAGTTCCCACGAGACACAGTTGCACTTAATTCACTATCGTTGTTTTCATAACAGCTTACAGTTGAAACTGGAGAAGGGAGAACATTAAACGAGAATTTCGATTCATTCTCCGCGATTAATGATCCCGAAGTTTCGATGTGGCAGCCAGAATCTGCAAAAGTTTTAGGATTAATGTTGGAAGACACACAATATCAGATACTGTCTAAGCTCGAAGTCTTTGCACTGTTCGCAATTTCATGTAGCACAAGCTCTAATTCTGCATAATTCTAAGTCTTTTGTTGGCTTCAATATCTCCTCCAGGTTGAAGGAAACAACCTTCCTCTCCAATGTCTCACTCACCAATCTCTTCTCTCTTTCTCCCCTCAAATCACCCGCCAAACACCTTTTAGCGCCACCACCACTTTTTTTCTTTCCTCGACGCTTTGATTGAGAGCTCCTTTGATTAATTTTCTCAGGCCAAGAACCAACGACAATTCTCAATTGATGGCACCACGTTTTCAGCTTTACTGTTTATCGCTCTATGCGCTTTATATTGACCGTAGCCTCCGCATATGTAAAATGCCTGGTCTTTTTCCCGCAGCCTATGCGAAAAAAAATGGCCACCATAAGACAAACGTTGGCGCTGCACATTCGGCAACTCTACACTTGGGTTCTGTGGGCGGGGCTTCGCCTATGACGTGTTATTTTCACAGGCTACGTAATAGCTTAAGTAACCCCGACGTTCAAAACGATTGTCTAATAACTGATCACTAGGAAAATAAGAGCTTTCAGAGAATCTTAGTCGGAAAACATTGATATATTTCTTAAATAAATACAAAAATACGATCTGATATTAGGCTACATCTCAATTCATCCTAATATATTTTACTTCTAATTTTGGTCTAAGTTAACATTATTTATAGGAGATGGCGCAACCAGAAAATTCTTATAGCAGCTGAAGATAAGTTAAATACAAGGTTAAATGAAGAGACAGGTTAATTGGGTTTTATTAGGTTTTAAATTATCATACCTCATGTGAATTTAGGCTTGTGAATTTTGGCTTGTGAATTTAGTGAAGACACGTGATGGTCTTCCTTGATGCTCTGTATCAGTCAGAACTGGTTCAAGGGTATGTGGTTTAGTGGGACCATTATGGTTCACTGAAAACTTTCAAAGCTAAGATATGGCATGTATTATATCAAACAGCTTGGAATAACATGTCATAGATGAATATAAACGTAAAATTAATGATATTCGAAGCAGGTTCAATGGTATGTGGTTTCATGGTACCATTATGTTTCAGTGGAAACTTTCAAAGCTCAGATTTGGCATGTAATAAATCAAACAACATAGAATGACGTGTCATGAATGAATGTAACGTAACATTAATGATAGTCGAAATTGGTTCCAAGGCAGCTGGTTTAGTGGACCCATTATGGTTCATTGGAACTTTCAATGCTAAAACATGGCATGTAATATATCAAACGACTTGGAATTATGCGTCATGAATGAATGTATCGTAAATTTAATGATAGTCGAAATTGGTTCAAAGGCACCTGTTTTAGTGGAACCATTATGGTTCATTAGAACTTTCAATGCTAAAATATGGTATGTAATATGTCAAACAACTTGAAATGACAATAACGTAATGAATGAATATAACGTAAAATTAATGATAATCGAAATTGGTTCAATGATTCGTGTTTTAATGATACCATTATGAAACCATTGGAAATACTTTCAATGCTAAGATATGGCATGTAATTACTTATGCCTTATATTATCAATATTTAGTGTGCGATAGGCAAATTATAACAATAGCTAATGGTACATGCTTAAGCAGAAAAGCGTAGGCAATAGTTTATGAAGAAAGAATTGACCCTTACACGGAACGCTTCAACATTTAACGCTTATTTCATTAAATAGAAATGCTTACAAATTAAAGGATTCGTATATGTTCTAATCTATAGAGAATTGCTACTTTCTTCATTTAACTTTTCAGGTAGTTTTATTCAGTTTGAACTATACATTTCCCTTAGAAGTACGCCTTGCTTAGCAACCAGAGGCTTCCTTAGCAACCTCATCTAATTCTTAACAACGAAAGCTTCTTTAGAAATCAAATGCTCTCCTTTTCGTTCTCGAATGCTTTAAAATCCTGTCGGTCCTGGGTATTTCGGTTGCCTGACTTGTTTATTCTGAGTATTATTTACAATATTGCGAAAACATATAAAATAATTTTTGAAAAAAGAAAAAGTCACCAAAAAAGGAATCGAATCTAGCTATACAGACGATAGTCAAAAACGTTAACCGCTTTCCTAACGGGAACCTTGATAAACGAGTCTTTATTAAATTTATTAGCTTTCAAATGTTATTTTCACTACGTAACCTGTGACTTGTGTCATGGCATAGGTGAAGCGCCTCCCAGTGAGCCCAAATCTGTAGAGTTGCCGAAAATGCGTTGGCGCTGCATACCGTAGAAATTCCGAGAATTTCCCCAATACTTACAGCTTTATAAGATTGCTAAAATTTATTTTTATGTAAGTTCCTTCTTTTGGAGCGTAGCTCCTTTTCAGTCACCATTGTAACGTCATCACGTCAAAACCACTAAAGCAATAGCAGCCAAATCTCGCACACAGTTTGTGTGGTGCCTGAAGGTGGTTTGTATTTAAAAAAAAAAACCGGACATATGTGATGTCGTTGTAGAATAATAAACGTTCGGGTTGAGCTCCGTGATGAGGTCCGTGATATCCGTACTATGTGGTGAAGCCGAACGCGAATTTCAATTGTCAATGCATTCAGTAAAGACAATTGTTGTTGACGAATTCTCAATGCTTGGACTGAATTTGCTGGGCAAAATAGACAACCGACTTCGTCAAGAAAATCCAGAAAAACAACATGAAATTCTTGGTGGATATGCATTGCTGCTTTCGGGCGACTTTAATCAGTTGCTTTCTGTTGGTGATACACCTATGTATAAGCAACCGAATCCATCGTCTACTTTTGCTGTTCAAGGAAAATTGGCCTACCAACAACTGCGTGAAAACCAGGCACCTTTTCGTGAACTACTCAATCGTCTCGCAATTGGTGAAGTGTGTGAAAGTGACTTTCTTCTGTTAAAATCTAGATTTGTAAGTTACAATCTTAACGAGAAAGCCCATTTTTCTAACGCCATTACATTAATGTCTCGCAATAAGGAAATTTCGGAACACAACGAATCATGCCTTCGTAACATAGGTGTACCTGTTACATTTATTGTTACTGAACACAATAACATCGCTGCTCGGGAGGCACACGGGACTCCCTTTTTATCTGCAGTTGGCAAAAGGTTGCAAGGTAATGCTCCGTCAAAACCTATGCACGTTGAAAGGATTGTGCAACGGAACTGTTGGTGAAGTGATGAAATTATAAAGGTTGAATATATTAAATTATTATCAGGTCATTGCATATCAAATGTCGGATTGCAGAGGTCATCTTTAATTGCCCTCTAGAAAGGACACATTCACACGTGCTATTCGAAATAATCCCCATCGCAATCCAAACATTGTTGCCAACGATTTGGCAGCTTCTCGAGCCCTCTCCGACAGAATCCATGGTTACGGAATGCGTTTTCGACGTCTGCTTGGGTTAGGAATGTTTTCCTCCGGAGAAAATTGTCCAGGCTCTGGAAAAGATGGTAGTCGGTAGGAGAGAGGTCCGGAGAGTACGGGGGGTGTGGAAGCACCTCGTAGCCCAGAGCTTGTAGCGCCTGCACGGTCGTTCGTGCAACGTGCGGACGCGCGTTGTCATGCAGCAGAAAGACGTCTTTGCGATGCACAAGTGCAGGACAGTAGGTCGCGGCGGTGATCGTCTCTCCCTGCTGCAGGAAGCTGTAATGCACTACACCACGGATGTTCCACCCAACTGTAACTATGAGTTTCCTGGGGTGAAACGGGGGTTTAGGGAACTGTCGCGGGGTTTCATCAGGATCCAGCCACTGTGCTGACCGTTTGCTGTTGTCATATAGGAGCCACTTCTAGTCGCAGGTGACAATGCGATCAAGAATCCCCGCTTCTTCATGGCGCAAAAGCAATTCCGTACATACCTCAAACGACGTTCTTTTTGGTTTTCCGTAAGTTCATGTGGGACCCATTTCTCCTGCTTTTTCACCTTGCCGATGGTCCTAAGTTGTCTACTGACAGTCGACACTGATGCAGCATGATCCCCTGCAAAGTTCCGAACAGTTTCAGTTCAGATCAGCGTCAGTCAACACGTTGGGCGGTCTGCCGGAATATTCGGAACCAACGTTGGACAGTACGTTCATTTATGGTGCCTACACCTAATAATTTATTGATGTTTCGAGAGGCGTCGGATGCCGTGTGATTCAACCTGAACTCGTAATGCATTATCATACGTAATTCGTATGAAGTCATGACTATCTTCGCTTGGGTTCAAACGCTTTTAAATATCATCGCAGACATGCAAATTTCAGGCAGCCGGTCGCTGATAGGTTTATCTCTGGGAATGTACCACTTTGTTATGGGTATTTGCTACTAAACGTGGAAACCGTGCTGAAGCGCGGAACCCACCTCAAAATCTGACATTTGTTATGCAACGACCTGATGTAAGTGAAAAATCCACGTTAAATTAGTTTAAAGCCTGAACTCCGCTCCAAATGGCCAGCAAATGAAATTGATGGCTTCCTAGTTATTTTAGCAAACCCCAAAAGCTATTAGTACTGGAGAGAAATTCTTAGAATTTCTAGGTTATGCAGTGCCACTGCTTGCACTTATGGTCGCCATTTTTTCGCACTAAAAATTAAGGCTGCGAGGAAAATGAACAGGCCTCTTTAAATGTGTGGAGGCTACGTATTGACTATCAGAGGAGACAGCTATCACGATATTTCGTGACAGACATTCATTATTATACGAGGGGATATCAGAAAGTAACATCATTTATTTTTTAACGGAGGAAATATAATCGCTGTGTGTCACGTATTTATTTTACATGCTGAGTATATGCACAGATTTTGCATAAAAATTATTGTTCCTGCGCACAAGCACTACGTTTCGCCAGTCCTTTTACAAATGGCCGCCTCTATCACATCTTCTACAATGGAAGAACAGCGAGCTGTTGTAAAGTTTCTTTTCGCAAAGGCAAGAAATCCGCTGAAATCCATGGTGAAATGGTAGACGTTTACGGTGTCGATTTTCTGGACTATTCCTATGTGTTCAAATGGTGTAGAATGTTTCGGGATGGAAGAGTTAGCCTTGCCGATAAACGGCGTTCTGGGCGGCCTGTGTCAGCAGCAACAGCAGCCGTTTTCGAGGATTAACAACACAATCAGAAAAACACATGCCTTAACATTATAAGTTTCACCGGTGCCGTATGGTACCATTAGGGCACGTACTACTAAACCAATTCCCACTATTATTATTTACGCCTTATATTCATTATGAGACGCTCTTACAAATTGTTTAATATACAAACCTCAATTCCATCAAAGTTGGGACAGGGTGAAAACATGCGACACAGCAAAAAAATTGATACACTGATGTCTTAATTCATTTTATTTCTAAAGAAGATAGTTTGTTGGGTAGGTATTAAATATTAAATATTAGGTTTTTTGCGAAATCCATAAATGTTGGGACGGTGGGTGAATTACCATTGGCTGACATCTCCCGTCCTTCTGATCACGCTTTGTAGAGATCAATTTCTGTACTATTGCAATGGGATTTTGTTGCCGTTCCTGCAGCACGAAAGTTTTCAGCTGTTGAACTGTTCGGGGTCGTCGTTGACGTAACTTCCTCTTAATAATTCGCCATACAGGGCGTTTCATAATTGGTGTCCCGTCTTTTGGTCCAAATAACGACTTGGACGCGAAATGTTTTTATTCTGAATTAGGGGACATTAAAACCAAATAATCAATATTCATTTTCCCTCAATCTGTTCCCCTTGAGTCGTTATTTGGACCTAAAGACGGGACACCAATTATGAAACACCCTGTACATTCTTCAATGGGGACAAATCAGGACTTCAGATAGGCTAATTTAACACCAAAATTCATCTATTGTGTAGCCACTGTTCTCTAATGCGAGCTATGTGGGGTTTAGTATTATTTTGTTGAAATAGAAAGGAACGGGTTCCAAAAAGTGTCACCGAGAAGACAACATATATTCTTATAAAAATTCCAATATAGGCTTGTATATTAATGGTGCCATTACAGATGTGCAAGTTTCCCAATCCATTGGCACTCATACAGCCCCAGACAATTAATGAACCTGGCTTCTGTACAGCACATCGCCAACAGGCAGGATTGTCTTTTTTCCTCTTTGGTCCTATGTACATGCCGACGATTTTCGCCAACAACAACCAGAAATGTAGATTCATCGTACCACAAAACACATTGGCACTGAGGATCAGTCCACTTCAGATGGGTGCGTACCCAAGTCAGGCACCTACGTTTTTCTGTGTGTGTTTTTGAACACCTTTCGTTTTGCATAATAGAGCTTCAACTTACATTTTGTGATGTAGCGGCGAATGGTATTCAACAATTGAGGTTTTTGATAGAATCTTCGAGCCCATTACGCAATTTCTGTCACTGTTGAATGTCGGTTTTCAATGCAGTGGCGTCTGAAAACCTGAAGTTCACGAGCAATCAGAATTGGTCTTCGTCCTTGCCCTTTACGAATGGTGGTATTTCCGCTTGTCCTTACCTTTTAATAATATTATGAATTATAGATGACGGAAGACCAAGATTCCTGAATATTTCACGCTGAGATACATTGCTTCTAAATTGTTGGATTATTCTATTGCGGATATCTTAACCCACTGCTTTGCCTCGACCCACATTGTCGTGTAATGACTGGTTGCACATTGCAGTTTGCATTTAAAAAGGGAAAAGTTATGAAGTAATGTTCTCCAGAAGTTTCGAGAATATTCATGTCACTTCTATGGCTTCCGGTGTGGTCTTTTTCTTCCGTGCCAGCTATTATGATGCATGTTGCCAATGGCAATTTCATTAAAAAATTATACACGGCCAAAAAAGAGATTAGCATTTATAAATTGTACATATTTGACTTCAGTCACTTCAAACGCATGTATTATTTTTAGTTTTGCTAATACAGGGTGACAATAAATTATGGCAACAGAAATGGACACGTCCAGGCGCGAAAATATTAAAAGGCCACCAAATAATTTTTAATTCATTGCAATCACTGCATGTTCTTGGGCAATCACTTATTATGAGTTAATTGATGTGTTTTGAACAGCGATGCCAGACTTGGGTTTTTCCACCTAGATCTAGGTTTTTTCCTATCCCAGCGACATCTGCTGAGAAAATAAAAACCCAGAAAAAAACCTAGATTTAAAAAAAAAACCCAGGAAAAACTCAGAAAAAAACCAGATGGAAAAAATAAACCCAGAATTAAACCCAAGTTCAGAAAGTCACTTTAGAAAACCATTCGTACGTAAATAAATGTAAAAATAAACATGTATATCAAAATGTATATAAAAAATAAATGTGTATAAAAACATACCCTATTTAATTGAAAAAGATGAAATATGTTAAATGTAAACATCTAAATGTTGGTTAGATTGAAAGACCGTGGTTATGGTAAATGAAATAATTACAATTAAATTTATTGAACGACTAAAAGTAAAATATATCAAATCAGAAAATAAATGAAACGCTTAAAATATTATATACATGGACAAAAAATTAATAATATAAAAATTAATTTTATACATGAAGTAAAAACCCCCCTACACTGTCTTTTTAAAATGGGCTATGTTCTCTGCTGACCTTGAGGTCATTCTCTTGAAGTTTTCATGTTTGTATGACAGCTTCTGTATTCTTTTTACAACTGTTTTATTTCGGATTAAGGTTGTCCCCCTCCCCTTCCTCTAATGCAATATTCAAGGTTTTGTCCCTTAGAGGTCGCTGAGATAGCAGGTGACGAAAAAAACCCAGATCTGGGTGGAGAAACTTATTTCCGGCAATACTTCCGCTGGCATCGCTGGTTTTGAAATGTCAAGCAAACGCAATGCCATTTTGGAGCTGTTTCGTTTGCCAAGGAAAGCGTCAATGGGAAAATGTGTCACGTAGAAAAAGGGTTAATTGGCGCAAGTGGAAGCTTAAATTCTAAAGTAAGTATTCTAGACACAGAGATAGATTAACTTAAAAATAAACTACTCTTTAATCAAACAAAATTTGTAACTACAAAAGAAGTAGTTTAATGTTCCCTCTGACACGAGAGAACGGGGAGAAGTGTGTATAGCGCCTACGCTCAACACTTCTGAATATCATTCAAATTAAATATATTTACATGGTACTTACCGTACAATATACTTATAAAGTAATAATGTAATAGTTAATTACATGCTGCTTCAGGAACTCTAAAACGCAGTTGCACTAAAAAAGGAAAAGCTTAATGGAAAATTAAGTCGGAATAATTTCCGTTTGCTTGAAACCAAAGCTGGCTTTCTTCAATGTGTTAAGAATCCATAAAGTGGATGAGCCTGGACATAGTACCGCCATAAAACCACCATGGAGAGCGGCGACGCAAAAGCGTTTAGAATATTTACACGCAAGGGACCTTTCAGTAAAAGAGTAAGAAAAAATTACTTAATGTTGCTAATTACGCTTATCAAAAGACGCATTTACAGTTTAACATTAATAAACTCTTGCTAAAAAGGAATTGACAATTTTTACTCCTTGCTATCGAAAGGTTATAGCAATTCACAAGATGAAGGGCGATAGCCACACATTTTTTTTAGAAAGAGCTTTAAATCTAATGAGAGGAAATTATGCATGCGAGCTTACCTTACGGGATTAGAATACCGCTTCCAAGTCCTCAGTGCGGTAGGCTTGATAGCCAAAGGGCATAACGAGTTGAAAATCTCGGCCTGGTGTGCAGTGTACTTCCTGACGATCAAATTGGGCTAGCAGGAATTCTAGCTGATTCCCCTGTCCTCGAATCCAGACTAACGTATGGAGAAACGCAGTACGAGTTACTGGCGGACACGGTGCGGCTGGCTGTCTTCTATGAAACTCAGTTCCCGACGGTAACCTCGTCCTTCGCCTTGGCAGTCGTTTTCGTTGTCAGCGTTCGAATTGGCGTCCGCTGTTCCCTCTGAAATGGCTGCTGCTATTCGCTCCGCTCTGGTAAATGTTCCGGCCGAGGTGCTCGTATTCGATTCCTCCAATTCAGCTGTACACGACGCACTGCCTTTGTTATCTACGTTCTTCTCGTTCGCTGGTTTGGACATTGTAATACCTCATTCGCACTACAGAACTAGAACGAGTTGATCCAGATACAAACTAGATTCATTGAGAAATTGGATTCATTTCAGATCTACAGTGTGCAGTGGCGGATTTAAGGGGGTGGCTATAGGGGCTATAGCCCCCCCCCCCCACTGGTCC